>JAVJAQ010000637.1:0-34249 GCA_032362365.1 Zygogramma bicolorata
TTTTCGTACAGCTGCTCAGTTGCTCCAAAACCAAAAATATTCAATTAAATGTCCAGCTTTCGTGTCTAAATTGTGGCTAACATTGTGCAGCAGTGAATTAGAAATACATTTGAATTAATTCTACAGAATTGGGATGTATGTATAAGAAAAAAAAACAAAATAAAAGTGGAAATTGCCAATTTTGCAGAAAAATGTGAAATCATGTATATCCTTGCAACTGGTAAAACTATTGAAACTTACAGTGTGAATGAAAATAAAGAAGGTCATTATTTAAACGTGCTCGCTAAGTGAGAAACTTTGGAAATCGCTTATATTTCTAACGATTGAAATGAACATACATATCTATCCTTTATTCCTTATCACATATGTATATGGATCGACTTTGGAAGGAAAATTTGTAGAAAATATTTAAAAAAATTCAACCAGCATAAAAAAATATTCAATTAAAAACAATCAGTTGTTAAGACTATAGAAATTTCATCTGATCTTGTTGGTTCCAGTTTCATCTTCGTGTTCGGGAGTAGCCAAGAGTAGAATACCGCCTGAAAGTACATATTATCATTAAAGAAACAAAACTTCCTCTGATAGTGGAGATGAACATATTTATGTTGATTACCTGTAGGTTTCACCCTGATGAAAATGAGTTCCTTAGTCGTTACAGGCTTCATTTTATTTTCTGGTTCGAAAAGATCCTAAAAAATGATGACTACCCACTGAGCACAGAACCTTGCAAAACATTTCTGCAAATTACATATAGACGCCGATTGAAATGTTTCCTGGGGGAGTTACAGTAATATTACTGTGTTAGTTCAGTTGAAACATTGTGAGTTGTTCATTAAGGAAACATTTCATTAACTTGTGATTTGCTTTCCACTGAAATGTTTATGATTGTGGTTGCGGTGATGTTGTCAGATATGCCAATTGAAATATTGCACAACAATTTTTTTAGAAATATTGCTGTAAGTTAGTTATTTCTTTTTTCGAAATATTTCATAACTAAGTTACAGTGATATTGTTAAATACACAAATTTCGAAATATTGTCAATTACTTTCGTGGGTAACATTGCTGTGTTGATAATATTCTTTCCTATTGAAACATTTCTATATGCATGGCGTTTCGTTTATCTTTCGAGAGATATCGAGAACTGAGTTTAAATGATGAAAATTTTTTTTCAAGAAACGTTACTGTCATGAAATTTTGACAATACTGTATGTTGAATATAAAAATGCATGTTTCTAAATTTAGCGAAAACTTGGCGAAGGTTTATTTTCCGAGGCGGATGGATTATCGATGGCCAGTGTGTGTGTCATGTCTGTGAGTTGAATGGGAGACGAGACGGTTTCATTTATGTCATTATGTCCTGCTCACACAAAAGGAAACTTCTTCGCCCAAACTCCATTATGATTCATGCAGATTTCCGATGTACGCTTGTTTCAGCATAAGTGCTTATTGCGCTTAATGTTTTTGTTTTGAGAATGTTCTGCGCTAGGTAACAAATTCTAGCTTGATTATTGGTTGAGAAATAACATTTGTCAAATTGAACCAATAGGACCACCGGAGCAGCACACTCTCGAACTGAAGCAGCCATTGGTGCAAATAAGGTTAGGTATCAGAACCTTTACTGTGTCACTTGTGTCAGTGAGTGTGAGTGGTATATGTGGTATTTCTTCGAAGGTCGGAGAGAAAACGGAAACCAAAATTTCAGAATTTTCTGTATTCTTGGCGAGGTAGGTGAAGTGAGAAGTGACCATACTCCAAGAAGTAGTTCTAGTTATGGAAGGTGACGCTAATAAAGAGGTAAGAGATATTTGTTCATTCGTTTTATGTATAAATCTCAATGCGGATTCCATCAAACTCGCATGGTTGAAAATTGAACTGATGACTTATGAAACAATACCTGATAACTAAGCCGAAGGTGGATGGATATTGATGCATCTTCAATTAAGTATCAAGCATAGATTAAAGAAAACAGGAGATAGAACATGGTTAACTGCGCACTCTGCCAATTTCCCCTGATATTCCCACTCCTAAGGTCCGCCAATCAAATCGTATATCCCCACCAACGTACCGATTTGAAGGATGTGCACGCTTGTCAAAGTTTGTTATCAAGTGTCAATGTCATGTGTTTCGTGAACTTTTTCGGTAAAAAATGTCACGGTGTGTTGTGAAGCGATGCAGATACTACTTCAGTTCAAATTATAAGAAGGATATGAAATCTGTTCATCTATTCCGGTGAGTCTGTTATGAGTGCGGTATGGTTTTGATGGGAGTGGCCAGGACACCAGGGCCGTAGTTGTTTCACAGTCGAAGTTGACAATAATTTGTTTTCTTCCATACCCCGATGAATGAGACCAACGGGATAAATCGCGATGGTAATTCCATATCGTTCGAATATTGCGTTTTGATTTCCACAAGCCATCTCAAATATTGCGAACAAATAAAATGAATAACGAGGAGTTCCATTAGTCTGCAAATCTGAATTGATTCAAAAGTGAACAAAGTTATCGATAACTTCATATTACATTCAGATAAAACGTAATGAGGTTACTCCTCTGCAAGTTTGCTCTTGGTTTTCACTCCCTGTGATAATATAAAAAAAACGATGAAAGTGGTTATGTCAAAATTTCTCAAAATGGAGTTGGAAGTCCGAAAAAGAATGAACACGAAATCCCACACAAATTTTAATACTTACGGCAATTTTGTGTTTGTTCTTTTTTGCATCTAGATATAACTGTTCTGCTAGACGAAATCATATCATAACATGACCTATTTCAGTTTTCCTAGCAATGTTGAAAGAAGAGAATTATGGAGGCGGGCTTTGACAATCGAGGCAAAAGATCTGCAAGAATATTCTCGTGTATGTCAATTACACTTCAGCATGAATTATGAAATAAACTATATAATCCAATTTTGTGTATATTCTTCACTTTCATTCGTAATATTTTTGAATTTGCTGGCAGTAGCATTCTAGAGGATTAAAACATATAATTATACGATGCTTTAAATATTGTAATGTACCAATGCATCTTCAGTAGATTCGAAAATGAATTTGCAACCTAAGGTGAGTTTTATTTGACTCATATGAAATCCTATTCGTTATGAAATTGCACGCCCCTGGTCGTGGGTATATGAACTATTCATTGTGAAAGTGTATGTTCCTGGTTATGGTTATATGAACTATTCAAAGTATATGAAATTTGGGAAAATCATCTTCATTTCAATGCAAATACGACTTTGGGCGAAATAACTGATATTTTTCCTGAATACTACTCTGTACCGCTCCCCACTCCTAGGCTTCAACTTCGAATATTTGGTAGGCTCAGCGCACATTGATTTGTATATTCATGTTCCATCTCCTGTTTTCTTTAATCTATGGTATCAAGTAACAATGAAAAAGGCACGGTTAAAAATTATCAAGTAGCCTAATGAAAAAGAAGGCATTTATGCACCTAAATTTAACAATGATCAAAGCTTGTGGAAGGGGATCAACTCTAACCTTACATTATTTTTGATTCCCTTGCTTCGTTTTGGAGAATCGAATATTGGAATTGAAAAATCATTGTTTTCCTGAGAAGTTCCACCAGAATCGCATCTACAGTTTCAACTTCAACTCGCTCACATTCAATGAAAGAATCGTTTATGTTTATGCAGTTATAAAACTGATGATAAGCTCTCAGTACTGTAAAACTTTATCATTGATTTGCTTGTGTTGAACTCATAGTTATTAGTTTTCGGGTTAGACTCAGTTATTAGGTATTGTTGCATCAACCCGCTATATGAGACTTGTTCATTTTTGACCTGTATAGATTTTCCGTACCTTTTTCCTTCAAGAATATTTATTTTCAAAGAACATGATTGCACTGGGGTTTAGATATAACATGAATACCAAATACAATAACTTGAAATATCACAGCTGATAACTGTCACTTCTGGTTTTTTCATGCTGTAGACAATGAATCAGAAATTATTTCCAATGACCAAATTTGGAATTTCGCAATCGGTGAATGTAATAGGACTCCTTTATTTGAAGTTATGCATTATACATCAAATCATAAAAAATTTGTGTAATATATTTATATATTTTCAGCAACTCCATAATTGTGAAAATAGTACAAGTTTACCCTCATGGAAAAGAGAATTTCTCTGCTGCTATAAAATATAGTTTATTAATTGATTATCCAAATCAGGACTGCCAAAAACATATTATTTTCATAAATTTCACATACTAATGTAAATATTTTTTAGGGATCCTGATATTCATTAACTGAATTATTTCAACTTCATAAAATGATGCCATTGAAGCACCCTTTTATAGCTTTGTCTGTTTGGGGGAAAAAAGTGGGAGCTTTTCAAGCTACTCAGTTATTGGGCCCCATTATCCTTACTCCTATAAATAATAATATCATTGAGCAATGAAGAGGTTACACTAGTTTTAGAATATTTCTCACCGCCTTTTCTCTCATGAACAATCTTTGTTGGTGCAAGTCAGGGCACTATAATTATTCTGATTTCGATTCCTAATTGAATGCTTGAAATATTTTTTGAATTATTTCTTTTTTCCCAATACTTTGGTACTAAGAAATCTTTTGAAATTTTTAGGTGCCGTAAAAGAAAACTTCCCTACCCTAACAGATGACCAATTTGAAAAGATGGTGAAGGGATGGTTCCAACATGCCACCACAAGACAGAGGAAATGGAGATAAATAGCTGACTTCTTCAAAAAAAACAATGGATTTATTCATTTTTTCATTCTGCATACAATAGGTTCTGTTCTTCTTTTTATCTAGTTTACATTATATTAGACTCTTCAGAAAGCAGCAAGTAATCTGATATTAATATTCAATATGAACATATGACGATATGTCTTAGTTCAAAAAATTAATAGGTGCACATGTATAATATTTTTTGATGTTTTAGTATCTGTATAATGGTCTGAAGCGAAGTATTCAGTGGACCTTTATGTAAAAACTGGAAAATCCAAAATTGAATAAGTATTCATCTATCTATTCGTCGAACTGAATTATTATCTGCTGCTAATGTTTTTGTTATTTTATGTGCAATGATGTTTTTATTTCGGTTCAATAAATAAATATTAGGACTATTTTATTTGAATTTGCTTTTTTGAGTTCTTTTGTACAAAGTTCCACCACTCTTGAATCTCAATAAGTAACAAATTGCCCTTAGAATATAAATTTTCTTCACAGAACTCATAAAAACATCCAAACAACATGAAATCAAATTGAACTCACTATCCCTCGACAAACCCTGTTAACCTCTACAACAGTATTCTTCATTATAGGTATAAAGTCAAAGGCTAGTGATTTCTATTTCGTGTTGAGTTACTGTTCAATTTTGAGAAATTATATTCCTATTGTAAGCATTTTTTTATCGTCAATGTGATTGATAGAGCACATCTGTAACTTCTAATTATATTGCCAAATCATGTAGATAATTTAGTAAACTTTTGAACAGTATGTATACTTTCAGTTACAGAGTATTTGAAAATCACAAGAAGTTGATTCAAGTATACTTCTGAAATGTCTCTGAATGGTAGCTGTAAGTTCTGATTATGAGGTCCCCGGTACATATTGAATGAAAGATGATTTGAATATACTTTTGAAATATATAGGAACATTTTCTGGAACGTCTAGTTAAAATGTAACTGCATCATGACAAAATAAATTTTATTTGAATGTCCTATCGAAATGTTGATTCAACCTTTCATTTGAATGGTGTATGAAATATCCTTAGGTAACATCATCTAACATAACTTTTGAAATATTACAAATGGACGTTGCAATGGCGGCCGTTACGGCGTTGCTGGCATGTTAATGCAACATCACTGCAAAGTCTGAAGCAACATTACACACCCCATATATCATTTGCAGCAACATTGAGACAACATTTCTTTGCTCAGTGGGTAATTAGTATAGTCACTGATTTATATTCGAAAAAATTACCTTGAAAGTATATCGTTCGTCACCATCAATACCCAGTGCGGATAACGTAAAATTGATTCTGTATGGGTACCCATCTACTCTGTGGCTGAGGAACCCTATAGCATACGAAAGACTGTCGCCCACTCTGGGAAGCACAGGCTTGGTCCAAATATCAATCTTGTGTTTCTGAAAAATAACAAGTCTTATGACCCCATTTGCAACGATTTCATATACACGATAATATCGAAGAAAATATTTCATGACCCCAATAAAAAAATTTTGTACTCGACATTCATTACACTTCTTGCAGAACATATATAAAATTACTTGAATTTCTGGTTGAACAGCGTTCAATTGTTATTTTGTCAACGTTTCAGGCTCCCACTCTGGAGCCATGGTCAGGGCTAAACGCCGATTGTACCGACTTTTTGTTATGGGATCATTGAGCCATTGAAGGTCAGTTAACGAACTGCAACGATTGTATCATAGTTATTCAAGAGATCATCAAACACCCTTTAATAAACCCCCACCTAATTTAAAGAGTCCCTTTAGTAGTGGATCTCATAACAAAAAGTCGGTGCAATCGGCTGTAGTCTCCTCAATCCCCAACCCTCATCATAAAAAAGTTGAACTGAGGTTATATGGATAAACCAGATGTTGGGCTGCTCCTTCTTATATTTGGTATTAGATACTGACTACGAGTATACCTACCTTTAAAACGAGTCGTCCCATGATTCCCAGTGGATCTTGGTTAACAGCTATCACGTCTTTGTTGAGAAGAATGTCTTTGGCCTTTTGATCGATTGACCTCAGGTCGACGGACATGATAAGAGGAGCGGCCATTACTGCCCAAATCGCCATTTGAGCCTTGCTCTGTTCGAAACTCAAGCCGTAGTTACCGATGATAAGCTGAAAATTATGCATCGATCATGTAATGATGGTATGGTTTCAAATGGTTTATGCGAGTGTATTAATAACCATTACATGGGAGTTGTATACGCTATTTTTTGTACCCCCGATAAATTATGAAGAACTATAATTATTATATTTATATTTGTCTTGAACATAATAATATTAATTAATTGTATTTCTTTGAAAAATTTTACAAAATTGTATTTGAAAAATAAAACAATAAGAATATATATATATATATATATATATATATATATATATATATATATATATATATATATATATATATATATATATGAAGAGAAAGTGTTATTTGCTATGAAGCAAGATGAATCAGGAAACTGATAATAGATTATCAAATTCTCTGGTCTATCACAATTTGCATTCAATTCGAAATGCCCACCACAAGATAGCTAGCTATTTCTGGATTTGGCCTTCATCAGTTGTGGGTTGGCATGGTCCTCGTATCGAAGACAAACTGTGATAGATATCCAGAGGATTTGAAATGAATCGTGCCTTTACGGCAAGCGACACATAAGTGGAACCACCTAGGGTGTAGCACTATAAGGAAATGTATATATATATATATATATATATACTCTTGCTGCTGTCCCAAATATATATATATATATATATATATATATATATATATATATATATATATATAAATATGCACTGTTTTTGACAAACTTCAAATGCACAGCATGATTGATTGAAGAATAATGGGTTCCTATTGGCTGAAAATCTGTATCATAATGAAAAATCTATATCATAATGGTTCTCATTATGAAACAGATTATGAGCATATAGGTGTATTATAATAGAATGGGTGTAGATAATAGTATATTATGCAACGATCGTGTAATAACCATTACATGAGAGTTACATACGCTATTTTATCTACACCCAATAAATAATGAAGAAATAAAAATATTATATTATTAGGTATTTATATTGAACACAATAATAGTAGATAATCAATCGTATTTCTTTGAAAAATTCTACAAAATTATAATTATTGGTATAACCACGGAAAATACAACAATGAGAAATGAAAAGAAAAAAGTCTCTGCCCAGTTCAGGAATTGAACCCGGATGTTTCAGATCACTGGCGACGCCATTGAACACTCGACCATGAGAGCTCATTTGATTTAATTGAAAATAAAAACATATATAATGCATTTGTCAAATGAAAAATATAATCCTTTCGATTGTATTTTTTTCTTTTCTAAGACATCTGTGGAGTCGCTGGTAATTCTTCTATATCACTGCTGCCATCAGACATTTTCATTCAATTATCGAAAATTGACCAAATTCTTCAAAAATTCAATACCTACCGATTTCGACTTGACAAACGTCAAAATGCACAGCTTGCACATCATGCTTGATTGGAAAATAATGGGTTTCTATTGATTGAGAATCTGTATCGTAATGGATTTCATTATAAAACGGGTTGTGGGCATATAAGTGTATTATTAGGGTACGGGTGTAGATAAACAACATTTACCGTTTTGCTAACAGATACCATAAGTAATGAAGACAGTAGGATCGGGCAGAAAAATCTATTTCACGTTTAGCTAAACCTACATCTGATTGAAATCTTGAATGTAAACTTTGAGGAATGAATATAAGCTTAGTTTGTGGTGTATATTCATAAAACAGTAACCAAGAAAGCGGTGAAATACGTATTTTTCGACAAGTTTTGAAATATATTTCTGTTATAACAAGTAGCGATAAAATTCCTAACCCCTAATCATTCCCAATAAAGAACAAAAACGTTATTTCTTTCAAATCTTACTCCGTTTATACGGTGTCATTTCCTGTGATATATTAAAAATAATGTCATGTAATGTTTGGTTTCTTACCATATCCGGATCGTTCCAATGGCCGGGGCCAGAAAAATTCGAAATCCTATCCTGGTTATCGCTGAACCATTGCAAAATTTCTGTGACGTTGTACCAAGAATCTTCTATATCGTCCCAGTTCCTCCAGAGATTGCAAACTTCCGACAACAGTGAATAATTTGACTGAAAAAAAATTAATGGACATGCGTGTTAAAACATAAAATAATAGTCCAAGATGCCAGAGCGATCAGACATAACTTATTTTCACACGGATGAAACCTGAAGTTTTCAGTAGCGTCTCGTGTGCCTTGAATACCTACGCGCTTTGTGGAACTTGCCGAGTGACACCTGGGCAGGTACCAGGTGAGAAAGGTAACTAAAAATAAGAATTATTTAACTTAAATTCACATGGCTGATTTTTATATATGTCATGTAGAATATTATTTTAAAGTGATATCATAAGTGTCAGACACTTTTGATGGACCAGAGCTTTCATCAGACGCTTTTAAACTACCCAAAAAATAAATGAACTTTACTTATTTTTACATGTCTCATTTTTTAATATGTTGGTGAAGTATTTATTTAAAAGTTATATTCAATCATTAAGACAAATTAGAGTGACCAAACATCCCCTAAGACAAAAATTATTCAGCCAGAAGTATGAGGGCGAGAGTACTATGCATGCGCTTCAGAGTGAATGAGACGTCCATAATAACTCGGTTACCCTTCTCAAACTCACCATCTGTTTCAATCTACTGTGTATGTGCTGTTCGTGTGTAATATAACTTATAGTATACAGTATAGTCAGTGTTGTTTTTTAAGGCACAATTGTGCCAAAAGGGGCACTATGGTAAGCACTTTGAGAAATTGGTCGAAAACAGGCACAATTTTAAGATTCCGTATTTTCGTGGTTCCGAGGTCATTTTCACTTGTCTAAATTCTCACTTTTCATTTCATTTTCTTCAACAATCCTGTTTCCTGTTAGTATGAAATTTAAAAATTATGATTTCTATGCAATATATACATGATTTCTCAACGTTCAGATTGGTAAACATTAAAAAATGGAGCTTCATGTACTATTTGATATGCTATTGATGGAATTCCGCAGGTTTCTGGGGCCCAAATAGCCTCCTTTGGGGCTTTGGACAAACCATCTACTTTTTGCGAGGACAAACGCTAACTCGAATGTGACTCAAGTGGCAATTTTTCATATTTATAATATATTATTGAATATATTTATATTTTTACGATGCTGAAAAACTCAAAGTCGTCTCCACAATTTAATATTTGAAAGATGTTCAGTACGGTGATTCAGTACATGTTTCGAACCTACATAGGTTCATCATCAGCTGAATTTACATTGAATTCTACAATAGAGGAAGAGTAATATAATATTAGTTGATAAATGAAGTATAAAATTTACTTACATGGAGATGAAAAAAATAGCAAATTCACATGGTGAAGTTCAAAAGGACATAAAAAATTTGGTAGTGACAATTATGATTAATTTGATATTAGGGGAATTTGGGACATCCCTAACACCATAAATACATTAAAGATTGGGGGGCTTGGAGCCCTTATGCCCAATATGCAATATTAGAAAAATAACCTAACCTAACCAAATTGTTTATGTCCTTTTGAACTTCACCATGTGAATTTGCTATTTTTTTCATCTCCATGTAAGTAAATTTTATACTTCATTTATCAACTAATATTATATTACTCTTTCCTTATTGTAGAATTCAATGTAAATTCAGCTGATGATGAACCTATGTGGGTTCGAAACATGTACTGAATCACCGTACTGAACATCTTTCAAATATTAAATTGTGGAGACGACTTTGAGTTTTTCTGCATCGTAAAAATATAAATATATTCAATAATATATTATAAATATGAAAAATTGCCACTTGAGTCACATTCGAGTTAGCGTTTTTCCTCGCAAAAAGTAGACGGTTTGTCCAAAGCCCCAAAGGAGGCAATTTTGGCCCCAGAAACCTGCGGAATTCCATCAATTGCATATCAAATACTACATGAAGCTCCATTTTTTGATGTTTACCAATCTGAACGTTGAGAAATCATGTATGTATTGCATAGAAATCATAATTTTTTAATTTCATACTAACAGGAAACAGGATTGTTGAGGAAAATGAAATGAAAAGTGAGAATTTAGACAAGTGAAAATGACCACGGAACCACGAAAATACGGAATCTTAAAATTGTGCCCGTTTTCGACCAATTTCTCAAAGTGCTTACCATAGTGCCCCTTTTGGCACAATTGTGCCTTAAAAAACAACACTGACTATACTGTATACTATAAGTTATATTACACACAAACAGCACATACACAGTAGATTGAAACAGATGGTGAGTTTGAGAAGGGTAACCGAGTTATTATGGACGTCTCATTCACTCTGAAGCGCATGCATAGTACTCTCGCCCTCATACTTCTGGCTGAATAATTTTTGTCTTAGGGGATGTTTGGTCACTCTAATTTGTCTTAATGATTGAATATAACTTTTAAATAAATACTTCAATAACATATTCAAAAATCAGACATGTAAAAATAAGTAAAGTTCATTTATTTTTTGGGTAGCTTAAAAGCGTCTGATAAAAGCTCTGGTCCATCAAAAGTGTCTGACACTTATGATATTACTTTAAAATAATATTCTACATGACATATATGAAAATCAGCCATGTGAATTTAAGTGAAATAATTCTTATTTTTAGTTACCTTTCTCACCTGGTACCTGCCCAGGTGTCACTCGGCAAGTTCCACAAAGCGCGTAGGTATTCAAGGCACACGAGACGCTACTGAAAACTTCAGGTTCCATCCGTGTGAAAATAAGTTATGTCTGATTGCTCTGGGATCTTACTCTATAACTAATTCCATTGCAAATTTATACATGAGAACACGCCCAAATTCCTGAAATTGCGGTCTGTCATTTATTTAAGCAGTTGGTTTTGGTTAGACACTGCTTCCGAAGAAATAAAATGAAAAAATTTTGAAGCGTGCGATTTCATTTTTGATCTGAAAATGCGAAGACTCAGTTTCTCACTAGTATAATCAGTCTACGTCTAGGTATCTTGAGTGAGTATGATACTATCGTGTCCCATATACCTATGGGACACGATGACTACATATCCATGAATTTTCTGTTATTGGATATGTAGAAGAGAAGAATAAATGATAATTGTGGGAACAGGCATTATATTCTCTTTCTGAAGAAGTGGGCTACAATGTTCTAAATCATCTCCATTATTATTCTGATAACTCTCTTCTGTAAAGTAAAAATAGTACGAAGGAGACATGAATTGAACGATAGTACACTGACCGATATGACCAATTCGGCTTTCACAAAACAATGCAAAACTTTATTCAGCTAATTCTACCACAAAAAAAGTGCTGTACCCACTGTTGAGACCCATCGGCATGTAGCTTAACGTTACTTATATAACATACTGCAAATTTCAATTCTATATGGCTGAATTGTTCCATGACAAATTTATTCATATTAAAAAAGGAAACACGAAGTCATCCCCACAACATATTTAATTCTCACAGGAACAATGTCCTAGTTAAGACATGTTTCGAACATATATATGTTCATCTTCAGTTAGGTACAAAAATAGAGGAAAGTTGGGAGATCAAAAATAACAAACTACATATTTCAGTGTCATTAAACTACCTACTATCAAGAACTATCTTGAACCACTTGGGGTACTTGATAGTAGGTAGTTTAATGACACTCAATATGTAATTTGTTATTTTTGATCTCCCAACTTTCCTCTATTTTTGTATTAAACTACCTACTATCAAGAACTACCTTGAACCACTTTGGGGTACTTGATAGTAGGTAGTTTAATGACACTTAATATGTAATTTGTTATTTTTGATCTCCCAACTTTCCTCTATTTTTGTACCTAACTGAAGATGAACATATATATGTTCGAAACATGTCTTAACTAGGACATTGTTCCTGTAAGAATTGAATATGTTGTGGAGATGACTTCGCGTTTCCTTTTTCAATAAAATTGATCTTCCACTTTGAGTATGGACTACTACCTTCGTATAAATTCATTGATATTGATGATTCCCTATTTCACTTACTTTCATCCCTTCAGGTTCTTGGTAGGCTGGCCAACTGCAAGAATAAACTATAGGACGACCGGTAGCATTCAAATATTTGCCCATTTTGATGTAACCTGAGATAAGAAAATACATTCAAAACAGATATCTTCATACGAATGTTGTTCAACAATTCAAAGTTGTCCACGATACTTCCAAAAATATGTCGCAACTCTAAACTAATTTGAAAATATATCACCTGGTTGGCCGAGTAGCCACTGCCAAAAACATTTTGTATGTAGAGAAAATAATTGGGAGATATTCTTCGTCAGTTTGCTTCAATTTCGAAAATTCCCAGTGAAATAATGTTCGAACTTATATTATGTCATTCTGAACACATTCTGTGAAAAGCATATTTGTCTATTTGAGTACAGCTTACCTAACCATCCTGGCACAAACTCAGGTAGGTACTTTTCCAGTTGCACACTGGAAGTGCAGACCATGATGAAAGAAAAAAAAAACTACTAGGAATATAATGGGCGTTTTTTATCACTATACTTCACAGAGATTTCTGGGCATATAAGTCATTAGTTCTTTGCCAAGACGGATTAGATAAGCTGTAAGCTTAGTTATGTTCCATCTCAAGTGGTGTTCCAGCCTGGGAAGAGGTTCGTTCAAATTTGAACTGCGGCATCTAATTTTGAATAGAATTCCGGACCAACTTCATAAGTATTTTGGAACACACTGAATACGAATACGCAGCCAAAGTGTGGGTCTCTCCTTTCTTTCGCAAGTTATTGCAGTTCACTAATTCACTAAAGCGTTCGCTAAAAAGCTAATCTTTGAAAAGTATGAAATTTCGCCCATTTTGATAGATTGAGCTTGATATTGAAGGTATATATGTTGAGATGTTTTCCAGAGAATCAAAATCCAGTCAGGATTTTTTTTATATGCAGATTCACACGAAAGGGAATCCTTGTGATGTTCAAAGAACACCGCGTGAGTCAAGGAACAGGAGATACGAATTAACATTCACTTTCAATTTTTGAAGTTTGTAAGCCTCAGGAAAAAACTCTTTCGGCAAGGAGTTCCAAAGCTCAGCTGTTCTATTGAAAAAAAGATCCCTGAGCAAGAGAGGTTCGACAGGTCTCCAAATTCACAACAAAGGGGTGGGAACTCTGTACTCGTCGAGTCATCCGTGTAGATATTGCCAAGGGTGGAACGACTGATAACAATTCAAAATAGCACCGACCATGAAAATGTCTATAGGAGAGAGACAAGTCTCCGTCCCTTCTACGATGTTCTAATGAAGTGAGCGAGTCTGTGAGTGAAGAATCACTCCAAGACAGGTTGTATCTGAGCCTTGTAGATCATTAGCAGCTAACGAGAAGTGAAGTATTTCTTCGCACGAAATATAAATCCAAGTTTCGGGGGAGCACCTTCAGCGATCGATCTCACATGGTTTTCCCATGAAAGATTTTCACTGATCGAAATTCCTAGCATCGAAATACTTGACTTCGTAGAAATAGTTACTCCTGAAATCTGAATATTAGATGATGATAGATCGGCTTTCCTTGAGGAAAGGCGTGCCTGGGTTTTCTTAGCATTAAATTCTACCAAATTCATGTCACCGTTAATTTTATTGACGTGATGTTTCTTTTTCTTTATTTCTCGAGCTGGTATGGGGACTCTGGAAGAGAAACTAGTATGAAGATCGATAAAATCACAAAATCGTATTCACTATATGTTACATCATCATTATTGGACGATATTGTTACTGTCCACAAAATGTATACTAACCTCCTTCAATTGTTTTGTAGTCAGAGTAGCAACCGTCAAGTTTCAAGTAATCCACACCCCACTCGGCGAACGTGTTTGCGTCAATTTCCAAAAAATCGGCACTGCCTGGGTAACCCCCGCAAGTAAGGGTACCATAATCTCCATAAATCCCAAACTTCAACCCTTTACTGTGTATCTGCAACACAAGTAATTTTCAAAATGATATAGAGAGATGTGAAATTATTGAACAGGTGTTTCAAATTAGCCTCTCACAAGCAGGATATTGGAAAGTATAAGATTGGTATTGATATTTGAGAGATTCATAAAATTCTCTGAGAAAAGTTTAGTTTTTTCGAAAAAAACCTTGAGTTGAGTTGCTTTAATTTTTCTTGGCTTCATTCAAAGAAATATACCCATATTTGACCAATTTCTATGTTTTCCACTACGTGATTATGGCGCATCCAAATTCAACATCCAATGTTTCATCGTCTCTTGGCCATCATCAACTTTATTTTGCCTATGAGCGCCATATTGAATTTGAAACTTATAGCCCTTTTTATTTCCTTTCTAATGATCATAAACGAACGTTAACCCTCAAAAGTCGAACCTATGGAATAACGAGGTCTTACCGTTTGACGTAGAACGTTAAATCACAAGAGATGCTCAAAATAGGGGCTGTGATTATATCGATCAATTCTCACCGCTCTCTTCATTTCACGTTCTAAGAGAGTCAGTTAGTTCCCTTCATTTTACCATTATATAATAAGAAGTTCTTTCATTTGTGAAATATTTTTCAACCGTGAATTCTATCTTTCAGTATTCTTGTTGAAATAATAATAATGATAATGATATTTTAAAGATGGCGTCTTGGAGTTCCCTCGAATATATTTAAATTGTCAGGTTTACACTGTAGGCAGAAGGTATCTAAGTATCTAGTTGATTTTTAACGACAGAGTGATTCACATATGTATCTGAATATGGTCAACATCACAATGTAATAGATGAAAAAATCGAAAGCCACTAGTGCAGAGAAACTTTTAACCACTTCGGACTTCTGTAGATATTGAGATTTAAAATTGAGATAGTAGCTTCAATTTGAAGAAAACTCAAAATGATTTACACCAGTCCGACAAACTTATCCTAATCAAGGTAAATACTGAAAATATTCACTTCGTTTGAAAATTCAGAACAGTAAGTATTTGGTCAGCTACTATTATCGCTTCAAGTGTTTTTCAATATTTATGTGGATGTTAATATAATGAATTATGCATGATGAACGTGTTGATTACAATTTTGATTATATTCCAGAATTTCAAAAACACACCGTCCCGGCACTTTGAGCATGACTTCATCTGATATTACACTCTTCAAAAATACTTGAAACTTCAAAAATATTCACTGGAATGCTTGAAGACTGGCTTCATGATTAAACACGCCATTGAGCCTTCCATTTGGTTGAGGCTAGCTAAGTTACGGCCCCGGTGCAGAGCCTTGTGGTATCCTCAACTGGACTTCTTCTGAACGATTACTTTGTGTATCCACCAACAATTCAAACAAAATATCAATGATAATAGATATGAAAAACTTTGAAACATGGCTTACGTAGTCCGATAAATTTTTCAATCCACTGGGAAACCTCAAGGGATCCGGTTGCAATCTGCCTTCGACGGTCCTTTCTTTCGATGCCCAACAGTCGTCGATCATTATGTACTCGTATCCTGCATCGAGATATCCGTCCTCAGCCAAATGGTCTGCCATGGTACGGAAGAGGTTTTCACTATCGAGAACAACACAAAAATTGATCTTCTAATTGCTCGTGACAAAAATGCAATTCAAATCATTTAAATGAATGATTTGTTCAAACCAGTCTCAACTCATCTACACAGAAGGTTAATGGACAAACACCTGTCAGAAATCAACTACTCCCCTGGCTAATACCATGAAGGGTGTTGGATTTGATTTGCCAGGTGTCAGTGTAGGTTTCTTCACAGAACAAATTCAAACATATATGCTTTTGTGAAACAACTACCGGTGAATTATTCGTAAATTATTGGAACTGGCACACTTGCAGACCGGTTTCGGGCTTTATTGGCCTCTCACCAGTATAAGGTAGTTCTATCATCCACTGGAAAGTCGATGGTTTTCCATAATTATTAATATTATTCCTTCAAGAGTCTCATTCCTCCAAAAAGGTTGAAGATGGCAACGAGAAAAATGACCCTATATCACGCCATCTGCCCATAGAAGGGGCGACGAGAGGAAAATCCGAATATGCCCAATTCCTCGTATAAGGATAGACATATATGAGCATACTTGAAGACTGACCATTAATAAAATATTCAAAAATATTATCTATTTATAGGGCCAGTCTTTTGCTCACCGAAAACGGGTCAATCTATCACTACTCACCTGACGCATTCATCTGGGTAAATATCACAGTCGATGAGACATCTGAATCTCTGCCAGTGCATCCAGCCCATAGGTGGCGTTAGCGCCAGGCCATTGTCCAAAGCTTGTACGGTGGCGATGGCGCCCAATAATAATACTGCTAGATATCCTGAGGTCATGGTTGATTGTTTCTATATATTATAATTCTAAAACAAAAAAAATTGAGAAGATTTTAATGTAGATGGATATATAGGTACTGTTGTGGATATTGCCCCTTAGGGTATTGAATAAATAGAATTGTGACTCTATTGAAAAAAAAGTTGCAAAATTGTTCATTTCGTTAACCAGCTGACGAACGTCAACCCTCAGAAGTTGAAACTTGTGCGAGTAATGAATTAACGATGCCTCACCTTTTAACGTGCGATTACCCAGCACGGTGGCCTGGCAAGGATTTGAACCCCGGTCTTCCGCTTGAAAGAAGGACGTGCTAACCTCTACACCACCGGGACCAATGGCACAAAAAGTGGCGCCTTTGAAGAAAATGAATCACTTGCTCTTTATTTCTGGTTTCAACCATATACGAGCAGTATTTCATGAAAGGTAACCGTTCGTTTAGAAACACACTTTATTTACTAATTCATTGGTATTTACACTGTTTATAGTTCAAATAGGAAGATTAGTGCCTAATCGATGATTTTCATTGATTGTATGAGATAAAGAGATAAAAGTGATAAAGAGAAGGGCGAAAGAAACGAGATTAAAGAAAAACTAAGAAGCAGGAACGCATTTTGAAAAAATTGTGAAACATTGAAATTTATTTCTATGGATGAAGAATATTCATCTGTGATAATGAAACCGTTTAGCCTCAATCCAATCCTTGAAATGGTTTTCGGGCTTATTTACTTGTGACGGATATGTTAAATTGTTCAATAATAGTTTTTTACGTAACGAGGAGGATCAGCAGCCTATTACGCACGAGTGGAAATTGTGAGCATAAGGCTTTATCCGAGTACGGCAAATGGCTAGTGCACTTAATTATCCTTTGTTGTGTACTGTACTTTTTCTACTCTTACCTTGCTTGTGCGGTGATTTCTGCTGATATGGCAAACTTTTTTTAGTTATTTCTCATTCTCAATGATCAACCAGACACTGGAAGTCAGCAAGTAGATCAAACGATTGCTTGCTTCATGGTTCTAACTGAATACAGTACCAATCTACAAACTGTTGAACAATGAATTTCCTAATAATATCATTTTAATTCAATTTTACGAAGAATTTGAAACAAATTCGCTGGATTCGGTTTTTGGGTCATCGAATGTAGTCATGAGATCAAAGTTATCAGGTCAAGTGTTATATATCCCATCATTTCACAAACAAACTTCCGGAAGCGGCAGCCAAAAATATCATATTTGATCATGGAAGCCTCTTTGTTCTATATACGTATTTTGAACCACTGAACACAAATCTGAGGTCGAAATGCAGGATGCAGGTATCCCCCTTCATCCGAGAGTTATGACTCTTCATAGGTTGGGAAAAGAGCATGTTCTGCCTTCTTCTTCAACGAAAAAAAAAACGAACAAGACACATGCATTTATATTCGTTAAGTGTCCTTCACAACTTGTTCCACCTTCACACTTTTTTTCGACAAGAACAAATTTTTCATTATGAATTTCGATTAGAAATTCCCGATAGGTTTTGGTGGTTACAAACAAAAGAAGGTGCATCGGTGAGGAGTAGATGTAATTATTGTTTATGAATATCAATGCCAATCGCCAATCAATCGAAGGCCTTCGGTAGGTAGACCTTGTTATAGTAGTTTTCACAATAAATGGTATGGCTGCAAATGACATATATTTTGAGGAAAATTATACAAAAAAAGAACTTTTACAAGTGTTGCAGTCATTTTCTCAGAAAAAAAAACGTATGTTTGTGATACAATTGCAGAAGAATTGGGACATACAGTGTTACGACTACCTCCCTACTACTGCGTGTTCAATCCCATAGAGCTTATGTGGCACCAACTTATATCGAGCGTGCGCGGAAAAAATCCTTCCCCGACTTTAAGTGGTAGTGTGGTAGAAATAATTAGGAACTGTATGAATGACATTCCTACCAAGAGTTGGAAAAGTTCTGTTAGTCATGTTATTAATGTTGAAAACTCGTACCTTTCTGTAAAATCAATTGCGCCAATTATAATTAATTTAGATGAGGATAGCGATAGCGACACTGAACTAAATATAGAATAGAATTGTAACATTTAAATAAATTACTTGTATATCTCCTACATTATGCAAAAATCAAATTTCTCAAGTTCGACCCTGTAGCACATTTGCATCTTTTACCAGATGATTTTCTACACAATGTGATTAAATCGGGTAGTTTATTGCAGTTAATAAGCCAATACCATTTACTGTGAAAAATACTATACTAACTCCTTATGCGATACCTCTGCCCTATTGATGCGATCTCCACCCCCTGATACTATCTTGTTTTGGGGGATGATGGGCATTATTTCGAAACATCAAGCATTCTGTAAATGAATGTCATTAGAATGGTCATATGTAACAATATATTCCAGACTTTTTCAACAGATAAATTCCCCTGATACCAACCTGATATTACTTGCACTCTACGCATGTGTCCTTAACATGGTAGACTGGAAATCTGCACGGGGACTTTGATAAATAGAAACTAATATTAGAATCGAAATGTGACGTCAAATTCGTCATCACGGTCCTATACTTACATTGCCGAGATGTCGAATTTGACGTCACATTTCGATTCTAATATACGTTTCTATTTATCAGAGTCCCTGTGCTGATCTACACTAAGATCACGAACTGATTCTTCAATTTTTCAATTGTGCTAGGCTATGACATTTATAAAAACCACATAAAAGCGTTTATTCGAATTTGGTTGACAATGTTCCTTGCTGAGTGGTATAGGATTGGACTTCCATTGTCCCATATAGTATACTCTATTGAAACCTCTTGAAAAACTCCAAAGATCCCAAAAAAATCGATTTGAACCAATGAATTACGAATGATGGAACTGAATTATAAAAAATGAGTCACCCAAAATCAAACTAGGGAATTGAAATGGATTTTGACTCTCCAGTAATAACCCGAGGTCGATTGCAGATACCAGTAACCGAAACATTGTGAATACACTTGTTACGAAATGTCTCAGCGCCGGCTCTGTCGCTCATAAACGCAGAATAATATGAGGGGTCGAAGAGCGAATGTAATTTTTCCAGGAACTCGTAATTCGCGTGGAGAATTCGATATACATCATCGAGGCCTCCCTCGAAGATTCTCCATAGGCGTACGCAAGTATAAGAGGAGACACTTCATCACGGAGGAGACAGTTTATTCAGAGCATAGTGTTATTCAGATAGTTATTCGGAGCTTAGTGGAGAGAACTTTGGTATTGCTGAGTGCAAAAGTCGAAGTAGAGAATTTCTATTACAGAGAGTTTTAGTATAAAGAGTTTTAATGAAAGTAGTTTAGTGTTCTTTGGAGTTTTAATAAACGAATCCAAGATATATCGTAGCACACTCAACTTGAAACTTGGTTTCAACAATTATTAGTGTAGGTTCGTATTTCTTCATGCTAATTCTGTTTAGTTTTACTATTCATATATTCAGTACTTTATTATTGTCGCAAATTTTATCATTTGGATTTCACTGCTTATTTATGACCAACTCTTGAATAAGTTTTCACCCCAATTCATATTCAAAGTTTGACAGTTATATATTCGAATGTTCCACGGTGTAATTTTGTTTTTAATTTTTGTTTGAATTGGAATGAATAAAGATATTATACGTTATTTTCATTGAAACGAGTTCCAATACCACTCAAACAGAATAAGTATATATCTATCAGGAAGAAATTGCACTCTAACAATATTCAGACCTCGAACACTTCACACCGACTCTTGTCTTTGCTTATCATCGCTCGTTCATCTAAACGTCATCAAATTCAAGATACTACAAGCATCGTTTCAAAATACACGACAGATAAAATCAACGACATCTGGGTGAGAAACAAACAAAAACATATTTACTCACCAACCACGAAAACAATTGAATCACGACTACACCTAATACCGATGGAACTAAGTCGAGTATCAGACGAATACTCGTGTTCCTCATAAATATTTATTTCTTTACCGGCGATAAGTTCAACAAACGAGTCTAGAATGGGATCTGCTAGCTTGCAGTATCGATAATATGTTAATTTAGACACTGGACGACATTCCAGATAGGTAAATGTAGAGGTTTTCTTTTGTTAGTTTTTTGGATTGTTAACCTACCATAATCTGGAAAAAAATAAGAATTGATATTCATACAAGTAGCGCGATTTTCGAACCTAAAAGAGAAATATTTGTGAACAAGTTGTGAAAACGGAGGCAGATTTGGTTACCGAAAGGTTAACAACGTAAAGTATATTAGCTCTTGTATTTTTTGATAGTCAAATTTAAGTTATACGAGAAGTTGGTGACTGATAGGATGGATGTGTTTCATTCAGACAGGCGCGTATACAGCTCTGAACTATAGGGGGATAATCACTGAGAAAATTATGCGTTTCCACCATTTTATCAAAACACAAATGCATATTGGCCTTTTTACAAACTTACCTTTCACAATGACTTAAATTATTTGGAAACTGTGGAATAAAAACGTCAGATTTGTTTAATATTCATTTTTTCATAAATAAAACTGGAAAGTAGAGAAAACAATAATTTTTGATGAAAATGAACTTCAGACTTTTGAGATAACTAACATTTGTCTTGTCAACGTGAGTAGAAATAAACCGTTATAATGATATTCGTTCATGTATTTATCATACGACATATCAATGTGAGTAGAATGAAAAGCATATACTTATTGAACACAAGATAATGCAACAGAAAAATTAAATAATAAATTCAAATTTAGGTTTGCCAATTTCCCCGCAGGAATACCATATATATAATCTTCTGACATGAAGTGAAGGTGAAATAAAATTGTGATTGATCTTCATTCATGTATTATATTCGTTTTGTATTAGCCCAAAATATGGTTAACTGAGTGGATTGTATCTACTAACAATATCGAGAGATATGCAGTCTCTTCTCGATGATGAGATGGGGCCCCTCTCCAGACTATGATGTTTTCCAAGCTATCCAGTAATAGGACTAATGCACTTTAATGAGCACACTATAATCAGCAAGTTTGAGTAAATCACTGATCAACAAAATAGTCAGTAGACGCGGTAATATTAGATGAAGCGTTATACATGAATTGATGGGAGATCTCTGTTTGAATCAGGCGACGCGACGCACTCGATCTCGTTGAAGAACTTGATATATCCGTAAAAACCTTCAACTCTCTCCGCGAAATAATAAGCAAAAAAGTCATAAAACTACCACATGGAAATCAGAAATTGAGGTAAACGTGAACGCATTGGCGTAGAAAGGAAAATTCATGAAAGGGATCAAATCAACTTAGTATAATGAAAAATGAATAAAAATAATGAAATGTATAGAAATATAACTAGCATTTGATGAATGCTTAACAATATTTTTTGATATCTTCCTATATATATATATATATATATATATATATATATATATATATATATATATATATATATATATATATATATATATATATATATTGTAATATGTAATGTGACTGATTGATCATGGGGGAGGTAATTACTCCCTTTACCCCCCCTTGTATACGCGCCTGCATTCAGAAGCAACTTTTCCGGGTACATTAGGAATGCCCTTCTACCCTTGTATAGATTCCAATATTAATTCATTATTTTGTCAGATTGCGGTGAGTTATTCATCCAACCAGAACTTATGAAGAACTTCTGTTGGTGTCTGTATTGAAAGACAAAATCAGCTAGAAATGATGGTTGATACGTGAAATTTTACTGAAAAACGGATATAATTTCTGCTGATTTCAGCCACGTTTGAAAAATTTAGGTGATCCTCAAGGATCTCTTCTGAGACTATTATTATCATTTTTTCATAAGTGTCACGTGTCGGCAAGGGCGCACCCAAGGGGTTTCAGGGGTTATAACCCCCCCCCCCCCCCCTCCCCCGAAAGAGACCCGAAATTGAATAGTTAACTGTTACTACCAGATACCAAAAGTGCAAAACACAAAACACATGTACTATTAACATTGCTAATTGCTATAAATAATATTCGCCCATGCGGCATGGTTCGTTTTTGTCATTTTATCCATTACACTGCACTCTGGAAATTAGACATCAAGTTATAATAAATTGTGTTTTATAAAAATATTTTTTGGTTAGTTTGAATAAAAATCAGTTTCAAATTTTTATATTTTTTAATATATATATATATATATATATATATATATATATATATATATATATATATAAGAATCCTTTAAATATTCGGGTGTGCAGTCAACAAGGAATTGGAAAAAGTGAACTCTTTATTCTGTTCAAGCTTTCGAGTCTTTATTGGCTCTTCATCAGGAACTCTACAATGAATTAGGAAAATTGTAAGAATAGAAACGTTTTTTAACATGTGCTTACTTACGAATGTGAGGTTAATAATCCTTTTTTAATGAAAACATGAAGGACAACATATCACAAACACATCGACCTAATGGTACAATTATAATATAAAACTTTAATTAAAAGATATGATCAATCATACATGTAAAAGAATTGAAAAATGGGAGAAGTTGTTTCTCCTAACAGGCATTGGAAACCATATTTGTAATTTTAACGGAAATGATGTGAAAAGAAGGGAATGAAGTTGACAAGTGACGAATGATTACAGTTTCCTGTGACCTTGTTGCCAACACACAATGAAAATGAATGTGAAATCACCAACTAAACAGGAGTACCAAATGTAAAGTTGTTATTATTACTGCCCAGTAGGGGGCGACTTAGTAAATATGAGTATATGATGCTGAGATTATCTATATCTTTCCTGGAATTTATGGAATTTGGTTCTTTGAAAATTTGTGTCATTTCAAGAAAAGTTCTTTTCTTGAGATTGGATTCATGTTCCAATATCGTCACATTATCATAATCGGGTAAATGATCAAAATTGATTGAATGTTGTGCTAATGAGCAGGTTTTTTTGAGATTTCTAATATCACTTTTATGGGAACAGATTCTATCCTTCAACTTCCTCTTGGTTTGTCCAATGTACTTTTTTTCACACTGAGAGCAAGGGATACAATAAACAACATTAGAATGATCTAATACAGGATCTTTATCTTTTAATTTTGAAAAAATTCTATTGAGTACAATTTGATTTTTATAAGCAATTTTAATATTAGGAATTTTGGAAAACAACCCATTAAATTTATGGTGAAGTGTATGAATATAAGGAAGAGATAAGTAAAAATTTGGAACAGAATGAAGAATTATTATGAATTGAAGAATTATTATGATAATCACTGTTAATATGTGACCTACAGAAGATAAGTTTATGCAGAAGTCCCTTCGGGTATCCACTATTCAGAAATAATTGAAAAAGTTTTTTTAAATTACTATTTTGTAACGAAATGTGACTAGTTTTCAGTACTCTATTTTTCATACCTAGCACTAGGTTGATTTTTTGTTTATTTTGGTGGTAAGATTCGAAATGCAAGAATCTTCCAGACGCACCAGGCTTAGTGTACCAACTGGTGATGAGTGAGTTATCAGATCTTCTGATGACTTTAGTATCTAAGAAGGGAACGCTGAATTGGATGTCTTCCTCTTCGATGGTAAATTGTAATTTTTCATGGTAAGAGTTGAAAACCAGTAACAATTCTTGGAGTTTGTCCTGAGGGGCACTTAATATTATGTCATCGACATATTTTTTCAAAAAAGGTATCTCAAAGTGAATTCTGCCCAAACAGTCATCAATTAGGTCATCCATAACATATTGTGCTATTATGGGAGAAACTGGGCTCCCCATGGGCATACCCAGGCATTGTTTATAAATTTTATTTTCGAATGAAAAAACTGTAGTGTCATAAAGAAAATCAATTAATTGGAGAAATAATGTTAGTGAAATTTTGCAATGAGAAGAGATATTATTCCAGTGTCTGGTGATACTGTTTTTAGCTAATTCCAATGTGATATTGTTGAAAAGTGATACAACATCTAAACTGATAATTTTGTAGTCAACAGGAAGTTGAAATTCATTTATAAAAGAGCAAAATTCAAAAGAGTCATTAACAAAATAATTATTATGTGAATTATATGACAGTGTGAGGACAACTTGTTACCGATGTCCTCACACTGTCATATAATTCACATAATAATTATTTTGTTAATGACTCTTTTGAATTTTGCTCTTTTATAAATGAATTTCAACTTCCTGTTGACTACAAAATTATCAGTTTAGATGTTGTATCACTTTTCAACAATATCACATTGGAATTAGCTAAAAACAGTATCACCAGACACTGGAATAATATCTCTTCTCATTGCAAAATTTCACTAACATTATTTCTCCAATTAATTGATTTTCTTTATGACACTACAGTTTTTTCATTCGAAAATAAAATTTATAAACAATGCCTGGGTATGCCCATGGGGAGCCCAGTTTCTCCCATAATAGCACAATATGTTATGGATGACCTAATTGATGACTGTTTGGGCAGAATTCACTTTGAGATACCTTTTTTGAAAAAATATGTCGATGACATAATATTAAGTGCCCCTCAGGACAAACTCCAAGAATTGTTACTGGTTTTCAACTCTTACCATGAAAAATTACAATTTACCATCGAAGAGGAAGACATCCAATTCAGCGTTCCCTTCTTAGATACTAAAGTCATCAGAAGATCTGATAACTCACTCATCACCAGTTGGTACACTAAGCCTGGTGCGTCTGGAAGATTCTTGCATTTCGAATCTTACCACCAAAATAAACAAAAAATCAACCTAGTGCTAGGTATGAAAAATAGAGTACTGAAAACTAGTCACATTTCGTTACAAAATAGTAATTTAAAAAAACTTTTTCAATTATTTCTGAATAGTGGATACCCGAAGGGACTTCTGCATAAACTTATCTTCTGTAGGTCACATATTAACAGTGATTATCATAATAATTCTTCAATTCATAATAATGTTCCAAATTTTTACTTATCTCTTCCTTATATTCATACACTTCACCATAAATTTAATGGGTTGTTTTCCAAAATTCCTAATATTAAAATTGCTTATAAAAATCAAATTGTACTTAATAGAATTTTTTCAAAATTAAAAGATAAAGATCCTGTATTAGATCATTCTAATGTTGTTTATTGTATCCCTTGCTCTCAGTGTGAAAAAAAATACATTGGACAAACCAAGAGGAAGTTGAAGGATAGAATCTGTTCCCATAAAAGTGATATTAGAAATCTCAAAAAAACCTGCTCATTAGCACAACATTCAATCAATTTTGATCATTTACCCGATTATGATAATGTGACGATATTGGAACATGAATCCAATCTCAAGAAAAGAACTTTTCTTGAAATGACACAAATTTTCAAAGAACCAAATTCCATAAATTCCAGGAAAGATATAGATAATCTCAGCATCATATACTCATATTTACTAAGTCGCCCCCTACTGGGCAGTAATAATAACAACTTTACATTTGGTACTCCTGTTTAGTTGGTGATTTCACATTCATTTTCATTGTGTGTTGGCAACAAGGTCACAGGAAACTGTAATCATTCGTCACTTGTCAACTTCATTCCCTTCTTTTCACATCATTTCCGTTAAAATTACAAATATGGTTTCCAATGCCTGTTAGGAGAAACAACTTCTCCCATTTTTCAATTCTTTTACATGTATGATTGATCATATCTTTTAATTAAAGTTTTATATTATAATTGTACCATTAGGTCGATGTGTTTGTGATATGTTGTCCTTCATGTTTTCATTAAAAAAGGATTATTAACCTCACATTCGTAAGTAAGCACATGTTAAAAAACGTTTCTATTCTTACAATTTTCCTAATTCATTGTAGAGTTCCTGATGAAGAGCCAATAAAGACTCGAAAGCTTGAACAGAATAAAGAGTTCACTTTTTCCAATTCCTTGTTGACTGCACACCCGAATATTTAAAGGATTCTTCTTTAACTTAGACAGTCGTCTAACCTTCTCACATCTATATATATATATATATATATATATATATATATATATATATATATATATATATATGTTGGGATGAACTTTCGAACTTCGAAACTTGAAATTGAAAATGAATCCCCCCCGAAAAAAAATTCTGGGTGCGCCCTTACGTGTCGGTCACTTACATAAGAAGTTTCAGTGCATGCAACCATACTTATGATATTGTAGAATACCCTAAAAATTTTTCTAATAGTTTTTTCTGCGTTTCAAACCTACCACAATCTGGAGAGATCAAGAATTAATATTGGAATCTATACAAGTGTAGGAGGACAGATTTTCAATCTACACCGATAAATTGATGCGTTAATTAAAAAATACTAAGTTCTAGCTGTCACTCATGAAATACATATGTCATATCTCAAATTTTGTATATTCAGAAAACATGAAGCTGAAAACGAAACTAGAAGAGAATATTTCTGAAAGAGTTTTGAAAACGGAAGCGAATTTTTTTCCGAATCGTCGACGATAAGTATATTTATAAATATCAGTTCTTGTATTTTTTGATAGTCAAATTTGAGATATACAAGAAGTTTCTGACTAATCGAACGTGTTTCAATCCGATGGATATGTTTTTCGTTTTATTGATTCCAATATAAATTCTAATTTTTTTCGGTTGAGTAGGTTGAGAGCTCGAGAAAACTAGAATTCACCGCAAAATAATCACATTCAAACAGTTCCCTATGACATTATTACAGTGCAGAAGTAAAAATTTTCCCATTCATTTTTTTTCAGTACTCACTTTTTCACTTATTAATACGCAGAATTCCAGCTCAATCAGTTGAAGATATATGATTCAAAATTGAGTTGCCAGATTCCACCCGAACAAACGTACAAACATTGCAAGTTAAATAAAACCATCAAACAAAGAAAAGACAGTCGAGGTATTTGCCAGGAAAGTAGTCGTTTTCTGTTCAGCATTTCAATCGCGTGCGTGGAGTGAGTTGACGCTTGAATATGATTATGAATTACAATTGTGATTTTGTCTTGACTAAACAAGCATGTTTGTACGAAAATTCAAACTACTCAAACCTCTATTTTCCTTTTAACTCAACGATCCTCCTTACCTTTCAGTTTTGCCACTGGAATTGCCAACTTGACCTCGACCTCAATACGATTTTGAAATTAGCACGGTTCGCGGTTTCCACTCGAAAAGTTGAAAGGTTAAAACAGAGGCATCGCCCCTGACTGAGAAGAGATATCTGTTTGTACTATCAAATGAGCGTAGAGAACTTTGTCAAATCGAATATTCATTCATCGCCTTGGTTCGTTTGATCTTTTATCTCGAGGGTCATCTCACTAAACTTGCCCAATTACAGTGATATACGGGGACGCAAATATACCAACAATATACGCATTTAGAAGCATTATTATTTTTGTGCATAGAACGAAGTTTCGGGGAACCGTTTCTTTGACTTTTTCTTCTCAGATTCAAGAAGATGGAGATACCTAATTTCTATGAGGGAGAAGTGACAAAAATATTTACATTCTCTGTCATTAGGTGCGTGAATATCATTCAAAGACAATTGATTTATTCACAAAAAATAAAAAAAATACAGTAAGATACTCTATTATACATGTATACAGTGTGGTCCACTAAGTCTGCAACAAATGGGAAACTTTTTTATTATCGATTTCTCAGAAAATTTTATTCTTGACAAAAGTCGGTGCATGTTCCAAAACTATACCTACCAAGTGTACCTGAAATGGCTTTATGACAATCACCATACAGGATAGGCCAAAAAATATAAATTTCGTTCAAGAGTAAAGTAGGTACCCTTATTTCAGAAAATATAGAAATATGTTGAGGAGAAAAGTTGCTTGGAATTAAAAGTTATGTTCAGATACGAAGTCATGGCCTGCTATTCGATTTTTTTTTTTTGGAAAATTTTGAATTACCCCCGTATGATACATATTTTTACTATTTTGATTCAATATGAATTTGAAGTAGCTACAATCAAATCGGTTTGGAGTATTTCTTATCAAATTAAAGTGAATTTGTATAATTTACATGGATTTGTATTTTTTTTAGGTGACCGTCAACTTCTTGTTTGTTGCAACGATATTTAACAGAACTCTAAAATAACACAAATACTTTTGTTAACGAGGCAAATACTTTACTAACTACATAAAAATAAAATTTATATTTTTTGACCTATCCTGTATGGTGATTGTCATAAAGCCATTTCAGGTACACTTGGTATAGTTTTGGAACATGCACCAACTTTTGTCAAGAATAAAATTTTCTGAGAAATCGATAATAAAAAAGTTTCCCATTTGTTGCAGACTTAGTGGACCACACTGTATATATATATATATATATATATATATATATATATATATATATATATATATATATATATATATATATATATATATATATATACACAGCGAACGGCAGCTCTTCGCCTGGCGATAATGGGCATGGGTTAAAGTTATGTAATATGTATCGATCAATAGCTGAATAAAAGAAATTTAGACGCCACTAAAATTTGAATTTATGAAAACCAGAAAAAGAAAGTATTGAGAATGACAGAGCTTTATGAAATGGAAGTAAATATTCCCAAATATTGTTTATAAATTTAGTGAGTAATTTGAATTCATAGAAACAGATGAGAATATAAAATGAGTATCTACAAAATATGGAACGGTACCCAGCGCCATTTTGAACTATGTTCTGTGATATTACGTAACTAATGAATAGAAAAAATTGAAAGTGATACCTATCATATATAGAGAGCTTCGGAATCAACTCTGCCTTAGACGGTCCATGTTTATCTGAAATGAATAATGATGGCAAGAACTCCCTCTAGAAGAATACCAACGATAATCTGAATTTGATATCCATTAAATGTTAATAATAAACAAGTGTACTAGTAACAGAACTCTAAAATAACACAAATATTTTTATGTAGTTAGTAAAGTATTTTACTCGTTAAAAAAAGTATTTGTGTTATTTTAGAGTTCTGTAAAATATCGTTGCAATAAACAAGAAGATGACGGTCACCTAAAAAAATACAAATCCATGTAAATTATACAAATTCACTTTAATTTGATAAGAAATACTCCAAACCGATTTGATTGTAGCTACTTCGAATACATATTGAATCAAAATAGTAAAAATATGTATCATACGGGGGTAATTCAAAATTTTCCAAAAGAAAAAAAATTCGAATAGCAGGCCATGACTTCGTATCTGAACATTACTTTTAATTCTGAGCAACTTTTCTCCTCAACATATTTCTATATTTTCTGAAATATAAGGGTACTTTACTCTTGAACGAAATTTATATTTTTTGGCCTATCCTGTATGGTGATTGTCATAAAGCCATTTCAGGTACACTTGGTATATTTTTGGAACATGCACCAACTTTTGTCAAGAATAAAATTTTCTGAGGAATCGATAATAAAAAAGGTTCCCATTTGTTGCAGACTTAGTGGACCACACTGTATATTTATAATACTACCCCTACAAAGTCGATTATCTCCATAGGAATTACGATCATGAGAAAACCACGAGAGATCGAACATAGATACGGCCTGCCTTATAATATACAGGGTGTAACTGAATAAGTGTGAATATTTGGGGAGGTGATTCCTCATTGAAAAAAAGATAGGATCTCTCATATAAAGACATTTCATTGGAGCTTCCCTTGTTAAGATACAGCCCCTGAAAGGGGGTACATAAAATTTGTATAACAATTTTCTTCACAAGCACTGAAAAAGTTACAATATTGAAATTAACCTGACGTTTTGTACTACCAAAAATACACTCAGCCAGTAATTTATTTGGTTTACCCCATGGTTGTAAGGGGTGGAAAACGCAACCCCTGAAATTCATTTCCAATGTAACTTTTTGTCTTATTATTTGTTTACCATTTAAAAATTTGTTTCCGATAGCCTGTTTCATGCTAAACAAAAAATGTCTCTTGTGTTTTTTGCCCAAAATAAACCAGTTAGCAGCAAAAAATTATTTTACGAACAACTACAGAGATACATCGTCATAAATGCGAACTGGATTTATTATTAATTTTGTAGTTAGTACCTGCATTAAACGATTAAAGGGTAATAAACAAAACTAATTTATTAATAACAAAACACACAACATATAGAACTCATAGTAATTGTTTTACAAATTTTATGTACCCCCTTTAAGGGGCTGTATCTTAACAAGGGATGCTCCTATAAAGTTTCTTTGTATGAAAGATCCTATCTTTTTTCGATGAGGAATCACCTCCTTGAATGTTTTACACTTCTTCAGTTAAACCCTGTAGTTGTATGGAGCTGAGTACCGAAATATTCATTTAAACTTCTTGATTCTAGTCGGAGCAAGGTAATCCGTCTTGATGGTGATTCTTCGCTCACGGACGCGCTCACTTCGCTGGAGCATCGGAGAAGGGTCAGAGATTTGTCTTTCTTCTATAGATATTTTCATGGTCGGTGTTCTTCTGAATCGTCGTCAATCGTTCCATCCTTGGGAGTATCAACAGGGATGACCAGTGCCGGATTTATATTTTTTTCGAGTGTAGGCCACTTTATTTTTCATATACAGTGTGTCCCTAGACCAGTGGGACAGTTGAATATCTCTTGAACCAATAGGAATTTTCAAAATATTTCAAGTTCACATTATATCGCATTATGAGAGCTAACTTCAGGAATTACTATTTTTTATACGAGGGGCGCCAGAAAGGCTCACAAAATCGAACATCAATTTTTTCAAATGGAACACCCCATATATTTCAATATATCTGAACTCTCATTCCTTAAAGGTAATTATTGGTTTTTTATTTTTGAAAATCCGACAAGGCGTTGCCAAGTTATACCAGTGGTTCATGAAATGCAGGCATTTTTTTAGACAAACCCATTTTTTATCCTACGAAGAATTTCTGTAATCATTCGAGACTGTTGGTAGTCGGTAGCATATTCTATAATATGGAATACTCATCTTCTTCGAGAGTTATACAGGGTGGTCAGAAATATTATATGATTTTCACGAAATTCAAACTTTCTTCACATCAATTTTTCAAAGAGTGCACCCTACAATATGAATTATTTCATAGCCAATTGGTGATTTGATTGCTTATGGCCAATGGTTTTGAAAGAGACATATGAATTTCATCATCAGCAAATGCAAATAAAAAAAATGCAGTAAACTATTTATTCATTCAACTGTCCTAAACAAAGTCTCAACAAGAAAAAAACTGTGTTAACAAATAATTAGGGACGATAATATAAATATAAATGTTCGAATTGTCTTCTGTTTGCTGCAAGGCACATTTCGAAATTTTTCATAACATGATTTCTTGTGATGTTCTCCAACATTTGCGGTGTTATACTTTGACAATCATTTACAATTCGATTTTGCAAATCCTCCACATTCAATATTTGAGTAGTATACACCTCTGATTTTAGATACCCCCACAAAAAAAATTTCAAGGGGGTCAAGTCTGACGAACGAGCCGGCCATTTTATTGGTCCGTTTGTTCCGAGCCATCGTTGAGGAAAAAGAACGTTCAATTGGTCTGTCACGATCCCAGCATTATGAGGCGGCGCTCCATCCTGCTGGAAGAACATTTCTCTGAGGTTTCCAAGGGGAAACTCATCAAGATGATTACTGAACTCATTTCGAAGAAAACAAAGGTATCTCTCACTATTCAGAGTATCTTGATAAAAATATGGTATTATTCTTGAGAATTCCACACCAAAAATTCACTCCCCGAAAGTTTCTTGTAGGGACTCTTATGTAGTTAATTACACTAAAATACGTAGTTTGATGATTTTTTTGCATTTTCCGATGATAAAATTCACATCTCTTTCACAACCATTGACCATAAGCAATCAAATCACCAATGGGCTATAAAATAATTCATATTGTAAGGTGCACTATTTGAAAAATTGATGTGAAGAAAGTTTGAATTTCGTGAAAATCATATAATATTTCTGACCACCCTGTATAACTCTCGAAGAAGATGAGTATTCCATATTATAGAATATGCTACCGACTATCAACAGTCTCGAATGATTCCAGAAATTCTTCGCAGTATGAAAACTGGGTTTGTCTAAAAAAATGCCTGCATTTCATGAACCACTGGTATAACTTGGCAACGCCTTGTCGGATTTTCAAAAATAAAAAACCAATGATTACCTTTAAGGAATGAGAGTTCAGATATATTGAAATATATGGGGTGTTCCATTTGAAAAAATTGATGTTCGATTTTGTGAGCCTATCTTGCGCCCCTCGTATAAAAAATAGTAATTCCTGAAGTTAGCTCTCATAATGCGATATAATGTGAACTTGAAATATTTTGAAAATTCCTATTGGTTCAAGAGATATTCAACTGTCCCACTGGTCTAGGGACACACTGTATAGTGAGAATGAAACTAAATTTAATTGAAAGAATCAATAAGTCATTAAGAAAGGGCATTAAAGAAACAAGAACTACAATTTTTTACGGGACTTTTTGATAGCAAAATCATCTATAATATCATCATAGTTTATGGTGTTCATTATCTCTGCTTCTAGTAAAAAAAACTATGAGACAACCGGTGAACCGGTGAGGATTTTATCCTCTGAAATTAAGTAAGCTTCCCTTGAATCTGCCGCCCCCCTAGGACGCTGCCGCCCCTAGGCGGCGGCCTAAATGGCCTATTGACAAATCCAGGATTGCGGGTGACCCGACAATTGCTGAATTCTCACCCCTTTGTTGTGAGCTTAGATACTTGTCGAACCTCTCTTGCTCAGGGATGTTTTCCAATAGAACAACTGAACTTTGGAACTCATTGCCGAGAGAGGTTTTTCCTGAGGCTTACAAACTTCGAAAGTTCGAACTGAATGTTAATTCGTATATCTTGTACTTCGATTCGCGCGATGATCTTCGAACATTACATGGCAAATATAAGGCAAATTATTGATACATAAAACAAACATTAGTGGCCCGAGTATAGAGCCTTGTGGGACACCCACTATGATTTTTCTTTATTCAAATTCAATTTGTTCTCCTTCTTCATCTCCTTCTGTTAGATTGAAATCGATTGGTTATGTAGGATTGTATCAGTGTCAAGGAAACTCCTCTTATTCCAAGATATTCAAGCTTTTTAAAAAGTGTAGTATGGTCAACCCTATCGAAAGCCTTGGAGAGATCTTTACATACTGCTATAGTTTA
>JAVJAQ010000638.1:0-380220 GCA_032362365.1 Zygogramma bicolorata
GTATCTTATCATCTTATAATCATTCACGAGGGGTATTGTAGCATTTTTGCTGATATTGCCCAATTGCTTTAGAACTTAGGTGACTGATTGATACATTTCAATAAAAGAAAATAAAATGACTATTATTACATAGTTGGAGCAAATGTTATGATTTTTCATACCGAAGCCATCGATGTTCGTCCACCATGGATTTACCTAAAATTTTCACAGAAGGTAGGGAATAGCTGAAGGATCATTTTCTATATCATGCCACTGTACGCTAGAGCCTTGTGGGTGGTTGCCACCCCATCACGGGAGTGGAAATTTGTTATTACATTTTAACTGTAGGAATCGACGAAAGAAGTAATTCTAAGAAAACAATGTTCCATACGTTTTTTTCGTAAAAGTAATATTCTTCGAGTTATTCGAAGTTGAAAGTAACAGTTTTTTGACGAAAATAGGATTTTAAAACAAGTTGAAGCACACAAATATTTAGGCCTGATGATTGATAAGAATTTGAATTTTGATTGCAATGTGGATAAAATTAAGAAAACAATTATTCCTTTGATTGGAGCAATAAGAAGAATTGATTTTCTAGATAATCAAATTCAAAATCTCATTTATAATGCCCATATTGTCTCACATATCAGATATTTAATAACAGTATGGTCATCTTGTAGTAAAAACCAAAAAGAGATCATTTATCGTTTGATGAATAAAGCAATAAAAGTTATTTTCAAAAAACCGTGGGAAACACCTTGTTTAAACTTAGGCGTATTATTCATTTATCATACCTACTTTCTGTTAAAACTGGCAACTATGTCTGTAAATGTAACGGCGAGCCTGTCCCTTTGAACTTGAACGCAAGACTCACTCTCTACTTGTATGTCGAACAAAAAAGTTTAGTTCAATCGACGCTATTTATTTGTCACTATACCTGACTATACCAGCACTATTAACGACTAAACAATTCGACAAAAGTTCAATAGAGAGTTGAAGTACTGCCATAAACGTTAACGTAAACGTACAAATTGACAGCTAAGCATGCGTAGTTTTGCCTTGTTTACGTTTACGTCGAGAACTTGTTTACGGGCCTACGTTAGAGAGTTGAAGTGCTGCCATGAACGTTAACGTAAACGTACAAATTGACAGCTACGCATGCGTAGTTTTGCCTTGTTTACGTTTACGTCGAGAACTTGCTTACGGGCCTACGTTATCTTGCGGGCGCTCACGGATACGTAAAAGATCAACGCACGTAATCCGAAGAATATACGAATCACACCGATGAGTTGCGAATGATTGAATATGAATTTTGAAACTTCATTTGGCGAGGGAGGTATATATGGCCATAATCCCTATCAAGATCCGAAGAGATGGACTCTTATTCAGATCAACATGACCTAATAATTCCAGGAAAAAGTGTCAGCATTAGAACTCTCAAAGAATGATTCAAAATTTGGTGAAGAAACATTCAGCTTAGACTGAATAATAAATGATTGAGAATGCAGTTTCCTGAATATTCTAGATTCAATTATCTACTGTTTCCATCAGTAGGAATCATCTTTCATTATCTTGAATGATGAATTCACAATATGAATAGTATAATATTTATTAGTATTTGATTATGATTTCCAGAAACTATACAAAAACCCAATTACATTGTTTGACTAAGAGCCGATTGTAGATTTTCAATCAGGTCTATTCTGCGGTGGCCTATTGATTCTTGAATATCATTAGATTATTGAAAAATATTCAAGAATGAGACCAATAATGCAATTATGGTGCAAATCAAGATTTTTCAATAGACTATATTTCTCGAAGATATTTTAGAAATCTTTATGGTGTATATTCATATTCTTCTATAACAGTTGTCGATTATTTTCAGTCAGTAACCATGGCAATATTCAATATTGAAAGTTATTCAGGATTCACCAGAATAGAACAAAATATAATGATATAGAAAATCCACATAATTCAATTAGAATTGGATTACCTGAATTGTTTATCTCAGTGGAGTTCTATTTCATAACTACTCTAAATCGCTATTCAATCCATAGCCTTATATCTTGGAAGCTTGAAGCTTGGAGGGTATACCACCTTCCAAACTCAAGTGTTTTCATTTAAATAAAATCATTTAAAAATAATTTCATTCATAACAAAACTGTATTTTGCAGCAGCACTGGCTAACGGCTAACATTAACGTCATGTATGGTAGCGACTTCAACTCAATTTCATGAACACCCGTAAATATTATATTTCATAACGAAACTACGCATGCGTAGCTGTCAATTTGTACGTTTACGTTAACGTTCATGGCAGCACTTCAACTCTCTAATATCAAGTCTACAAATCAAACATTTGGTCCTTCGAATCCGATATAGTGATAAATCAACGATATTTCAATTAAAAATCATCAGTTATTCCGAAATAATACACCTCAAAACCATCAAGACAAGGACGCAGCTAGTCGACCACATCAATTATGGATCTGGAGACGCGATGAATTGCTGTCCAACTATCTGGGCAACTATACGCACTCTACGAAGTTAAGATCAACCGGTGGACACACAGTTGAACATAGCAGTAACGGACATCGAGCAGCGACGAATTGCTGACCGGCTGTTTGGACGATTGCATGCAAAGCAGACAACAAGCTGATATTGTAAGCAGTGTTGCCACATGGCGGGAAATTTACCGCATCGCGGGTAATCCGAACGCATGCGGGATTTTCGGTGGGATAAGACATTTTGCGGGAAATATGCGGGAAATTATACATGTTCATGAGAAATCGCGTCCATTCATATGTGGTGATTTTTCTAAGATGGAATATTTGCGAAAGCGCCATCTCGTCAAAAATGTCACCGCTGTCATGTGTCAATTGATAAACATTGTAACATAAAACAGCCCCCAGATTCTATTTCACGAATTCGATTGTCGAGTAGCTCAGACTGTGACTGTAGAATGCGCTGTACCGAAAATATACGCATATTCTAAACAATTCGATAATCGAATTCGTGAAATAGAATCTGGGCTCAGAACTACTGACCACAGACCTCATAATACCTACTAGTCTACTAGTGACAGACGACAGTAGTGACCTGAGTGGTCTGTGTTTTATGTCACAGAACACATGTCTTGTGTTTGTTTTGTTGTTTGTTTATGAGTATGAGTGTTGTGTTGATGTGATGATGTGATTGGTGATTGGTGAATTTGTGATTCTAGAAGTCAGTTCAAAAAAAATGGACAAATTTCTTATGAGGAAAGATGATAAAAATATTATTATTGAAAGTGAAACCCGGAAAAAATGAAGTTGAAAATACCTGGTGTTATTTTTTTTTGTGGTATTATGCCGGTTTCCACAGACTTTCACGTAGGGAAAGAATAGGTAGGGCTTGCCTAATTTGGGGATACCTTAAATTTGTGGAATGGTTTCCACCAATCAAAATTATGAATTTCCCAACTAAGTGGAGAAAGACACTGGCAACAACGCAAAATTTTGGGAACATTTTATTTTTGTCAAGGTGAGTTGTGCACATTGGTTAACCTTAACCTATAATAATTACGTTCCTGTGTTTATTTTCAAGGATTTTTCAAATAAAATAATTATTACATTTATTAGTCTCGAAAGTTTTCAGTTTGTTGTGATTTGTGATATTTTGTCTGGTTGCGTTTATAAAAAATAGCAATGAAGCCAGGAGACCAGCAAGAGGATCTCTCGGAAGATCCAAATACAGTACCTACCCAAAAAAAGAGCTCCGAATTACACCAATAATGAAAAAGAGCTGTTGCTTAATATTATAGAGCACCACAAACATATTATCGAGAATAAAAAAACCGATGATCCTCTATTTGCTCCAAAATATGTAAAACCGTTGGTTTAGTTAATCTGAACCGACGAAAAAACGTTAAATTGTCCATATTATCAAAGTGGTTATTTCTATCATATATTCTTCTAGGAAATCCATTTTGAATCAAGTCAAGTATTTCAAAATCATCGTCAAACATTTCCATTATCATATTTAAGCGAAAAAAAGCGGTATGGGTACAAAAATTATACAGAAATACACAAAAATGATATGACATGAAAAATATTCCACAAAACACTGAAAAATGATGTTAGAATCTACCATTCCTTTACTAGGTGTCTGTTTAGGTGGAGAAATTCGGACCCCTAAATATAAGGCTGCCCTAGACCGGTTTAGGTGAAGATTTGACTTGGTGGAAATGAAATAGACCCCTTACCCAAAGATATTCTCTACCTAGCGTTAAGTGAGCCCTAAAAATGTTGGTGGAATCGGGCATTAGTTATGTAGGTACCTATTTTTGAGTTGTAAAAGTAACCGAGATTATTTTTTGTTGTTTTGAATACGGAGGAATGTGAATTTTTCTTTAGAGATATGTTAAAAACATAATAAAGATTATAATTTTATGTGTAGTTTCATTAAAACTTGAATAATTTTTCAATATATCCGAAGTTACATTGTTTCAAAACAAACTTCCTAACTTGATGGATTATTTTATCAATTTGAATGTGGCGGGAAATTGCGGGAAATTTTCTCAAGAAATGTGGGATTTTGACAGTTTTCATAGTGGCAACACTGATTATAAGTCAGTTCCTTTTATCTCCCCAGTGTTCAGGTACTTTCCTAATTTTCGCAAATTATTGGCTCTGTTTTCAAGCGTTTTCGACTGAATTAATTCAACGATGGCTTCTCCTGAACTGCGTCAGTTTATAAGAAATCGTGGTTCTCTCAAAATGCGATTGACTTGTTTATCAAAATATACTGATTCAATTAAAGATGAAACAATTACACCTGACGTTAATGATGTTAAATTAAAAAGGCGGATTCATGCAACGATCATTATAATTACATTAACATTACATTATCATTACATTTTCACTAAGAAAGTGTTGCCGTTCATGCAACACTCATTACATTATATATTTGTTGTTGAAATAGGGTGAATTAGCCGGTTAGCCGGCCATCACCAGTTTTCGGCCAAGTTCATAAAAGTGAGCCGATATTAGAATAGGTTTACTTAAAAATCCCGCCATAAAAATAATCCTATTTCCGGCCACTTTTTACCAAACGTTGACTACATCCACTACCCCTAGTGGCAAATCAGTGAAATAACACAAAAACATAAAGTGGAGCCGTGCACGTGCCTTTCCGGGATTACGGCTGTATCGAAGTAAAAAATAGTGTGAGTGACCATCGCAAATAGTAAGTATTCACATTATTACTCTCGTTTTGTAAATGATATTTGTTGTTGTACCTTTAAATGGCCTAAAATTAAGTGTTTTTATCTATAAATACAGATTATTTTAGTGTTTAGTAATAAAAATCAGGTGACCGGTTAACTGGTACCTACAGATTTCAAAAATTTGTTTCTCGGCCATGGTGGCCGAGAACCAGCTAGAAACGGTTATATCACTTTGTCTCTTTCATTCATTATTTGAATAGATATGTTTTTCCTTGGTTCCTTTGATCATTCCAACTGAAAAGAATAAATAGGTGGCCAGATTTCGGCCATCAAAATCTTTCGTCATCAAATCCTTTCAGATGTAAGAATTTGGATGGCCGAGAAAAGGCCTATTTTCGACCAGCCACTGAAATGTATAGAAACTCTCATGGCCAAAAAAAGGCCTGTTATTGGCAGTACAGTTTTTTTGTTGGTTACAGATGCCATCTCATTCAAAAAAAAAGGAGGTGCGCGAGAAAAATCGACCAAAAACTAAAAAAAAGATGTTCCAGTACTCTCAAGAAGCACTACAAGCTGCATTGTATGAAATAAAGGAAAATAAAATGGCTGTAAGACTTGCCAGTCGAACTTATGGTGTTCCTAGAGCTACCATTCAGGACCGTTTGTTGGGAAAAATTCCTGTGAAACAAGGAAAAACAGGTCCAGAACCACTTTTGACTGATGAAGGAGAAAACAAAATTGCAGACTGGGTCTGCAAACTTGCAAAATGTGGATTTCCTATTAAGAAAGCTGATTTGATAGAAACAGTGGAAAAAATAGTGAAGGATAGCGGAAAAAAACTATTTTCAAAGATGGAAGGCCTGGGCAGCGTTGGTACCAGAACTTCCTAAAAAGGCATCCCATGATATCACTTAGAAAATTACCAAGTGCAATATCATCAAACGCCTGGCGAATGTATTATCAAGAAAAAGATGCAGTGAAAAAGCAAAAGACTGATGAAATCAGGAAAAGGAAGGAAGACAGATTATTGGCCAAAGAAAAAAGACTGAAACAAAAAAAAACGACTCCCAGATCAAAAAAACTGAGAACTGTTGCATCCGGTCAACAAGAGGAAGAAGGAAGTTCAACTGAAGTATCACCCGATAATAGAATTAATTGTGCTTCTTGTACGGAAGTACTGGAAAGTGATACAGAAGAGGATGACGAAAAAAATATAGGGTGTGATTATTGTCCGAGGTGGTATCACATGAGATGCACTGAGTTTGTTGGATTACCGTACGAAGAGGCTGCTGAAATGGGAGTATCGATGTGATTTTTGTACATAATTATTGTTAATCAATCATAATGTTTATCTTGAATCAAGAAACTACACTGTATTTTTCATTTTAAGTTTGTTATGTTTTTTATTTATTTTTAAAATTATTTCTAAAAATACATGCATTTTTCTTAGATTTCTATTAAATAAGTGCTATGGCCAAAAATTGACGTATTTTCGGCCAGTACATAGAATTATGGCCGAAAAAACGAATACATGTTGGCCAGTACAAAAATCGTGGCCGAAAATAGGAACAATGCTGGCCGGTAATTGAGCGTGTGGGTTCGAAAACCAGTGAAAAGCGCATATTTGAATATTTACTCGTTTCTTTTTTTTTGGCTCATCTTATAATTGAAATAAATCTTATTTAATAACAGGAAAAACTACATATATTTCATATTCAATCTGTAACAGTTGATACCAGTTAAACTAAATTTACTATAGACACCACTTTTACAAAGACTGCTTAAATGGCCGAAAACCAGCTAATTCACCCTATCTATGTTTTTCATTTTAAGGATGTTCATATTGACGAACTAATTCTCTTAAAGCACCTTGATCCGTTATATTGCTGAATACTAATAATATAAACCCTATTCCGTAAAAAGTCGTTAATGAACGATCCGTTACCAAACGACTGTCGGTACGTAGCTCCCAACGATCCGTGTGAACGATATGTCAAAAATACTTATTCCCTAAAGGAGGTCGCTAGAAATGACCTTGGTAATTTCAGTAACGATATCTAACGAATGTTTTCAGGACAGTTAATGATACTTTTTCGTTCCGTGCTGAATGTTGCTGACTTCAGGTCAACAAATGTTTCAAAGTTAATTGATGGAGGTAGTGGGTACTTGGTACTTCATAATCATGGAAAATACTAAAATCAAGAGAAAACGTTCTTCGAAGACCACCAGAACGCAATATATGTTGTATTTAGAAACCCTAGAAAATAATGAACACTTTCGAAATAATAAGTTTTCACCAGGCGATGAAAATATTTTAAGAGAATCTTGGGAACTATTAACCACAAGTCTGAACAGCTCCGGAGGTCCTCAAAGATCCACAAATGCATGGAAGAGGGCAAGTATTTGTAATTTTGAAGTTTAGTCAAACATGTTGTGCTCAGAACAATCCAAAAAAAATGATTGGAATTTTATAGATTTTTAGCGATTGGAAATCTGCTGTGAGGAAGAGGGCTAGAACAATAAGAGTGGGAGAGAAGAAAACAGGGGGAGGTCCTCCTGAAAAACCTCTCAATGACTTGGAGCAGAAGCTCATAGATTTATCAGGGGTAGTTGTAATTGATGGATTTGCTGGTGTTCCCGAACTTGGTTTACCTACGAATGTATCCCCAGTAAACACTACTATTGAGACATCAAGTGATCAACTTCCAGTTGAACAGACAGACAATGTGCAGCTAGGTTCTTGTAATAGAACAAACCCGGCGGTCTCAGAGATGTTGACAGGTTCAGAACGTGGATTAAGGCCCCCCAAAAAGGAATCAAAACAAGCTGTCAAGAAGCGTAGTACTTTTGTTGGTTCAGTTCAAAACTACTTGAAAAATCATATTGAAGTGGATTATAGACCAATACTTGGCGACCTAAATCACAACTTGAAAGAGTTGGTAGCAACTGAACAACAAAAATTGAAACTGAATTGTCTCAGATTGCAATTACAGTACCCAGATGTGGATATAGAGAGGTCACTGGCAGATGAAGCTCAACTTGGTGCTGAGTGTGACCAGGACTGAATTATTTTATGTTTGAATATGTTAGAAGGTATACTTGGTTGTGAATGTTATTCAGTTAACGTTAACATTTTCAGAAGAGCACTTATGTTTGTGATTTCTGTTTTTTTATTGTTTCTGTGATAGATAATCCTGTGGTGAGAATAAAAACAAATGATTTTTATATTGAAGAGATTTCTAATTGTCAAAAATGTATTTACCTAATTGAAAACGAAAAAAAACACGAGTGTTGAAATCTTTTTTCATTTCTGGAATTTCAAGCAAACAACTGTAAAATTAAATTATTCCTTATTTCTCGTGCTTCACGTAGCAAATCAAAAGGTAAGTCATCGCCGATTTGTCCATCATCACCATTATGTCCATCTTCACCGTTATGTCCATCTTCAATACCTATGAAATTGACAAATGTATTAATATTTTTTCAAACATTTTTTACACCATATATGACCAGCACATATTGAATATCTGGAAAAAATAGCTCTGAAAATATGTGAAAATATTCAATTCAGTATTTCTTGGTAGAAAAACAAGACATTTGGTTTCAATGAATAGGATAAGAAAAAAAATCACCATCTTCAATATCGTGTTCCAAATCATCATCAATGATTGAGTGGGTTTGTACCTGAAGTCCAATATCAGATACCATATAATCAGAAAGGAATGTACAGAAGTGCTAGAACAGGTATGGATAAAAATTTCTCATAACAAAAAAAATGTATCAGTTGGTGTCCTGTACAGAAGTCCCTCAAATTCGAAATTTTTAGAATTCTTCAATTACTTTGAGTCAGTTTTGTCTGAGATTATTACCGATTGCGAGGAGGTCATTTGTGGTGGTGATACAAATATTGATCTATTGTCTATAAACGACAAAAACACACAAAGTTTCCTGGAGTGTTTTGAGAGTTTTAATCTTAAACAGCTCATCAATGCCCCCACCAGAATCACAAACTCTTCATCAAAATTACTTGATATCATTCTAACATCGGAGGAAAATAAAATTAATTCAGTTGGTACTAAAGACACATCCCATATCTCGGATCATAATCTCGTATACGTTATGTTTGATGCATGGTGAAAACTTTGGAATTGAGGATCAGTATTTCAAATTTAGAAACTTCAAAAGAATTAACAAACAGTTATTACATGATCTATTGGTTTTGTCTCCATTCGATGATATATTCATCATACCTGATGTAAACAAGAAAGTTGAGTATTTAACAAAATTGATTGTCCTTATCTTCGATACGGTAGCACCAGAGAAGGAAGTTAGGGTGAAAAAACAACAAAAACCGTGGCTGACTGATAACCTAAAACTAGTAATTTCTTTGAGAGATAAAGCACTAAAAAAATTCAAAAAAAGCAAAAATTATGTTGATTGGGATTATTATAAATCACTAAGAAATCAAACCAATATAATGCTGAGAACTGAAAAGAAGGCGTATTTAAAACACTGCATATATATATAATAATAATAATAGTAAGGTATTATGGAAAAAATTAATTGAATTGAATATACACTCACGTAAGAAAAACACAATACCTGATGAACTGAATAATCCCGACGATATCAATAATCATTTCCTGAAGCAAACAGATCAAAATTTTGTACTAAATAACAATGTGCTTCAGTTTTATCTCAATAATCGAAAGTGTAATATTGATGCTGGTTTTGAATTCGAACCCATCAATGAAAATGTCGTCTATAAATATATTTTGGAAATTAAATCGAAATCTCGCGGCTCGGATAATATCAACATTGATATGTTGCTTTTATGCTGCCCTTTAATAATTCCCTTTTTAACTCATATTCTGAACTCTTGTTTGCAGAATAATTTGTTCCCAGATATGTGGAAAATTTCACGAATCATACCTCTCCCTAAAATAACAAACCCAACTTCAAACAATGATCTTAGACCTATAAGTCTCTTGCCAATATGTTCCAAGTTATTAGAGAAAATAATGAATTTCCAGATAAAACGCTATTTAGATTCACACTGCATTCTACCAACGAACCAATCTGGCTTCCGCAAAGACCATAGTTGTACCACCGCATTACTGAAGATATGTGATGACATACAGCAGCAGATCGAGGTAACACAACAGCTCTTATTCTTTTAGATTATTCCAAGGCGTTCGATACAATAAATCATAAAATTTTATACTCTGTACTGCATTTCATTGGATTCACAGGTTCAGCTGTAACTATGATTGAAAGTTATCTTACAAATAGATCGCAGTTTGTCGAAACATCAATGGGCAAATCGGATGTAGGTTTAATTAGGGCTGGTGTGCCCCAAGGGTCCATACTTGGGCCGTTATTATTCTCAATATATACATGCAATCTTATGTCAGTCCTACAACATTGCACCTCACATATGTATGCCGATGACACTCAAATTTACCTTTCTTTTCACCCCAATGAAATAGCTGCAGCTAATCTGAAGATTAATGAGGATTTGAAACGACTCGTTACAATATCGGAATCACATAATCTAAAAATAAATTCAAAAAAGTCTAATCTCTTGGTTTTCGGGACCAATCGTTTGCTGGTTGAGAAACACATAAATATTAATATAAATAATGATATTTTAGCACTGCAGAAAACAGCGAGAAATTTAGGTATTGAAATGGACGTTGACTTGAGGTTCAAAAAACAAATCACAAAATGTATTCAAAAAAGTTATATGAATCTGAAGTTACTTTATCCTCATCGTCATATATTATCAAAACAGTTGAAAACACAACTTACTGATACCTTAGTTCTGTCTCATTTCTCATACTGTGATGTTCTGTATGGACCGTGTCTAGATAAAAAAGATATATGTCGGATAGAAAATGTACAGAAGGCATGCCTTCGTCTAATTCATGGAATTCGTAAGTATGAACGAATTTCTCACAAACTCGTGGAGACCAAATGGTTTTCAATGCAATGCAGACGTACATTGCACTCAGCAGTACTTTTCCATAAAATTTTGGTAAACAAATGCCCACCATACCTATATAACAAAATTCAATTTCGTTCCGACGTGCACAATTTAAATATAAGGTTCAAAGGTCTGTTATCCCCTCCTCCACATCGTACCACTCTTTATCGTCGTTCGTTCAGCTACAACATCTATAATCTATATAATAATCTTCCAAGTGAAGTGAAAAAGAGTAAAATATCTTCGTTCAAAAGACAATACAAAAATCATCTCTACCTGAAACAAATTTCTGACAATTAACATTGTTTCATGACTTTTCACATTCTTCTGAGTATATCAGTTTATTATTCATTATTACTTTTTAGTTCTTGGGTACCATTTCCACCACTCCGTGTGTATCATTTGTATATGTATTCCATAATTAGGTAGTACAAACATTTCCTATTTTTTTTTTTAATAAGTATGCTCATTCTCCCCTCAAGGCTGGAACTAAGACCAGCAGTTTCCGTAGGAAACATGTTGTTTTCAGTCTTTTTTGTATTTCTTGTATTTTTTTGTGTTCAATTGTAAATTACCAATGTTATTATGCTGAAATGCAAATAAATATTATTATTATTATTATTATATTGCGTTCCCTCAAAATGTTATGTAATATTGCACATGCATAAATTATTTTTGCTGCCATATCTGGTTTATAATGGAGAACTCTATCTTTTCTCAAACATCTGAAATATGCCTTTAAAACACCTATGCAGCGTTCCACAACATTTCTTGTTCTGATATGGCTTTCTGTATACCTTCCCTCTGGTGTGTTCCGATCACCTCCTACAATTGGTGTTAATAAAAAAGGTTGTAGAGGGTAGCCGGAATCACCCAACAGCCAAGTATGTCTATCTCCAGCATTATTGAAATTATCTGTTAGGAAGTCTCTCAGATTGCTGACCATCCAAATGGCGGCATCATGGACTGATCCTGGATACCTAGCATTGATATGCCGTATTTTTAAGTCAGCATCACATACCTGAAATGCATGGTTTTATAACTGTAAATATGTATATATATAAGTAAATGTATTGGTTACTAAATAATTTTGACTGGTATTTGCAAGCCCTGATATAATAGAATCATTGTGTATGCTAGTATTTTGCTCAACTACATTAGAATTGCTTAAATGATTAACAGAAATTTTGTTACTATTTTCATTCAATTGTTGACTATCATTATGTAAGAGAGTGTTATGCTTGCGTCTACACTTACGGCAACTACCTATGTTACATGTATCTTTCGAATGTCCAATACGCAAACAATTGGAACACAACTTCAATGATACAACTTTTCTCCATCTCTCATTAACTGGTAATTTAAGAAAATCCTGACAAGTATATATTGAGTGGTCTTTTTTACAAAAATTGCATTTAATTTGATTAAGGGACACATGTACTTGGGACCGAGTAAAAATAGATTTATTATAGGAGACATTATTATTTTTACATGAGTTAGGTTCTTCCTGTGATTGCAAGATATTCTGTCGTTCTTTGAGGAATTCCAAAAACTGATCAAGAGAAGGTAACTCTGTACTAGTACGATGCTCTTTCCACTTATTTTGTGTGATTTTGTCTAGTTTATTGTAAATTACATGTATAATAGTCATATCAAATAGAGATTCTTTTGAAAGTTTCATACCATCTAAACAGGACAGATGTTTTGAAATTTCATCTAGCATACTTCGGAATTGTAAAAATGTACTTTTATTTGTTGCATTAATATTGAAAATAGATTTTATGTGAGTATCAACGAGGAAATTTTTCCTATCAAACTTGTCGCATAACATTTTCCAAGCACCTTCGTAGTCCTGGGATTCATCGAAACCTTCAATAGTTCTTTTTGCGTATCCATCTAGAGATGCTTTCAAAAAATTGAATTTCTGACCAGCAGATAAATTTGTATTAGAATCAATAGTGTTTACAAAATTTCGTTTGAATTCAAGCCACTGATCGTATTCACCATTAAAGGTAGGAAGTTTAATTTTAGGCAATAGAAAATTTTGAAGTGAATCATTAACACTTGCGTTTTGAGATACTTGAACAGTTGAAGGCATCTTTTTATTAATGAATTCTTTTAGAATTGGAATAGCTGTATAATATTTGTCTTGAAATGGCTCCCTCTCTTCCATCTGATTTTCTAATTGATCTTCAGAACAATTTTCTTCTATTGTTTTCTGCACAATTTCAAATTCACTTAATAATGTGACATTATTTTCGTAACGTAGGCGGATTCATGCAACAATCATTATAATTACATTAACATTACATTATCATTAAGAAAAGTTGAACACCCATTTTATAGTGGAAGCGTTCATGCAACACATTAGTTCATTACATTTACATTAGTCGCACTAAGAAGTTGGCAACTTTTAACTTTATTTTCATTACACTATCAGGTCTATTCCGTAACTCATAGCGATGTCGTTATCCAACTATTGTCGTTAAATTAACGATATTTGTGTCGAATCTTATTCCGTAAAAATATAAAGTCGTTGCGAGTCGGTAGTCAACGACAAAATATAACGTTCGTTAACGGGAATAGAATTGTTACAGTTGGCTAACGACTTGAAGTAGTTTTGTGAAAATTTTGAATTTCTTGTCTGATATGGCGGGCTTGATCAACATTTTAGTTGGAGAAATGTATAGAAGGTAAGTTGTATTGATATTTTTACATCTAATTTAATTTATTCTGAATTAAACTTATTAACTTTCAGGGAACAACAAAGAGCAATGAATAAAACATTGAGGGATCATAGTGATCCTTTTCAAATTCCAGAAGAAAATTTCCGGCTTTTCTTTAGATTGAGCCGAGAGGCTGCTTTAGACCTATTCCTGGAAATGGAGGCGCATATGGAAGTGTCCAGGCGAAATACTAGGATCCCGCCTGTGATTAGATTCATTTCGTCGCTTCATTTTGTTGCCCATGGTAGTTATCAAAAATCAGTTGGGAAAGATTCACATTGTGCCTTATCCCAACCTGCTGTCAGCAAATGTCTCAAGGAGTTTGTTTCTATAATGAATCAACATCTTGGACATCAGTATATTCACTTCCCCAGTACTGTGAGAGAACTTGCAGCTACAAAAAACAGGTGTCTATAATTTCATGAGTTAAATATTTTATGTGAAACTGCTTAACCCTGTTCCAAATACCACTATAATATTGTCAACAGTTACTTTTAAAGTAAAGGATAGTACAGGGAAATTCCATAAATGTAGGGCACTTTTGGATTCTGGTGCACAATCTAATTTAACACGTTAACGACCGGGTGAGATCTAAGTGGTGTCACGGGTATATGTGCCTCCAGGACCACGTGAGATCAAATGGTGTCACAACATATTTATAATATCGACGGCTGTGACCTTCTGTAGAGTACACGGCACAGTGTTGAAAGGATAGGATGTGTTGAAAAGCGGTCCGGGGGACTAGGTGAAGTTAGCGGGTTGGTAATTTCATTGGTAACTTTTGAAATAATGATATTTTACACGTATTGATTTGAAAAATGGTCTTTTCTGGGCTGAAATATCTATTGCAACGAAAACATGTTGAATAATGCTACAATTGAGGATAACGAAACGCAAATGGATATACACATCATATCATATACCAAAATGAACAACGGGGGCAGTCATGATTGCTTCTTTTGGGTTGAATTTGCGATTCGATCGCAAAGTTCCAACAAGATGAGTCTTGCGCTGGAGTAATTCCGTCGCAAGACTTAGGCTTGTATAATAGTTGTCGTATAAAGTGTTCTTCCAGAATCTAAAAGATTCCTCATGAGGGACATTACAACATTCGCAGATGCAGATCCATTTTCAGAGAATTTCCATCAACAGGGCCTCATTTTATATTTCCATTTGAATTATCGTCTTTTTCGTCACTACTTGATTCCATAGTGAATCTGGTGACCACATCTGCCATTGATGGGTCGATCTGTTACAATTTTTTCAGTCAGGAAAATATAATGTACATATAAGTTCGGCCAAAACTCAAAATACGATTATCGATATTTGGATGAATGAAACAAAAATGAATAAATACTTACGTTTCCTGTTTCTGCTTCTCCCGTAAATATCTGACTTAGGGAAGAGTCATTCTCATCATTGGAACTATCAATTTCCATATTTTCTTGTACAATAGATGTTTTTTTCATTGGCCTATTTATCTTTCTATTCATAATTTTTTTTAGAGGTACCCGCTCTCGCCGATAATTCGGTTTTATTTTTCTCATGTCGTACCCTGGATGAACCACCTTGATTTTGTGAAGGCCTTTTGGAATGTGTATAAGGCGCATCGTCCGAAGACGACGAAGTAAAATTTTCACTAGGTTGATAATCGTCTGACGGAATGTCATCATGAAACGGATCTTCTTCATCTGACATAAAACTTCTTGCCAAAGCATTTCTAGCCGTTTTTCTTCCTGTTCGTAAGTACCCATGCTACTTGCGTACAAGCTCACAGTCAAACACAAACTAAAACTGAGTGAACAAGTGGACCCAGGGTGACGAATGTTCAGAAATGAAATATCCTGTCTGAGACATCGCATTGACCGCACGCGGTCCGATGAATTGAATTGTACTCTTGGGACAGCGTGAGGTCAATGTGGTGTCTCACATAAAAACGTCAAAATAAGACAAAAACAACATTTTCTCCCAAAAATATCATGGGCAAATAGAAAATTAGACCGAAATCTACAGAAATATTTAAAAAATAAATACCGGTCCCGGGGGCTCCATGCATCCTTTTGACGCCGGTCGTCAACGTGTTAATAACTAAAGAATTTGTTCAAAAGTTGAACTTGCCATTGACTACCGCAAAGCTATCGATTATAGGAATAAATCAAGTTGTTTCTAATTTAACGCAGAAGGTTACAATTACAATTTTCTCAAACGTTAATCATTCTCAATTCGATTTGTGTTGTTATGTAACACCTTTCATTTGTACTATTCCTTCGGAGAAAATAAACACTTCCTTCTCATTTCCGGAAAACATCTGTCTGTCTGACCCAGAGTTTTATGTTTCACAAAATGTAGATATGATCATAGGTTCTAGTCTATTCTGGGATTTACTTACACAGGGTAATATAAAATTAGGAAAAAATGGCCCAATTTTACAAAACACTAAATTAGGTTGGGTGGTTGCTGGCGCTACGATTAATACATCAATGTTATCCTCATGCAATTTCTCAAAGGATTTTGTGCCAGAAGACAAACACCTAAGAAAATTCTGGGAAATAAATGAGGTGAGCGTGCCCCTAAATATGTCAAAGGATGACATTTACTGTGAAGAATTATTCTTAAAAAATACCATACGAGATGAAAAAGGTCAATTTATTGTAAAACTGCCTCTAAAACACTCACCTGAATTGTTAGCTAGGTGATTCAAAGGAAACTGCTATTAATCGATTTTTGGCATTAGAAAAACGATTTCGAACAAATATTAAGTTTTATAATCTTTACAAAGATTTTATTCAGGAATATATGCAATTAGGCCATATGACTAAGGTAGATACACTTAACAAGAATGAACATTATTACTATTTACCTCATCACGGTATCTTAAAGGAAAGCAGTATTACGACTAAGTTAAGAGTGGTTTTCGATGGTTCCTGTCCAACCAGTTCTGGATGGTCGTTAAATGACTTACAACTTGTAGGACCTAAAGTACAAAACGATATTTTTGATATAATAATTAGATTCAGACTGTATAAATATGTTGTTTCTGCAGACGTCAGTAAAATGTATAGGCAAATTTGGGTTCATCCAGACCATAGACCACTTCAGCTAATTCTCTGGAGAGATACTCCCAATGAAGTACTTACTACTTACTTACTCAACACGGTTACTTATGGTACCACGAGCGCACCATATCTAGCCATCAAATGCCTTAATCAAGTAGCTATACAAAATCAAAATAAATATCCTATAGCTTCAAAAACAATTCTGTCCGATTTCTACGTAGATGACCTTTTGACTGGGTCCAATGATTTAGAAGAGTTGCAAGACAGATGTAAAGACATATCCTCTATTTTGAGGTCTGCAAATTTTGTTCTTAGAAAATGGAGTGCAAATAATATACAAATTTTAACAAATATTCCTTGCAATGACATACCTAATGAAATTTTAACTTTTGGCGATCATGAAAGTAGCAAAACATTAGGCATTCAATTCAATAGTAAAAGGGATAATCTGACTTACAAAATTTCCCCTATCCATTTAACCAGTTCTATATCACAAAAAGACAAATGCTATCTATTATAGCCTAAATTTATGATCCGTTAGGGCTTCTTGCTCCAGTAATCATTATCGCCAAAATTCTAATTCAAAGCCTTTGGGCTCTTAAACAGTCGTGGGATGAAAATGTTCCTCAAAATTTATTTCTTCAGTGGTCCAAATTTTACAATCAGCTACATGAACTTAACAATTTGAATATTCCTCGATGTTCTTTAGGTGACAACCACTCGATAATTGACATTCACTGTTTTTGTGATGCATCTCAGCAAGCTTATGCAAGTTGCATTTATTTTAGAAGCAAAGATTTAGCCGGAAATTACGTTTGTCGCTTAGTTTGCTCTAAAACTAAAGTTTCACCTTTGAAACCTCTCACAATCCCTAGGTTGGAATTAAGCGCTGCCTTATTGGGAGCCCAGCTAGTAGAACAAGTTATCAAAGCTATATCACTAGAGGTACCTTCTTTCTATTGGTCTGATTCACAAATAGTATTGTGCTGGATCCGAAAAGATCCTAATCTACTTCAACCATTTGTAGCCAAACCGTGTGTCTAAATTACAAAACTTAACCGATATCAATGAATGGCATTACATAAACACAAAAGAAAACCCTGCAGATTTGGCATCGAGAGGAGTTCTCCCTGAAAACCTGCATAAATGCTCTCTGTGGTGGAACGGTCCTGATCTTCTATATAAGTCAATTAATGATAACCCACAAGATTATATTACAGACAGTAACCTTCCAGAATTGAGGAAAATACAAACCGTGCTAATTGCTGCAAATAATGAACCATTTGACCTATTTTTAAAATTTTCAAATCTTAGAACATTGAAAAATGTTACAGCTTATTGCCTTAGATTTATTTCCAATTCCCGAAAATTACCTCCGCAAATAGAACATCTGGAATATTGACTTTTCAGAAATCAATTATGCATTTTTTCAATTATTGAAATTATCCCAATTAGAATCATTTCAGAAAGAAATATCCTATTTAAAAACAAATAAGAGTCTCCCACCTAAACATAAATTTAGTAGCTTATCACCCTTTCTCGATATGAGAACAACTTACTCAGAGTAGGTGGAAGACTTCGCTTAAGTTCATTAGATATAAATTCGAAACACCCTATATTGTTGTCATCCAGTCATCCTTTAACTAAATTGATCTTTGAACACAAAACATAAAATTCTGTTACATCCTGGGCCTCAGCTACTTTTATCTTCAGTTCGACAATTTTACTGGCCATTAAAGGGCAGAAACTTGGCAAAAAAAATAGTTAAAAATTGTATGACTTGTTTTAAATTTAATCCTAAATTTGCAGAGTGTCCAATGGCAAGTTTACCTGAAAATCGAGTGAAACCCTCATCCTTACCTTTTCAGTGTACTGGTCTAGATTTTGCAGGGCCATTTCCCTTAAAAGATTAACTAGGACGGGGATCTAAAGTATTGAAATGTTATGTTTGTGTCTTTGTATGCTTTTGCACTAAGGCAGTTCATTTAGAAGTAGTCTCTAGTTTAACAGCAGAATGTTTTTTATCTTGTCTTAAACGTTTTACATCACGAAGGGGAATACCCCATGATATTTACTCAGACAATGGAACCACCTTTATTGGTGCACGAAACGAACTTAAAGAAATGGGTTTCTTTCTTAAAGAAAACATTAGTTCTTCAATAGATTATGGAAATCAAAATCATATCAAATGGCATCTCATACCTCCATATACTCCTAACTTTGGTGGCCTTTGGGAAGCAGCCGTGAAGAGTATGAAGCACCATTTGAAACGAGGTATGCTCAACAAAAAGCTTATTTATGAGGAGTTTAATTCATTATTAATTCAGGTCGAGGGTATCTTGAATTCAAGACCTTTATTTGCAAACTCTTCGGATCCCAATGATTTACTTCCTATTACTCCATCACATTTCCTAATTGGTCGTCCTATCTCATCCATTCCTGACGCTGACGTAACCACAACTCCAACAGGAAGACTGTCTCGTTTAGAGATATTAACGCAAATGTACCAGCAATTTTGGATTCGTTTTAAAAAGGAATATATATCGCAATTGTACCAACAATACAAATGGAAGAATTTACCCACTCCACTTCAAGAAGGCACATTGGTCCTGATTAAAAACGATCTACAACCTCCATGTAACTGGTCTTTAGGGCGAATACTCAACCTCTTCCCTGGAAAAGATGGAGTTTCCCGTGTGGCTGAACTAAAAGTGTCTAATAAAACAATTGTGCGTGCTATTAGACATTTATGTCCACTACCAATTCAAAATGAGACATATATGTAGCATATCATTATCTGATCACCGTATTTTATATATTCTCCATATGTGTTATTTTATGAATACTGGTATTATTTTGAAGGTACCCTTCAAAGGGGGGAGTATGTTTAAACTTAGGCGTATTATTCATTTATCATACTTTCTGTTAAAACTGGCAACTATGTCTGTAAATGTAACGGCGAGCCTGTCCCTTTGAACGCAAGACTCACTCTCTACTTGTATGTCGAACAATAAAGTTTAGTTCAATCGACGCTATTTATTTGTCACTATACCAGCACTATTAACGACTAAACAATTCGACAAAAGTTCAATATCAAGTCTACAAATCAAACACACCTTCTTCACAATTATATAAAGATATCAAAACTTTCACATTAGATAAACTAATAAGATTTGAAAGAGCAAAATTTGCATACAAACTAACAAATAATTTACAAAAAGATAATAGTCATTCAAAAAAAAAACAAAATTACATAACCATAATATCAGAAATGCGAATAATTTCCACTTGAATAATAATAATAATAAAGGCAAAAACAATCCTATATCTAGTTGTATAGAAACTTACAATAATCTTTCAGACGATATTAAAAATTCAAAATCCATAAATGTTTTCTTGAAAAAACTCAAACTTGAATTGATATCATAATGATGTTCATCAATCAATAAACATGTGAAGTTGTTTGTAATTGTTACTTTTCGTTCATTTCGGAATATTTGAACTCAATTATATATGTGACGACCGGGTATCGTTGGTTGGCAAAAAGGCGAGCGGTCCTTCGATTAATACCCTCGGCTGTTTTTTTTCGTGTTCCTGGTGGAAACATTGCGGTTTTCCTTTTTTTTTTTGTGCGGCTCTCACTTCGGGGGTGCCCATCTCCCCCTCCTCTCTCCTCCCTTCCTTTCCTCTCCTTTTTCTTTCTCTTTCCTTCTCCTTTCTCCTTTTTTTCCCTCTTTTTCCTCCTTCTCCCCTCTCTCTTCTTTTCTTTTTTCTCTCTTCTCTCTTTTCTTTTTTTCCCCCTCTTTTTTTTCCCTTTGTTTCCTCCCCTTTTTTTTTCTCCCCTTCTTTTTTTTTTCCTTTTTTTTTCCTCCCCCCTTCCCTCGGTTTTTTCTTTCTTTTTGTGGGGGGGTTCCTTTTTTTTTTTTTTTGGGGGCATATACATTGTATTATCTTTCTTATACCAGAACTTGTTCTGTTCGGAAGGTGTGTTTTGTCAATAAATAAATAAAAAAAAATCGACTTTTCCAAATGTTTTTTTGCAAATGACTCCAAAACTATGCGTTTTATCAAAATAAGTGTAGGGAGGCAAATTGTAGCTTTTAAAAAAACAAAAACAATGCCTTCTTTATAACTCTCTTATGACACATACGAACTGAGATACAGCAAATTAATGCCTAGCTTTTTTCGTCAAATGTATAAGTTGAAAGATTTAAAGCGAAATAACGAGAAAAATTTGCATTTTTCACACACACACTGTGTTTAGAAACATTCGCTTGATGAAGATACAGTGTATCGAAACATGTCGCGAAGACAATAAATTTTGTGGAAATTTAATCGTGTCTACCTTATAGCGTAAGAACCTATATAGGTTCATCATCAGCTGAATTTACATGAAAATTATGGAGATGAAAGTTGAAATGTGGAAAAACAAATTTGTCAAATGTTAGCTTAAGGCTGCATGGATGACATATACATCAATGGTAAACATTTTTTGAAAAATCGTTGAATTGGAGTAAGGATGATCTAACAAGCAAGGTATTGTACTCAAGATTCTCAACACATGCGTAAGATTTGGTGATCCAAATGATATTTTCAAATGTTTTCGTTGGGAAAGGGATCAAAAATTGTTTCGTGGACGAATAATTTAATTTTTGACAATAAGTTCATCTGTGATAAAAAAGTGAAAGATAACGATAAATGTATCAGTGTTTAATTAAGAAATTAATGAAATTATAGCGGCATCGAGACAAATTGAAATTTTAGAAAAATAAACTTCCTCAAGCGGGATTTGAAGCCACGTCTTCCATTCTCTAGAGCATCCGCTCTACCACTGAGCTAATGAGGACACTGAGTTCTCCATCGCACATTTTGTAAGTCATTCCTCTCAAATTCTAATGTTAGTTGTTAAGACCATTTGATGCGAATCCCGCTTGAGGAAGTTTATTTTCATCAAATCTAATTTGTCTGAATGCCGCTATAGGCCAGTAGACTAATACATGAGTTCTATTCAACAGCCGTGCCAAATCGCCAATTTTTTTGTAGTTTGGACCTCAAGGAATATAGTATGAAATTTGTGGAATCGAGAAATGACGATTTCTGTAAAAAAAAATCATTAAAAAAAACAAAAGACATTTTGATGTTATTATCTTTGGAATTAGATTTATCGAAAAATGTCTCCTACAAAAAATGTGCGCCGTGATGAAATCTACAATATAAGTCGTATGCAAAAATCACGTAGAATTATTAGTTTGCCGGTAAATCACTGTTAAACAAAAGTTTTTGAAAAAAATTATTATTGTATTCACGAGGTTTATTTATAAAGTTCTGCCCTCAAACTCATCCACCATCTGAAAGAAACTGTCCTGAAGAGATACCGGTAAGGTTTATCCAGCCATGTTATATAGTTTAGCAACAATGACCGATTTTCGTAAATCTGGCGTGTCGCTATAGCATTTGTTCCACAAGACCGAGAAGGTACAAAAAAATCAGGGTGATTTTTTTCAGCATGTACATTCAGGATTTGAGTGAAAAAAATATTTTTTATTTTTTTTAACATGTTTTTCGAATATGTAAGATTTTAGCTTATAAACAAATAGAAGCTACGCGCTACGCCTTATATATTCAAATTATTTGAAATGTTCTTTAAGATTCTCGTATGTCTCAGCGAGACGCGTAATTCAAAAAAAGGTCCAATATCTTTATTCTATTTTTTTTTTTTATTTAACGTAGTTTTTTCTCGTGAATTCAAAAATGTTCGTGAAAATAATTTTTTTTCAATACGTACCCCAAATTTTTTTTTTTTAATTCAATGTTGATATTGGGAGGCCAATAAATAATCTTATATTTAAAAGGTGAGGAGAACAAAAGTAAATTTGAATTCGTCCGTAATTTTTTTATTACAATTATCATCTACATACATTCTTACAAGTACCTTATGACATACTTTTTTTTTCTCTCCGGTTATTATTATTTCCTACATTATTATTATCGTCACTTAATGCAAACGTTACATCCTCCGTATCATCTATATCGTCTGAAATTTCTGAAAATTGTTCGTCGATTTCGTCATCGCTTTAGAACTATTTCAGGTTCGATGACATTCGAACAATTTTGTCCGCAACATTTTTTGCACAATATTGTGCATTTCAGCCCTACTTTTCGACACGCACAATTAGTTTGACATTTACTTGTATCGCAACCGCAAGAAATTATTTCTAATAAATTGGCCGGAATTGGGTCTTTTTTACAAGTGATCGGCACCAACATACCGTTGCTTCTTTTCCACCCCCATTGCATTGGATCCTTTGAACAATCGCCTTGCCATTCGCACACTTGTAAATAAGTGCGAAGCGAATGTTCATCGCATGCCTCAGCGGTTGGAGGAAGACAGCTTAAATTGAACGTACTTTTGAGGGTTGACTTCGTGAAACATAAGTACCGAAATTCATTAAAAGAGAAGCTATCATTTTCTCGTGCGCCATATAGCGTCATAACGATGTTCTGTCCGACTGCCTGTATCGAACTTTTCAACGCATTTGGATCATTGAAAAGACTAGCTTCTCTCTTGAGATAATTACGGTCACTCCTCAAAAGTTTAATTATTGTGCGGGTCGAAAAGTAGGGCTGTTGCGGACAAAATTGTTCGAATGTCATCGAACCTGAAATAATTCTAAGCGATGACAAAATCGACGAAAAATTTTCAGGAATTTCAGATGATATAGATGATACGGAGTATGTAACGTTTGCATTAAGTGACGATAATAATAATGTAGTGTAATAATGTATATGTATGTATGAAATGTGAGTGTTTATAGTACATATTCGCTTGAAAAAGATACAGTGCATCGAAACATGTCGCGAAGACAATAAATTCTGTGGAAATTTAATCGTATTCTACCTTATAGTATGATGATATAAAGATGATAATGTAAAGTATTTCATAAGGTACTTGTAAGAATGTAGATGATAATTGTGATAAAAAAATTACGGACGAATTCAAATTTACTTTTGTTCTCCTCATCTTTTAAATATAAGATTATTTATTGGCCTCCCAATATCAACATTGAATTTAAAAACAATTTTTTGGGGTACGTATTGAAAAAAAAATATTTTCACGAACATTTTTGAATTCACGAGAAAAAACTACGTTGAATCAAAAAAAAATATTTGTTTACGACAATTTATAAGGGAGATATGGAAATTGTTAAGTGAGCCCCGCGAGAGGAGCCTTGGAACGAGGCTAGCAGGCCAGCACGCGTCACCCGGCTGAACCGAGGCCGCCGTCAGTATATTTCGCGTGCGAGTGACCGAATGCAATCATGATCTGCCATGAGATCAATGCTCAAAACGGTTTCTATAATATCAACTGGGATGGAAAATTCAGGTAATTTAATATTCCACTTGAATTATGTGTATTTTCCATATCATTAAATTCAGGTCTATTCTGATGAATCTCGAATAACTTTCAATATTGAATATTGCAATGGTTACTGAAAGTAATCGACAACTGTCATACAAAAGATATAAATGTACACCATCAAGATTTCTGAAATATTTTCGAGAAATATTGTCTATTGAAAAATTTTGAGTGTACCATAATTGCATTATTGATATCTCATTATTGAAAATTTTTCAATAATCTAATGATAAACAAGAATCAATAATAGGTCACCGCAGAATTGACCTGATTGGGAATCTGCAATCGGCTATTACCGAAACAATAATGTAATTGGATTTCTGGAAATCATAATCAAATACCAATAAATATTCCACTATTAAATTTCACTTTCAAGATAATGAAAGTTGATTCCTACTGATGGAAACGGTAGGTACTTGAATCTCAAATATTCAGGAAACTGCATTCTCAATCACTAATTATTAAGCCTTAACTGAATAATTATTCTTCACCAAATTTCAAATCAACTCTATGAGAGTTCTAATGCTGACACTTTTTCCTATCATTTGGATCATGTTGATCTGAATTAGAATCCATCTCTTCGGATCTTGATGGGGGGAATGGCCATATACCTCCCCCGCCAAATGAACTTTCAAAATTCGGTCATTCGCAACCATAGAAATAATAATAAATATCGCAACTCATTGGTGTGATTCGTATATTCTTTGAATAACGTTCGTTGATCTTTAACGTATCCGTGAGCGCCCGCAAGATAACGTAGGCCCGTAACAAGAGGCGTTTTCTGGCGCTCTTGTATTCAAAACGTATTCGTCTCTCCATCTCTCTCACACTATCTAATTTGTCGTAAGCGAGAGAGGAGACAGATGAATACGTTTTGAGTACATGAGCGCCAGAAAACACCAAGTTCTCAACGTAAACAAGGCAAAACTACGCATGCGTAGCTGTCCATTTGACGTTTACGTTAACGTTCATGGCCGCACTTCAACTCCCTATTCAAAATGGCTACGAAATTAATCATCATGTGGAAATGTGGCAAACAAACGGTTCATTAGTTATTATTTGTAATGACTGCGTCTAACAGCTTACAGCCACCATATATATGTACAGCCACATAAAGCGCTTAAAGCCGCTGCACATGTCTATGGTACAGTATGTCTATGGTCATCCCCTATTAGCTAGTATACCCGTATACTCTATTATCCGTGATTAGCTTTTCCCAAATGAATCTAGAAAAGAAAATCAAAACTTCTATTTATTGGTGACCTCAATGTTATTTGTCTGTGTATTTCTGTGTAATTTAGGCCGATCGTCTGTGTAATTCATCGTTTCTATATTGGCAGCACTGGTTTTGTGTAGTTTGGTCCCAATGATTATACACTACAAAGGATGGCTCATTTCCTATCTCCGTACATTGGCCAAAATTTCAACTGCACATGCAACCTGCACATGCGCCAATAACCATCGTCATTTGACGTCACCCGGCCTACAGAACTGAATGTCTGCCATAAGAACCCGTGTGTTTTCATACTTTTTTATTGATAGAAATTTTTCTTCCTGTTGATGAAATGAGGCAAATGAAAATCAACACACCAACCAGCAACACGCTGAAAATCAACAGGTTTGCCATGGAAATATCGAGATAAAAGGTTTTAAAAACCGAGAAAAACGCATGGGGTCTTACGGCAAACCAACCGTAGTGTAGGCCGGGTGACGTCACTTATAGCTGGGGGGGAGCGGGTTGAATGACAAATAAAATCACTGAAATCGGCCATCCTGTGTAGTATATAATCTTTGGTTTGGTCCGTGTCACAGCATCACAGCACAGAACACCCTATCTATCTATAGAATAGATAGGAGATAGGGTGTTCTGTGATCACATTATTGCATTATTGCATATATGTATATGCATGCTGTGCTTGTGCTGTGTCCGTGTTTTGAGTTTGTGATTTTGAATTTTAATATTTTGTTTCAGAACCCATGCGTGTACTAAAAAGTATTCTCTAAATTATGGGGTGAGTTATATATACAAAAGAAAAAAAAAACGTGAAAATCCTGCGAATTTTCAAGCAGATAATAATTGATAATTCCATATTTGAGGTTAAGTTATTAGTGATATGATTTATTTTAGCATTGATATCAATGATTGCAAACTACACATTCGGTTGCCAATTAGAATAAAGGACGAATTTGTTGTGCGAGATTTACACCCCAATATTTTACAGGTCCATTTACCTCGTCAGGTGAGTGAATATTAAATATAAATATTTCTTATTGAGATTCAGATGAGGTACTTGAATTCAGTTTGAAACTAAACTTTCCGAAAAGGTCATATTTTGTTGATTGTTTTTTTAAGCATTGGATTTCGGATATATCTTCTAGTTGGTACCTACATTTTACGTTGTTTTCTAATTTGTGTTTCTCTTTACACATGAAGGAATACATCAATGAATCTTTATAGAATTATACTAGTAGCAGTATATCAGAATAGTTTCAAAGAAAGGATATATAGGGTAATTTTTTTGGAGAGAAAGAAGTTTTGAGGAATGATTTTTGGCATTCTATTCTCCAAGTCAATGTAAAATTTATGAAACTTTAATCAAACAATCAGCAAACACCTCCTGTTGAAAAGAATTTATCATTCATAGAGAATTATTATTTCATACACAGAAAAGAAAAGAGAGTCTGTCTCCCCTGCCTATATAGCCCAACGGGCGCTGAATCATATGGTAGTTCCTTTTTTTGGCTCAATTTGTATACCAAGAACACGAAACTAGGAACAAACTGAAAACAAAGGATTTATATATCACAAGATATGCTTATACAAATTGAGCAAGAAAGATTGACTTGTATGTGCGCCTGTCGCCCCATAATGGTAGGAAAGTAGCTGTTTAGGGTGAAAACTTCATTCTCTCTCCACATATAACAAAGAATATCACAGTTTCCTGTACAATTCTGCTTAACAATGGGTTACCCCAACACGTTTCGCTATATAATAGCTCACTCAAGCATGTTTGTGTTTTGTAAACCCATTGTTTACTTACTTTTTTGCTTCTCCTTTTATAGAAGTCTTTTGACTATGTTGATCATAGAATTCCCTTACAAGAATTATTTCTTCATCCATTGAAAGACACAGCCGTTGAATCTAACTACCTTTTTGACAGAGATCCATTTGTTGCACTACCAAATGAATATTCTAGTCTATCAAAAATTTGTTATGGAGTCACTTAGGGTACTGTGCTATGTCCAACTATATTTCTTTTCTATGTAAATATAATAGAAATTGGCATACATGGGAAATTTACATAATTCACAGTAAATACCAACATACTGTTGCATGGAAATAACTGAATCTATGAAGGAAAGAACTAAAAGAGTTGTAGAGGAGATGGAATCTAGTGTGATTTGAATTATTTGTGTTTCATTATAAATGAATCACCAATTGATTAGGAACAACAGCTACAAAAACAGCTTCTTTTGCATTAATTAAATTCATTTGAAGTATCATTGCCTTTGGAAGATTTCGAAGTGAAGCACTTGTAGTCCATATTTAGCCTAAAGAAAAGATCCCTGAAATATGTTTTCAACCCGAAAGGGTAGTGATAACTGCACCTGTAGTTCATTAAAAAGGGAACACATGACAGCATACCTTTTCACCCAAGATAATTCGATAACCCTTAGCCGTAAAAGGATCTGCCTTCTGAACACACTCGTAAAAGTATTGGGTGAGAAGAAATAAAAACTAAATCACCAACCAAATGTTTTCATGTTACATAGCAAATAATAAGTTCTTCATTTTCTCAAATTAGTTTGCACACCAACTGTGTGGTACTACAAATAAAAAAGAGCCCAACGTCAGTAAAATGGTAAAGAATAGTTATATAACATGCAGAATAGAAAATGAAGATGATGAAATTAACTGTAGATATACATAAATGGAAATGTTAAGGACATGAACTTTACAGTGTAGTGATTTTTTGACAATAGCAGTTCCTCAAATTTTTTCTCGAAAATACATACATTTCCCGAGACTTTTTTCATCATAAAGTCTGTTATAGAATTTTCATCCCAGATATTCAACCCTTCTGATAGAACACATGTTGACTGGGTTGGATCAAGTGGGCGTTATGTGTACAGTAATTATGTGCTAATCTATTGGCAGTCAGTTTGTTTTCATTGCGGTATACATATGTGCAAGCCTTAAGACTATATATACTTGTAACTGTTAGTATTTTCATATTCCGAAACGATTTCTTACAAGAATCCCTAAATCCTAACTTCGCAATTATCCTTATAGCACACTTCAGTACTAAGAACACTCGGGCTACAGAGGAGCTTGTGCTCCAAAATACCATACCTGAGATGAGAATTAAAATTTGCATAACATCTGGTTGGCATAATGTTTTTGTCACAAGTTGAGATTTATCTGTGAGAGTAGGAGATTTTTCTAAGTTGTCCACTTGTGGCATCCATTGCAATTTGTTATCGAAAACAACACCTAACATTTTTGTAGATGTTGAATTCATTACCAAATCTGTATTCTCAAACAGATACATGTCATTTTGTTATCGTTTTTCCATGAACTGTATCACATCGGTTTTTGGTTTTTTGCAAATTATTTTTCTCAGACCAAATGATGACTTTTTTGACTGTGCTTTCAGCTGTATTTCTCACTGTGTTCAAGTCATCTTCAATAACTAATATATTAGTGTCATCAGCATGACGTAATGCAATAAGTACTTGATAGAATTCCTAATTAGATAAACTAATACATCAATACCAAAATATAAAAATGGTACCAGGTTTTATTAGCTGGTATTCGAAAACATGAAACTGATTTCTGGCTTTTTCTTCTCCAAGTCAATGTAAAAAGATGTAAAATTACTCTCAAGGTGTTAAATAAAAAATACTAGAATTCACTGTGTTGATATTATTCATATGCGGTTAATTCTCTAACCAAAATGAAGAGTTTGTCAAAAAATACTCCACTGTTTATATGACGCATCGGGCGTTAAATTGGAAGTTACATTTCCCTACCTTATTTTTGTGTAAAGCACACATAACTTGAATGAAGTAGATCGGATATTTTTACACAGCATACAATAAATAAGAAAGCTGTTGGTAGGTATTGAAAATTCACTTTCTAAGATAACAGATCAATAATCTAGACGGTTTTTTGTTTCAATCAAAGCACAATATTCCCTGAGCTCTTCAGTGGGGATACAAATAAATTGTGGAACAAAAATCCATAAAATCCCTGGTGTGTTGACTTATTCCTGAAAACTGCAGCTTTGAAAAATCGCAGTTGCATCATTGCCTACCGTCAAAAAACGTGAGCTCTCACTCCGATTTTTCAGATTGAGAGGAATTGACTAAACAAATGCATATCTGTCAATGCACCAGAGTTTTTATGCATCTTGTGTGGAACTTAACTAGTAAATCAGATATAATTCACAAAATTGTTTTTGAGCTAAACTGCTCTGAATAAATTGACATTTCGTGACACATTCACTGATCATGATTGACATAAAATCAAGATCCTTTGACCAGGCCATCGGTAATAACATTCAGAATATTTTTCAAAATGTTTGGTGAGAAAGGTTCACAATGTATCAATATAGAATGTATTGAGGTTGTGTTGATCAGACTTATCTCAAAATTTGGAAATATTGCAAAAATGGTAAAATCATGTACTAAAAAAGAACGTTCCACAATCTTAGCAAATTATTTTCTGTATTTGTGAGAATGGACTTGGTGTTGCATATAACTTATTTTATTAAATGTTTTCTTATGAATACTGCATTGAATTCTATAATCTTGTATACAATACATGTAATAGAAATATAATATCCCAAATAAAGTAAAAAAACTGTGTTTAGAATACTGTGTTTATGGAATAATACCAAATTTGATAAAATAATGAAATTAAAATATTCCTCGAAATATCGTAGATCCTTGAAACTTTCAGGCTAATTTTCTTCAAAACCTCATAAATGTGAACCTTTTTATGTGTTTGCCGTTGTTTTATAATACATTTATCTTTATATGTTATTTGACTGTTACTTGTTTATCACAGATAATATTATTATGTAACTTCATTTATTTTAATGATTAATAACAGCCCTCCAACAAGTGCAGTAACTTTGTAAGATTTGCGTATTTATTCCCTTATCAATTAATTGGATTTTTTATACTTATTTTTATAAGTATTATAAATGAATATTCATCATTGTTATGATTATTGAATGGTTTTATCAAACATTTTCAGAAATCTCGCCGCTGGTGTATCATATCCTTTGAGAGCAGAGAAAAATTAGAAGAAACAGTTGTTGTCTTGAAGACAGTGAAAATCGATAACAAATCCATAAAAATTTGCCCTTACAGGAAAGGCAAAAATATACAAAATATAAAAAAATCGTTGGATTCTCCAGAGCCTTTGTTGAAGCTCCTAAAGAAGAGTTCCTAAGTTGATTTAATCTTTTCCATTAAAATGGGCCTCTCTTTCATAGGGAATCCTTGTGAGCCGGATGAATGGGGTGATAGCGACATCGAAATTACTGGTGTTGAAGAATGGTTGACTATACCTAACAATGTGACAGTGAGTTGATTAATTTATTCATCGGGTATTCGAATACTAATATGCCTTAAGTTTGTTACTATGTAATATACAAAATATAGAAATAAAAAAAGCTGTTTTGGCTACGTCGCCTCAACGAGGTCAGTCCACCCATCTTCTGAACGGAGTTCGGTTGACTGACCTAATATCATTATTATATTTAATATTCCCAAGATTTATACATTTTTATAGTGGAGACATTTTAAAAACATGGTGTCTGGTTAGATGACTTGATGCTCTAGCATAGCACTGGCATGCCTCTTGTCATCGGTCATACATTATGATTTTCCTGGGCAAGATCCATTTGTTATGACAGTAGGTACATTCAACTTGAACTAAAACTTATTGAAGTCATAGTGTTGATTATTCTCGTTCCTCATGTCATTTCATGAAGAAGGATCAAAAGAAGGTGGTACGATAATGCGTTAATAACAAACATGAAACAAATAGAAGTACAGGTTCATTGGTCTAATAACTGGTTGGAATTCAGTAGTGATTTCTCAGTTTGGGTTGGTATCCTGATTATAACTATAAAAACTACTAGAATTGCACGAGTCTTGAATGGACATTAAATCTTTTTCTATTTTGCTCGACGTGCAAGGGAATTGCTCGCGCGCAAGCATGTTGTATATTTTGGATTTGCATAGCACTTGCATTGCATGAAAATTGCATAATGTATGACTGACTGTCTTTGCAAAAGTAGGATTTTGAACTCTTTCTCTTCCTTTGATCTTACAAAAAACTTCTTGCATCAAAATTGGAGGTCATTCACAAAGGTATGGGAAAACATGCACTAGAACATAATATTTTTGTGGCAAAACAAATTCTGGTTTGTGGCCAAGGGGTAGGGAAATTAAAAAAACACAATATCCAATAATATATGCTAAACCACCTGATTGGCATCACATGTGGCACGTCCACCACTTTACATGTGAATATAAATGACAAAATAAAATACAGTGTCTATCGTCATCTTCCTGTTTTGAAGTATAGTGTATTTTCAGTTTTATAAATATTTCATAATTATAAACTATTAGTGTTTCCCTACTCTTCAATTTTTCATTGTGTTGAGTTAATATTCACCAATCATTCACGAACCAGGAACCAGTCCACAAAAATATTTCGACTAATTTGAGGTTGAATTTCCGCATTCTAAAAGATACCTCAGACTTGTCGACATTATAAACAGTTCTTCTCACGACAATAATCATAGCAATGGATTTGAAACTCTGAAATCTCTCAAATACAAATCAGAGCAGTCAAAATCCTTGTCTAACGGAAATTTATTTGGAGAAAGAGATTTTTTTAGTATAATGTCCAGTTGCCTTTATTGATTACCTGGGAGAGAAATGCTCCAAGAGATGAAACATTGAAATTACGTTGTTGATAATAAATGAAAAACTGCAAATTCATCGACTAAGAGCTCTCACCGGAAAACTACATTTCCGACCTCTAAAGAAGGGAAAAATGGTTCTGTCACATTTTATGGAAATGTTTTTTATATTAACAAAAACGTCATAGCAATGAAGCGTTCACAAAACGATGACGACTGCGCAAAACTTGATATTTTGTCATCTAGTCACATATGGAATCACCACTCGCTGCAGCTGCTTTATAAAAATGACTCCCTCAAAAAATTATATACACACGCGAGGAAAATGCTTTTCCTCCGGTGGATGCTGATACCCGACGCGAAGCATAATTTTCCTCCCTTGGTATGTTAATTGCGATTTCCCAAAAACATTTCACTGACAAATTTGCGTGAAAACTTCAGCTGCTTACATGCTTCCTAACATTTTCAACGCGTAGCCAAAGAATTTTGAACAGCAATGTCACCAGTGGAAAGTGACAGCGCAAGCCGAAGACAGTTTCTTGAAAGTTCCAACCAGTTTGGCTGTTTCTTATCTCATTATCTTGATCATTCATTCACTTGATGCAAATTCTGTTATGTAGTGAAATTTATTTGTAACAGTTCTAAAAAAAAATTGTTCGTTTCCGTTAACCAGCTGACGAATGTCAACCCTCAGAAGTCGAAAATTGTGCGAGCAATGGATCAACGAGGCCTTACCTTTTAACGTGCGATTACCCAGCACGGTGGACCGGCGAGGATTCGAACAGTGTTTCATTATAAATCGAAATGGTTACATCTTGCCATTATACTGTATTCTGTGTTTATCTTCTCCGAAAATCTAACCTTGAAGAAGTTACCTATTTGAGCGGGTGGTGTCTGGACCCATTTTAGCGTTTTCCGTTTAGCGAAGATCATTATTCTGATACGACCCTCAACGCAAATATTAGTATTGACGGTCGGTTTCTTTCTCGAACATTCGCAATAACTTTCGATGGGCGTGGTATTCTCCGAATCACTTGCATAGGCATAGAGGAAGTCATAGGAGCAGAGAAAGGGTTCCATTGTTTCGCGAAGTATTTGTTTATCGTCGAATTCGTAACACTACTCCCCTTCTTGAAGTTATCGGGCCACGAACAACATTTATCTAATTTTTCCATATTGGGGGGTCATGTCCATTGTAGAGGATCTGCCTTTCGATATGGATGACCTTCGGCTTTCGTCGAGTCTCTCTAACTTGGGACTCAATCCTTCTTTTCGCTCTGGCTGATATAACCAGACTGCATATCTCTTCTTGAAGCTTGTCGGCATCGACTTCTTTTCGAACCTGATCTTCATTTGGTCGCTGGTCATCTGCAACTTCGAACTGACAAAGTCGTGGACAGTCCTTAATCTCTCCTTCAGGTCGCAACATAGTCTGACAGCGACACGGTTTCATCAGCCCCAAGTCTGCCAAACATCAATTCGATTGGAAGTTTCAACTCACTACCAGTTAACAACATGGTGGGTGTGTATTCAGTAGCTTCATATTGAGAACTTCGGTACGCCAACAGAAACAGCTTGTCCGAATTCTTTTGGTTCACGGAAACGAACATTGACAGGTAATTGTTGATCGTTCGGTTGGGTCTCTCGATCGTTTTTTTTATATATGCAGATTGACACGAAAGGGAAGCCCTGTAATGTTCAAAGAACACCGCGTGAATCAAGGGACAGGAAATACGAATTAACATTTACTTTGAATTTCTGAAGTTTGTAAGCCCCAGGAAAAACCTTTTTTGGCAAGGAGTTCCAAAGCTCAGCTGTTCTATTGACAAAAGATCCCTGAGCAAGAGAGGTTCGACAGGTCTCCAAATTCACAACAAAGAGGAAATTCTGTACTCGACGAGTCATCCGTGTAGATATTGCCAAGGGGGGAATTATTGATAACAATTCGGAAGAGCATCGACCGTGAAAGTAGCTATAGAAGAGAGACGAGTCTCCTACCCTTCTACAATGTTCCAATAAAGTGAGCGAAGAATCACCAACAAGACGAATTGCGTTTCTCTGAATAGAATCGGGAAGCCTCAACTCCCCGCATGAGAACTGTATTCCATGATAGGTCGTATCGGAGCCTTGTATGTCATTAGAAGCTGACGAGAAGTAAAGTATTTTTTCGCACGAAATAGAAATCCAAGTTTCTGGGAAGCAATTTTAGCGATCGATCTCACATCTTTTTTCCATTTCACTGATCATACCGTCCGACTGGGGATGAAGAGCTGATGTCCTGTTTTTCTTTATCCCTTGCAAGCTCATAATCTTCCTCCGAATATCCTATTCGAAATTACGGCTTTCAGATAACCTCTTTGCCACAGTTGTAGGTTCTTCAAAGAATCCAGCTTTTTGACCAGTGCCGCTATTATTTCACTCAGGCTCTTTTCGTATTGTTCAGTGACGCTCCTGACTTGATCAACTTTTCGAAACTGTCGGCAGGCATTCTCGTCAGCTTCGAAATCGAGTGCATAGAAAAGAGAATCTTTCAGGGTGCGGTGACGTCCCAGCCTCAACGCCTGCTTCATTTCGATGTCCTTGACCCTGTCAATAAAGCTGTTCACTCATAACTGGTGGCTGAATTCTTTTGGTGCTTTCGGGTAAGCGAATCTGACCAGTCTTTCAATGTCAGCCCCATATTCTTGTGTAGTCTTCGATGTTTCTTGGGTTCTTGAGTCTTCCGCTGGCTCTGGCATACTTGCTTCAGGTACTGACTGACATACCTGACGACCTCCAGAGGTGATACGACTTTTCCATAATTCCTCCGCTTTTGAACTGGGATGATTTGCACTGTCAAATACACAAACCACCTACTCGAAGGTAATCTGTGGATTAGATAAAAATCTACTTTTTGTGTTATGGTATTCATTGTACTCCCTCCATCTCCATCAAACGTATAAATTATTTACCATAGATGCCAAAATAGTCCGGCGGCGGAACGCTTATAACTCGTCGTTTTAGAGACGAACCCAATATTGCCGTATAACCAAACGAGAATACTACCACTATATTAACGAATGTTTCTACATGGAAAAATGAATATGGGGACTTTTTCTTTTGGTCGAGACCAAAATTATAGGTGAAAAACATTAAAAAACCGAAAAAAAATAATTTTAACTTTGAGTCTCCCTATCTCGGGAAATAAAATAGCTATTGAACTTTTTTTTTCACTCAGGTAGAGCTAGAAATAAGCTCTTTCATATGGTACTAGAAGTTTTGTTTTATATTTCAAAAATATTTAGAAAACAGTTACTTTTGTGAAAAAACTAATACTTTTTTTTATTCACTGTTTGATTCACCTCAACCTATCTCGCTTATATAAAACCCTTTTGGAATTATTTTCGATCCAAAAACTGCAGAATTTCATAAGCTTCATTTTTCTCCAATTATTGTAAGATCCATTTCCTGAATCGGGCACCGAGAGTTTGGGACCATGGAACAAATGTTTTAATGCAGCGGTCGGACCTTGTTATTGTTCACTAACCCAATATTTTGGTATAACCAAACGGGAATACTACCGCTATATTAACGAAAGTTTCTACATAGAAAAATGAATTTGGGTACTTTTTCTTTTGGTCGAGACCAAAATTATAGGTAAAAAACATTTAAAAAATGAAAAAAAAAAAGTTTTAACTTTGAGTCTCTATATCTCGGGAAATAAAATAGCTCTTGAACTTCTTTTTCTACTCAGGTAGAGCTAGAAATGAGCTCTTTCATATGGTACTCAAAGTTTCGTTTTATATTTCAAAAATATTTAGGAAACAGTTACTTTTGTGAAAAAACGAATACTTTTTTTTATTCACTGTTTGATTCACCTCAACCTATCTCGCTTATATAAAACCGTTTTGGAATTATTTTTGATCCAAAAACTGCAGTAAGAAGTCGGAAACTCGTTGATATTTTGTACAACTTTGGCTATGGAGCTTCTTACGATGAAATAAGAAAATTTTTAACCTCCCTGGCATCCGAACAAATTGCAAACATGGAAAACGGCATATTTATTCCTCAGGGTGTTGTTCCGGTAAACAATGATGTAGATAAAGTTTTTCATGCAAGCATCGACAATTTTGATCTGAATGAAGAGACTCTTGATGGTAAGTCAACAACCCATTCTTTAGCTATGGTTCTATTTCAAAAGAAATCAAATTTTTTCCAAGTTCAACAATCCAACGTCATAAAAGGCGATCACTAAATGAAATAGAAAACAGCATAAATATTGGGAGAAAGCTAATTGTCCACCTTTACCGCAAAGACAAATGTGAAAATCTTGACGAAATTCGACTGATGTTGACCAAAGATACCAAGAAATCAGCTAAAGAACTTTCCCCAACTGAAGATTCTTTTAAATTGCATGCTCAAAGGTACACTAATACAATTTATTTATATCTATAAACGCCTTTCAAATTTGACTTTATGTTTTTAGATGCTATTATCAAGCGGTTTTGTGGAAATCTAGTCATATTGGAATGAGAGAAGAAATGGATCCTCAAGATTATGGTTGGATGAAAGAAAATGGTATGTTGATTCCCAAGTTTTCAACGAAACCCCCCATTCCGAACGAAATCAGAAAATTGATTAGTTTGTTTTGCTCTGAGAAAAACTGCAACACAACGAAATGTGTGTGTAAAAATGAAGGTATGTTTTGTTCAATTGAGTGCAAGTGTTCAATGAGGTGTACAAATAGTCTTAATTTAGAAAAGGAGGAGGAGGAGGAAGAAGAAGACGATATTTTGATTCCATTGGAGTAGTGTTGATATAAAATACAATTATATATTTTATATTAATAACATAGATAAGCTACATGTGTTTTTTATTAAAATCTAAAACTTTTTTACCAAATATCTCATAATAATACATATTTTACAAGATTACAAGTGATAGCTGCTGCAAATATTAATAATATGTGTAAAAATGACCTAACAGTTAATCGCGAAAGACGCAAAACGGCACGCTTCGCAACTGCCGGGCCGCGCCACCGCGGTGTGCATTGCTGCGCTCACAAGGCTCCAGCTAGTTTATTTTCAAAAATGGATCTCACATTAACCGGTGAAAAATGGAGCTTATAAAATTCTGCAGTTTTTGGATCAAAAATAATTCCAAAAGGGTTTTATATAAGCGAGATAGGTTGAGATGAATCAAACAGTGAATAAAAAGTATTCATTTTTTCACAAAAGTAACTGTTTCCTAAATATTTTTGAAATATAAAACGAAACTTTGAGTACCATATGAAAGAGCTCATTTCTAGCTCTACCTGAGTAGAAAAAGAAGTTCAAGAGCTATTTTATTTCCCGAGATATAGAGACTCAAAGTTAATTTTTTTTTTCATTTTTTAAATGTTTTTCACCTATAATTTTGGTCTCGACCAAAAGAAAAAGTCCCCAAATTCATTTTTCTATGTAGAAACTTTCGTTAATATAGCGGTATTATTCCCGTTTGGTTATACCAAAATATTGGGTTAGTGAACAATAACAAGGTCCGACCGCTGCATTAAAACATTTGTTCCATGGTCCCAAACTCTCGATGCCCGATTCAGGAGAACTGAGATATAAGGCGTGCCCGGAGATCATGCCCCGACTCAGAACGAATGCAGCGGTTCTTGTCCCAAAAAACGTGATAAGGTAATTTAGGGCACTCCCAGATCTCTTCGGGTATCAACTCGAACGCAGCTTTAGAAATTTGCGTTTCAGTATCTCAACTCTCACTTGGAACAAAATTACCGTCATCAGCGCCTTTGGTGGTTGTTGACACCTTTTTTGAAATATTTGTGTAGATAGTTGATCTTCTTTCGATCATATTTGCATTGTTCACATGTTTAAGGTAAATCCTACAGACACATCTGAAGAAGAAGACTCATGGCCAGAAATAGATGATAACGAGGACGAAGATTTCAATCCTGATGATGAAAATTTGGAACATGAAGATTTGGTAGAAGAATTTGTCAACTATTTTGGCTATGACGAGCCAGAAGAATACTCATTTCACAGTACAGATGATGAAGATGACGAAGATATCGACTATGTTACTTATTCCTGTAAGTGAAATATTTATTGATTTTTTATCTCTGGGTTCATATCGACTGAAATATCATGTTCAGAGAACATCGTAAGGATCGAGAGCAGCTTTTCAACTGGGTTGTCACTGCTTACAAGGTGTAATGAAGTCTAAGCTAGATGAGTTTTCTCGACTGTTTTTATTAAAATAATTGCTTATTTTTCTACCCTGAAAAAGAACAACTATTTCATCTTTCACTTATCTAATCAAATCAAAATATGCTTTATTGTTGAGGAATATAATTGACAAAGTATTGAAAATAAACTCATAAAAAGCATTTTTTTTTTCATTTATCGTCATAAACTGATGAAATTAGAAAAACCATGAAACATATAAAACATTTTATATATAATAGATGTAGGTACAAATAGTGACACACTTTTGAAATTGAACCAGATAACTTAGGAGCTAGAAAGAGACTGGGTGATAGACAACAAAACAAAGTTCGAGAATCGTGTAAGAACTGTCAGTAAGAAACTCCTTGTAATGTTATGGCTGTGATGTCAATATAATTTGGCATATCCATTGGCAAAATTACTTGGTGTTACTAGAGTCGCATTTGATATATGGAGTGGCCTATTGAGATTACTGCAAAAAACTGTCAATTATATGTCATAGGTTTGTGAAGAGATATCCAATGATCATTGGATATCTCACACCCTCTTTTTGTAAGACCCAGAAAATTGATCAGTCTGCATTTTCATATTCATGAACAGATTGTTCGAAAGATGATTTGATTTTCATATTCGGAACTGTTTGTAAAGAAAAAAAATCTTTCTGCAATATTTCACAATAGGGCACATTATAACCGCTAGGCAAGCAATTATAAATAGATAAACAAGAATTTCTATATAATCCCCAAACAAATCACGGAACTGAAAGTTTTCATCAATTCTCACAATCTGTTGCCGAAGGCTTATTATGCAAATATTTTATTTTTTCTTGATCTCTGCACATTAAAGTGGTTAGAGTTCCGCTAAAAACGTCTCGCTTTCTTTCGTGGTGATCGCCAAACAAATGTTCGTTCAGTTGATTGGGTGATTTATTTCTTTTTGTTTGGCAAATCCTGCAAAACTTGGATAACAGTAATTTATCATTAGTGTATGCAGTGTATAAAGAGCTCTGTAAAACCTACGAAAAAGTTCCAACTGATAAAAACCCTATTGATTATTTTATAATACTTCAGTGAAATTGATGAAATGGTCGTTTATAAGTACCCATACTGCGATGAAAATGTCGACGATAAGTCAGTGGCTTGCGATAGCTGTCATAGCATCTGACATCTGACCGAACAGTGTACTGGCTTAAGTGCATCTGAACTTTGAGCTGTTGTTATTCAGAAGATAATCATGTTCTAATTCTGTTCCAATTGCTGTAAAGCATTCAAAAGCATGCCAAAAATTTTGAGAGAAGTTGAAAACCTTAAGCCAGAAGTTTAAGCTCTAAGCTGTAATTCAAATATTAAAGGATGATAGAAGCTGCTTGACGGCAACTGATAATAATAATGAACCTCATGAACACCAAGAAAGAGCAATTTTTGGTCTTCTTCAGTTTACCTGAATGAGCAAACATCCGAAGACACAAACCAAGTTAAATCACTAGCAACTGGAGTACATGATGGTGTGTAAACGCCAATTATGCAAAAATCCTTTGTTCGGGTCATCGCCACTTCATGTCGTTTTTTCTTCTCCTCTTGAGGTGTATGAAATCCTAGATGCTAAACAAGCATTTGACGCCATCAGTTTACTTTTCTATATTCGAGTTGAAACGCTGTATTTTCGAATATGATTTTTAATTATGGGAAATCATTGGCTCATGTTAATCATGGCACTGCCTTGCACTGACGTGAGGCCAAATAGCTCGAAACTTGTCCCAATAATAATAAAACAATAATAATAAAACAATAATAATAATAATAAAACAAATAATAAACCAAAAAATAAAACGATAACTATATAAGTCAATTGAGAGCGTTATTAAGCTATTTTGTATCACAAAAACACCTTACAATTGTTTTCCATTACCACGATGAATCGAGATGTTCCTCACAGAAACCTGAAAAACATGGCTTCCCTATGCCAATCCAAAAGGTCATAAAATACGCTATTCAAACCCCGGCCTTCCGCTTGATAGGCAAATATGCTAACCACTACACTACCGAGACTACAATCTCATAAATGAAGATTTTTGAATTCCGTAGAACTCGATATTATATGGATAAAAGGAAATTTGACTAGTCTCTACTAGGAGTTAGTTTTTATGGAAATTAATTTTGAATTTTTTTAATAAACGATAATTAATAAACGATATAATCGTTACACCAGTTGTAACACCCACTACTTTTCTTGAAACATTCAGCTTCATTTCGTCTCCCTCACTTCACTTCATATATTTAATGAGTCTCTTGTCTTGATAGCTTTCTGATTGGTCTGAATTCGAATTTAGACCAATCAGAAAGCTATCGGATCATCGTACGATCGGATTTCGGATCTGTCTGAATCCAGCCTTAATCCTCAATTAGTGGATCCCAACAATTTGGCCCCACATCTAATAAATCTGCGGAATTGGGCTCTTTTACATATGTCGATTTTTTTTGACTGTGTATACCGATTTTTCCAGAGCTCTTGACAAGGTTTACCATGAGATCTACAATCGATAAACTTTTTTTTATACTGCGTTGATAGTGTAATATTGCAGTGGGTGAAGAACTGTCTAACGGAAAGAACAAATTGTCATGTCATCGCAATAACTTCTGGTGTTAGGATATTTTTTACCTATAGTAGTACTATATGAGTATGAGAAAAGTTTTGTCAGTAAGTATGAATTCTTGTACAATAACGCATATTTTGACTTGATTTGATGACAGTAAAATTCCCTTGAATTAAAGTACGCTTGAAGAGCATTATTTTCAAATCTTTTCTGAATTGTTTGTTTTCCCAGATATTTTCCAGAAGGTGATTATTGAACAAAAATCTACAATGATCTATCGGTTTTGCACCGCACATATGACGAAGTTCTCTTTTTATTTAGAACAAAGACTGAATTAAACAGCTGAAAGCTACAGAATTCCCAGAATGCTATACCATATCTTATATGGGAGTCGACCATTGCTGAGTATGTCATTTTTCCTAAATCTTGACTTAGTTCATGAAAAACTACATGAAGAGCATGCAAAACAGCCTGAAGAAATTTTTTTGTTCAACTGTTATGTGATCCATCAGGATTTTAATTTTATATCAAGATTAGTAGTATCATATTTTTGATGTATCCACTGATTACTGACTGTTTACCAAAGGTCAGTCTTTTGATTTGAGATGGTATATCAAAACACAAAGTTGGCATTACACCATTAATTTACTATATCAACGGAAATAATATTCAAAGTGCCAATATCTTTTTTACTCTATAAAAGCATGGTGTCATCGGCTATTATAGTAAAATTGCCGTGAATGTTCTGAGTGAAGAAATATGCAATAAAAAACTGATCATCTACCAATATTCAGTTCTCTTTACATTGGAAATATCTGTTTTTTCAAAGGTTGTTACGTTAATATATTGAAAGTATTTGACGTGTTGATAGTAGTTGATAATGATATAATGAAATAATAATGAATAAATTAGTTGTTATCAATATGTAAGCTTTTTTTATGAAATTCGAAATATTCTAATTCTCTTAATGATTCCTTGAGCAGAATAATTAATTTTATCCCAATCGACGATTATTGCAATTGTAATTGTACCTAAGGAAACGAATTGTACAAAAATGCCGGCTGATAATAGACATGTTAACGGCAGCTTGTGGAAAAATCACACCTTTATCATTGAATGGAAGTCGGTGGTGGTTCTTTGAACATATGTACAAATAATTTAGTACGCTTTGTATAACATTCCATCATCAGTATTTTTTTGGTCAAATAATTAGATTAGAAAAATCATTACACAATTAGATACTCATCTCAGAAACTATTTGATCGAATTTCAGAAATGAGATGTCATTTTAAAAAGGTATGATTCGACCCCTTGTTCCATTTGAAATAGTGATGGTTGGTCCCACCCTTCCTAGAGGGTTGAAGTTGCAATGTTGAAGATACTATCAAAAAACCTCACCCTTGTCCAATGTAATTACGTGTATGACGGATTTTTTTTGAATGAACGACGAATCAGATATTTCTTCTGTTTCGTTAAATGGGAACCTCTGTATACAGTCACAGTCTCATTTCTAAGAGCCCATGAGAAAGTGACAGTTTTTGTCTATAACAAATATGGATTTCTGAACTTGAAATAATACAATGTGAAAAATAAAATCTTGAAGAAAAATTGAATTGTTTTCTTTTTCAGCTCTGGAACTATCCCCTATTCATAGTGCATCTTCGGAAGTTTCCAGAACGACTGATGCTGTTGTGGGCTCTCAAGATGATGCTGATAGTGATTGATTGTTACTTTATGTGCTATATTATTACATATATGTAATGTTCTGTTCGTTTATCAATTTTATTTTTTTTTCTGTTAAATGATTTTTTATTAGGGTCTGTATTTCTTTCACGAATTCTTATGTAACTTCCATTCAGCAGTTTGGTGTATTCTAGCAATGAATAAAATTCACGGAACTTGGATAAATTTTAAAAAATTTTCAGAAGGTGCATTGACAATTCTAGAAATTTTGATTAGTGTATTTTGAAATTATTACTTTTGAAGAAATGAAGATGACTTTGAAAACCAAAATAAATTGGAAACCTGATGAAGTTAAATTTTAGGGATCTGGCTCACACGCAAGCAGACTATCTATACTTTTTACCATGTTTTATGTCGAAAAAATACTTATTGAACAACCAAAATGTACCTAGTATGAATTGATGAAAAAAATACAGGCCAAAGCCAGTGTTTGAATTATCAAGACATCGTTTTTTGAAAAAGTTTATTTTCATATTCTGTCGATGATGACGATTTCTTTTAGTCTACTGAAAGTAGCAAAACTATTTTGGGTTCTGTTTCAATTCAAGAAGAGTTCTAATTTTTTGTTCCTACCATAATTTTAACTGCAGTTATTTTGAGGATTCGAAAATTGTACTAGATGTAATGTTTATATCTTACAAAGAGGTGTCTTTAATAAATAGTTTTTTTTTAATTTTTTGATATTTCATTTGAATACATTTTAATGTTAATATTCATTCATTTTTAGTATTGATATTATCGAATATAGAACGAGGTGTGCACGCAAATGGATACAAACAAAATTCAAATAACCTTTAGTATAACTACTGCTCTTCGGGCTTGAAGGCCGTCGTATTTTGGAATTTCTTCCTGACGTTTCGCTAGCGCGAGTGGCCAGCTTCTTCAGCTTCTTCTTCGCTAGCGAAACGTCAGGAAGAAATTCCAAAATACGACGGCCTTCAAGCCCGAAGAGCAGTAGTTATACTAATAACCTCGGCCGCGAAAGCCTCAACCATTTTGTCAAATAACCTTGTATTGTATGTTTTTTTTTGTGATGAATAGTTTCTTTTTTTTTCATTTGTTCAAGCTTCAACCGCCAGGGGGTATTAGCTACATGTTGAACGACGTAGTTTTGGTTATAAATCAATTACAATAAGTAAACAATTATTAACATTTTATGCTACGTTCGAGTTGAAGCCCGATCGAGCGAGCGGAACATTCAGTGCTGTAGCCGGGCTGTTAGCGCCATTGAAAACAATGTTATTTGGAGCATGCCCCGATCGTTTCGGGCGTCAACTCGAACCCCCCAAGGATTCATTATAAAGAAAAATTTACGATAAAAGACTATTTTTGAAGAAAATGTAAACAAATTAATGAAACAGTGTCGAAATGGTGCGGAAGAAACTTTCACAGCTTATTAAATCTTTTTGCCAAATAAGAGAGAACTTCGAAATACATGGAATGATAGCTACGGGTTTCCTCATTATCTTGAACTTTGAATCATGGAAAAATGTCAGTTTTTGCCTGAGTTATGAAACAATTCGTCCGCCTACCTCCAAGCGAATGCATAGACAACAGAATTCCTATGGAGAAAGCGGCAGCTGAAATGCGGAGAGATTTGGGCCCCTTTATCTCGAAAACTGTTGAGTATTCGGAAAAAATGATGAGGGTCATTTTTGTAGATAATGAGACGATCTTTCATTTTTGTATGAACGAAAATTCTCTTATTCGTATATTTAGCCAGATATTGGCGGGAAACCCATTTTTCTGGGTTTGGGGGGCCATTTTCGGCCATTGCCATGAACGCAATCGTGTTAAGTTTTGGGTCCTTTGAAAACATCTGTGACGACCTACAAATTGAGCCAAAAGTGAAGAACGCAAAGACTTGTTCACAGGTTCGTTCCTTCATTTACTGGACTATTTGGTACGTTATGTAATATTTTGTTTTCTGTGTACAGCTGTCAGTCTATTAATATATGCTCAATGGTTAATGTTTCACATATATGTAACATTCAGGAGTTTCTTTATTGAGGAGTTAAGTGTAAGACGGATTGTGAAAGTGTTTGCATGTTTCTTCTCTGAGTTTTGTGTTCGAGGTATTCCATTTTGCCTGCCACTTAGAGATAATGAGTTTTCTAATGTGTGGCTTGAGGTCCTGGTAGTCAATTTCTTGTATGTTACCTCCTTGGCTAAACTATGGGCGTTCTCATCCGACATGTGTAGGTGCTCAGAGAAATTTCCCTTGAAGGTTTCTGCTGCATATGGTATAATTCTGTTTTTATTTTGAACAGAATTAGATGGCTCTGATATGGCACTTAATGAGCCCTCTATTACATACATACTTTATTCAACTACTTTCATGTAAGTTTACATTTGTAGCAGATCTTTTGAATGAGCTAGAGCCCACAGTAAAAGTTATGTTCAAACATAAATACACATATCTTAAAAATATGTAAATATCAACGGCGTTGAAACACTGTGATAATATATTCCATAACAATATCAAACACAGTAAAAATATTTAAGACGTTACTTCTTAAAACCATTCAAGACGTTACATCTACAAATGAGGAGGTGTCTAAATATTCTGCAATTGTATAGAAGCTTGATTTTGTGAGGAACTGTCTGACCTTTTGTATGAAACAATTTCTAGACAAAGATTTAACTTCCCTAGGTAGGTGATTGTAAAGAGTTATATTGGGAGAGTTGTTCATAGATTTTGCAATCTGTATTTTATAGGTCTGATTTGATCTGCTCGTCGAGTGTTGTAATTATGGAGGTTTGAGTTTAGCGAAAGTTTATGTTTGTTATTATGGATTTCTAAAAGTTGCTGGTATATATATAAAGATGGTAATTTCATGATACCGTATTTTTGAAATAGTGGCCGACAGTGGTCTCCGTAACCTGTGAACGCAATAATTCAACAACTTTTTTTTGAAGTTTAAAGACTTTTTCTGACTTGGCTGTGTTGCCCCATAAAGTTATACCATAAGCTATATGAGAATGAAAAAATGCATAGACAGGAGAACTTTACATTTTTGAAGTTTTCAGCCTCAGGAAAAACCTCATTCGCCAAGGAGTTCCAATGTTCACCTGTTCTATTAAAACAAGATCTCTGAGCAAGAAAGGTTTGACATGTCTCCAGGCTCACAGCAATCTGGTGGAAATTCTGCACTCGTCGGGTCATCTGTGACCCGACAAGAGTGAATCGATTGACGATTGACGACAATTCAGAAGAGCAACTACTGTGAACATATCTATATGTATAGAAAAGAAACAAGTCTCCATCCCTTCTACAATGCCCCAACGAAGTGATCGAGCAGAGGAATTGCTGAACACAATATTCTGCAACTGCAAGAATGGTTGTGGTTCGCAATGTGGATGCAGGAAATCGAGGTTGCAGTGCTCTTCAGCTTGTGGCCAGTGAAGACGATAATGACAAGGAAGCTGAAATTCTGCAGTAACCGGAAGACGATGATAATGAAGAAGAATTAAAATTAAAATTTGAACTTATAAATGCATGGAATTTTATTTTTAAATCAAAACATTGATTCGATTTTATTTTTCTTTATTTAGTTATCTAAATTATAAGTATAGCTCAAATTAGAATTAAAATATAATTCAAGTATTTCCTTTAATAATTTTCTAAATACACAAGCAGTTAGGTGTGAATAAATACATTGATACTTAATAACCAATAGATAATGAATAAAATTATTAATTATAATGTCAAATATGAAAAAATATTAAATTATTACTTATTATATATTTCTCAATAATTTATAAACTTAATTGGGCGTATTTTTGATCGGTATTACCGATTGACCCTAAATGATTCTCTACACAGTTGAATACCGCGCACTCACTGTCCTCTATCTCGAAAACGATTCAACGTATAGAATAACTTTTGGGACAAAAGTTGTAAATAATTTTATCTCCTATAATGTTGATAATAAATACACATAGTGTAAAGGAAACGAGATATTTTCAAAAAATGGCCGAAAAATCGATTTTTGTGACCTTCGACCTTAATTTTTAACAAATGCGGACAACTCATAATATGTAGGTTTTGAGACAAGTTTTATTTATTTATTTATTTACGAGCATTGCTCATTACTACGAAATTTATAAGGTTGACATCGCATTACTTGAAAATACAAATAAAATACTTATAAGTGACATTTAAATATATAAAATATCTGATGCTTAAGAGGCATCGTTAGTAACAATAAAACTGAGGAAGACAAATAACAAAGCAAATGTTAGACACACTTTCTCAGGGCATACTCAAATTGTGCAGAACCCATAAAAAAGTCTAGGCTGTCTGAATGGTGATTGGCAAGCCTAGATGATCTGATAACAAATGAGTTACCGGTTATATTGGTTCTGAATGATGGAATATAGAAGAAGTTTGAACGAGTGGATCTGGACGGAACGTGCAAACTAATGTACTTGCCAAAATAAAGGAAATGTCCCCTCCACATTATATTTCGAACGGTTTAAAAAAATTTAAACGGGCTAATGAAATGAATGCATAAATACTATATTTCGGAGTAGAATTGACAGATGAAAATTTCAAAATGGCAACTGGGCGCCATCTGGAAAATGAAATGAAAGGGGGGTCTTGTGATAAATTTTGAAGCTCCTGGCGAATTATTTAAAACCTAAAATATGAAGACAATATCTTCACCCACTACAAAATGGTGGAAATTTTGATATTTGCCTGAATATACATCGACGTTTAACTTCATACCTTGAGGAAATAAGCTTAGTCCAGTTCAGAAGATGCTCGAAATGGTTGCCTTAAACGTCTTGACATAAGAATAGCCTATTTCACGTCTAAAATTTTTGAACACAGAAACGTCAATATTTCTACAAATATTTATTATTTTCTGTCGTATATTCAGTATTGAAGCAGGTTTATTTTAGTACACCTTTTGCTTTGAATAGCTCCATCAGAGATGTCTAAAGGTGTCAAATCGGGCAAGCGGACTGGCCATCCCGTAGGATCTCGATGGCCAATCCTATTTTATATAAAAAATGTTGCAGTTCTTTTTTTGTTAATAGTTACCAAATATGGAGTATCATAGAATGGAATACGGAACAGTTTTTTTCCAAGAGAGTGCCAAAATAATGAGTTACGTAGCGAAGAGTCACATCGAGAGCCACAATATAGTTGAGGTTATGATGGATCGATGTCGTCCTTGGATAGGAAGTAGAGGTGTACTTCCTTTTTTATCAAATTCGAAAACTCCGATGACTGAGTCATCGGAAATGAGGAAGCCTCTGAAGAAGCTGGCCACTCGCCCTAGCGAAACGTTAGGAAGAAATTCCAAAGAACGATGGCCTCCAAGCCCAAAGAAAAGTAGTTATACTAATAACCTCGGCCGCGAAAGCCTTAACCATTTCGTCACCAATATTACTTGAATGCCCACTTATACCTATGCAAGCCCACTTCTGCATCTCTAACTAACCTAACCTTTCTGACTATGAAGGATAACTATATAATGTCATGACGAAAATCACTTTCACAATAATTGGTACTTCATATGACAATGTTAATAAAAACATAACTTTTGGAAATAGTAAAAGAAGCCTGTAGCTGGAGGAGATCAAAAGTGTTTTTTTTTAAATTTGTCGATATTCCATCATATTTTTAAATTTTCATTATATCTGATATTATATAGTTTCAGAATTACTCGCTATCATTTAAAAATATGTCTTCAGCAAAAGACAGTAACTTCTCATGTTTTTGAGGAAATAGTACATTTATATGTACCGCAAAAATATTGAGGACAATCTTTTTAGAAATGTTTGAAACAATACTGAGAAGTTCAGTGATAGTGGCGAGGGTTCTCGTAGAGAATAACCTCAACCATTCCAATTGCCTCCGTGTGTTGTGGATAAACCGCCGGCCGCTGATCGGGTGGATCCTTCTGGAAGGGTATCTACGAGCATTCGCAACCACTACACTCCAGCCCTGATGCAGTTAAAAGCTTTCTACAGAAAGGCAGTGCAGCCGATATCGGAATGGTTTGTAGAGGGGTGAACAGTGCTGAAGCTATTGATAACTGTTTTTAAGTATGAGGGTAGGCTGTTGTAACATTTAACTGATGTATAGTTTGAAAAAGACTGAAACAACAAGGTGTTTTGTACTGGCACATATTAATTTTCTTCTCAATTTGTTCACAAGGTAGTCATTTGACTTCGTTTTATTCAATTCGTTGATGAAATATGCTAGGTCCTACTAATAGCGCTCATCGGTGACAGGCCAATTACATTTATTCATGAAATGAAAAATATGATCATATTTTCTAAGGTCGAACGTAAATACATGGGTTCTGGATCATATTACAATAGTATAGTTGGCTCAGAACAAGAGCATTCGTTAAATATAATTCAACGTTTTGGCTTAATACATCCCGATTGACATTCAGGGCTTCCAGTTTACAATAAGACTTTTGCAGTAACTTCCTAACATGAGTATTGACATTTATATGTGTGTCAATGAATGATACTCATTTTTTGCAAGAATCAATGGGAGTCAGTACGAGTACCACCCATCTTCATTTCACATTGTGGACGAGTCGAGACTTCATCGCGTTGATTACCAAACACCAATAGGTCAATCTTAGCATGATTCGCAAAATCAATTCGTGCCCAGCTGACATTCGACTTATTTTCAAGCAATCTGAGTCGCTTTCAAAGATGGACTCGTTGGAATCATTGAAGTGAAAAGAGTAGTGCAGTTGTGTGTCATCAGCGTTGTGGTGTTTTTCACAATAATCTAGATGTGTATAAAAATCAGCTGTGTACAAAGTGAGCACAATGGGTTCTAAGACGCTAATCTGGGGCACACCTTTATTCAGTGTCAGAATATTTGAATATTCAATTTTTATTACAACCTGTTGGCTCTATTCTGACTGATAGTTTTCAAAAAACCTCATGCGGTTCCATCAAAATAACAGTTATTCAATTTAGATTTTGTATTTAATTCATCTATTTTTTTCCATAATGGAGGTTCACGTTCATTGTAGGGGCCTTTTGTAGCCTTTTGTAGATGTACAAGAGAGTTTCGCCATCGAAAGTGGGGGGTTTGATTGCGCTTTAGTTACAAAGAGCCATAGTCGAACACTCAGTCTAGGTATTTTGCGTCTTCTGCCCTTCGAGGCGGAGTATGACTTGGTTGATTTGATGTGGAAGGTCTTCTTTTGTTTCCTTAAGTTCTTTCTCGGTTTCTTGACTCGTTCCTGAAGCTCTTCTTCCATTTCCTTGATTTGTTCACGAAGTTCTTCTTTCGTTTCCGTGACTCATTTTTGAAGCTCATCTTTGGTTTTCCTACGTTCTTCTCTAGTGACTTTGGTTTTCTTCAATTCGTAAAAATATCTCAAAAACATGTCTCTATCTTGTCTTCTTCGCCTCAGTCTCCTTTTTTTCCGGCATCATTGTTCTTCATCCCGGCGTTGTTCTTCAACTTCTTTTTCGTTACGGCGTCGTTGTTCTAGCCGCAACTCCATGGAATCCAACACTTCTTTTTTCTTCCTGGTGTCGTTGTTCTTCCGCTTCTTTTTCTTTCTGACGTCGTTGCTCCTCAACCTCTTTTTTTTCCGGCGCCTTTATTCTTCAATTTCATTTTCTTCCGTCGTCGTTGCTCTTCAAACTCTTTCTCTTTCCGGTTTCGTTGTTCTTTAGTTTTTTCTCATCGGCGTCGTTGTTCTGGAATATTTCGTCCTCGAACGAGTATCGACGTTTCTCGAACCTTCGTCAACAATTCTTAGTATGTTACCATAGGCGGTCGGTTTATTTTTCGAACATTCGCGATCTATCGTGATAACGGTTCTCCGAATCACTTGCATAAGCGGAGAGGAAGTCATCGACGAAAAAAAAAAACGGTTTAATTGTTTTGAAAAATCGTTTTTGATCGTCTAATTCCTAACAATACCCAATTGTCGTTCCACCCTTGGCAGTATCAATACGGATGACCCGACGAGTGCAGATTTCTCTCCCCTTTGTTGTTAGCTTGGAGACCTGTCGAACCTCTCTTGCTCGGGGATTTTTTTCGATAGAGAAGTTGAACTTTGGAACTCCTTGCCGCGGGAGCTCTTCCTGTGGCTTACAAAGTTGAAAAAAAAAAATTAATATTGATTCGTGTCTCCTGTCCCTTGATTCTCGAGGAAATCTTTGAAAATTACAGGGCTTCCCTTTATATATATATATATATATATATATATATATATATATATATATATATATATATATATATATATATATAAGTTACCGGCAATGTGTATAATTCAGGCATTGTATAGAATACCTGGGCATTCTATACATTGCCGAGTGAATCCAGGCAAAGTATGAAATAAACTCATTTCTTAACAATTGTACAAACTTTGCCTAGGCATTGTGTATAATGCCTAGGCATTATATAGTAATGTCGAAAGTTTTGCAGGCAAAGTATAAAATGAACAACATTGTTAAAAATTGTTTATTGCAAATAACAAACATGAAATGTATTAAACATAGGATCTGAAAATCCTCATATTTTACTAGAGTAAAATTTAAAAGTGAAACATTAATTTAAGAAATTACTTGTTACAGCAGGAAAGAGAACTATGGTTAGGTTAGGTTAGTTAAAAATCTGTCTGTTCCATTGTTTTCAAGTTAAGGTTAACCTAACCTAACCTAACCTAACCTAAGCTAAGAAAATGAAAGCTAATTATTCACTAATATTTCACTTTTAAATTTTACTCTACTAAAATATGAGGATTTTCAGATCCTATGTTTAATATATTTCATGTTTGTTATTTGCAATAAACAATTTTTAACAATGTTGTTCATTTTATACTTTCGACATTCTATATAATGCCAAGGCATTATACACAATGCCTAGGCAAAGTTTGAACAATCGTTAAGAAATAGTCTATTTCACAATGGAACACACAGATTCTTTAACTTCTGACCTGTACTCTAGCACGCTTTCTTATAGTGCCTAATAGGGATCTGATCGTGTTCTAAATTTTACACTTTACTTGTTACTTTCAGCAATGTATAGAATCTATTACGCTATCCTATACAATGCCTGATTTTACACTTTGCCGGTAAACATATATATATATATATATATATATATATATATATATATATAGTGTAGATATATGATCTATATATCATTGATTTTTTTTCTGGCCAGATGATGATAAATTCCTCACTGAATGGACATTTGTCATCTTGAACTGCATTGTTGTCTTTTGATATGTCGACATTTAGCCATTCAGAATCTTCCCATCATGCGTCAGTTTATAGATGATTTGAATACTATTCAGACGAGAAATAAATCGAGGACAATTAAGGCTATCGAAAAAATTTCGTTGATTATTTTGAATTAGCAGACAACATAAAATGAGGTCTCAAGTTAATGCCAGACGTATTATATTAAGTTGAAAAAATGGATGGTTTTGAGCTAAACAATTGGTCTATAATTCCCAGATACTATAAGAGTGAACGAATACATAAAAAATACGAGTATATGTGATATACGACAGGAAAGAAACGGAAAACGGATTCTTGGAATTCTTTACAGGGTCGAATTCGTCTTGAAAGTGAAAGGCTTTCCAGAAGAGAGTAAGACTGCGAACGACCCACGAAAAGACAAACCTCAAAAGAGTAATTTATAACAAATGAGTCGTAACAAATGAAAAAACTGATATTTCTTTGGAATTTTTGGAAAAACTAGAGATGCACCTACTAAACGGATGAATTGTCAGATTTGGTCATTTATTCTTTTCTTGTACTTTTTTGATTGGTACAGTTCATTTCCGAAATGAACCATCAATTTTGGCATCAATGTACTAAAATCATTATTTCTTGAAGTGGAAGGTAGAAAAAATATTCGTCTGAATACAAAAGTGTGATCGACTTTCATTCATACTTATACCAAAAATATTTTACTGTAAACATTTTAGATTTGGTTCTTCGTTAATTGACACCTTGTATCCACAAGTAAAATGGAATCCTTAGCAGTGAGTGTTATGTTCAACTCCGTTACGGTATTAGATATTTGATATTAGATATTTGGAAGTATAGAGAGAGAACATCTCAGTTTCTTGAAACGAATTCTTTTAGTGCCTATTAACACACCCGACGCAATAGTACGTTTGTAAACGGGACGAGTTGAACTTGCATATAATATTTTTAAAATTTCCTTCAACTGGCTGTTAAAGATTCTTACGACGGGGAGTGATCGTTATCCAAGACCTTTTTTTTGAACAGCAAATAAAATTAATGAATACGACTGACGCAAAATATAATTCTCTCTACTTCCTAGAAGAACTTGCGCTTTGGGCCCCGGTTATTCCTCGATCCGCCACTGACTGCGTCAGTCGTCGATTTCCACGTGAAAACTTTTGATATTCACTGGTCGACGCCCGTGGATGCTCGAAAGAAGCGTAGTCGACGCCCTGAAAATCGAGAATATTTGTCACAGAGATGTAGGTGCACTTTCAATGTGTTGTGACACATACCCTAGACTAATGAAATAGTTACCTAACGACGATGTGATTCTGAATGAAATATGAGAAGAACAGGGTCTCGATTCTGAACAGGCTATGTATCTGTACTCGAATGGAGAATTCAGAATGAATATTGATAGCACTTTAGAGGTAAGAAAATTAAGTAATATTTTCGCTTCGCTTGTCCGATTTTTAATAATGAACCGTTTGAAAATTTCAAACTGAATGGTTTCAGTAGAGAATACATGTAGATTCTCGAGTCGGTTTACCAGTGTGCTTCTTGATTGACCAGAATTGAAATGAATAATTTTGATTTCACTTCCATCGAGGTTGAATTTCTCTCAAATGAAGGGAGAATTTATTTATATGGGTACATATTCAAATTCAAGTTTGCATGGATTTCTCGGAATAGAAAAGAGGGCAGAGTTATCTGTTTCAATGTCTAATTGAATAATGGAAAAAAAATCAACTCTAGTTTCATATACGGAAACACCATGGACAGCCTAGGCTTTGTGGGTTATTTGTTTATTTGTTTGCTCGTGTGATGTGTTAGTCTATCATTTGTATATTTTTGTTTATTTTTTTAATGTTCAAATCAATGAATAACCGTAAAATTTTCTTTTTTTCTTTCCATAAAATCAACACATCTATTGAAAAAAAAAATCGCAAAATTCGAAATTCGTTTTCACCTATATATATATATATATATATTTATTATTGGCATTTACACATCTCCATAATTTGTTTATGTAAAATGTCCAATTCGGGTCACCACCAACATTTGAAATTTCAAATACTGACCTGTGATTTTCGTCTCATTTTTCTATCCTGAAGGATTTTATTCAGGAAACTTTCCTTCTGAAGATCGCAATTGATGTATAGAAGAAGTCCGATGGTAACATATCATCAACATGCATCATATAAATGAAAACGAATAATAGGCATAAAATCCGACGCATCCCAAAAAACAATTCGGTTAGGCCAGCCTCAACTTACCTACACGGTAGGTGAGTGGACTCACACCGGCCTAAAAACAACTACTTCCCTGGCTAATTTCACGGAGGTGCTACTTCACAGAAAAAAGTCCTGCATTTGCACTTGCAGACCGGTTTGGGGATTCGGCTTCTCGTCAGTGCAAGGAAGTTCCCACGAAAAACTCGAAAGTCATTGATTTCTCATGATTAAAAATATTTTTTTTCGAAAAAGGCTGAAGCTAACAACGAAAAAAATGAGTCGTCAACAGGCCATCTGCCCATTTACGAACAATTAGAAGCAAATTCTAATACGTTCACTTCCTCGTGTAAGGATACTTAACTTCACAAATAACCGGTGAAAAATCTTCTGGGACCCTGTCGGATATATCATTCCAGGCTTTTCGTGGTATTGGCTTGGTAAAAATAATAGAATGGGGCAACATAAAATTGGTGAGATTTAATGCTAGGAAAACCCCGGCATGTCACTTCTCTAGGAAAGCCGATCTATCTTCATCTAGTATTCAGATGTCAGGAGTAACTATTCCTACAAAGTCAAGTATCTCGATGCTAGGAATTACGATTAGTAATAATCTCTCATGGGAAAACCATGTGAGATCGATCGCTAAAGATGCTTCCCAGAAACTTGGATTTCTATTTCGCACGAAGAAATACTTCACTTCTCGTCAGCTTCTAATGATCTACAAGGCTCAGATACGACCTGTCTTGGAATATAGTTCTCATGTGTGGAATTCAGCACCAAAACATTCATTGAGGCTTCTCGATTCTATTCATAGAAAGGCAATCCGTCTTCTTCGCTGACAGACTCGCTCACCTCATTGGAACATCGTAAAAGGATCGGGGACTTGTCTCTCTTCTATAGATATTTTCAACGGTCGGTGCTCTTCTGAATTGTTATTGATCGTTCGACCTTTGGCATTATCTACACGGATGACTCGACGAGCACAGAATTCCCACCCCTTTATTGTGAATTTGGAGACCTATCGAAGCTCTCTTGCTCAGGGATCTGTTTTCAATAGAACAGCTGAGTTTTGGAACTCCTTGCCGAGAGAGGTTTTCCTGAGGCTTGCAAACTTCATAATGAATGTTTATTCGTATCTCCTGTCCTTTGATTCACGCGGTGTTCTTTGAACATTACAAGGCTTCCCTTTCGGGTGAATCTGCATATGAAAAAAGTAGTACCTAGTTGTTTTCTGACAGGAGTTACTCAATGAACCTACTGTGAGAAGAGTTGAGGCTGGCCCGAACGAATTTTTCCAAGATCACCCGACATATCTTTTTTCGTTATCCGTTCTCTACAAACATCCACATCGGTTTAGCTAGAGACGAAATTAAAATTCAGTGACATCCGACGACTCAACATTTCTACTGAATTAATCTCAATCTGTGTCTTTATTCGTTATACCATATATGTCTTTCAGTGATTATATTCACCGTTTTATACCATACTTTTTCATTTGTACATATTTTTGTAATTTCAACAAAAAATTTAATTTTTCAAATGTACTAACATCACTACTTTCTGTAACTACACTTACTGGGTGGTATTGCACAGGAGTTTGTCTAATAATACTTTATATATTATGTATATATTTACAATCTTATTCATCTTTGTAGCCCCAAGAAAACCGAAACTCAATCGCCGAAACGTTGGTAAAAGAAATTGTGCAAACCTCATCTGGTAGTGAAAATTCACCTTCATTCATAGTGTACTCAGGTATATGATCATTCATTGTTTTATACCCTGTATAATTCATTTGTCCTATTCATATGGCTCAAATAAGCTGGAAATGTAGGTAGGTATACCAATCTTCACACTGTTTTTTTTATCACACCTCATTCCTTTGATGATTCATTTTGAAATAATTGTTCACTGAATGTATATTCATTGACATTTATATAATATCCATTGGAAAGAGCCAACCACAAAATTGTAGGAATCAGTACCTAATGAAGGGTTTGTCCCAAATATATGTACAGCCCACATTTCCTCGTTTACATCCTCCACACGGCCGTACCCCTGAGAAACTCGAAAGACGGTGGATCTAAATTTTAAGAACAAAAACCTATAATTTTGTTACTGATGAAAAGTACGAATAAGTTTTGGGATTGACGAATCAGAATCAGAATAAGTACTGATTAACTGATACATTTGGTGATCCAAAAATTTGTTTTTTCTAGAGATGTTGTCGGGATTGGGATCAGAAAAGTCGAAGAAAAACAATTGTTTTTTTGCCAACATTTCGAATTTCAGTGAATTCATCATGGGGGCTCAAAATTGTTGATTTTTTCAGAGAATCCTTAAAACATTTTTAAAATACACAGACATGGTAGATGAAACGAACGAAAGACGATAGCACACACCACACAAAAACAATATTTCAATTTTGAAAATTCTCATCACAAATGATTATCCCATATAATGATTTTTTGTTGGAAAAAAACTCCAGATGAGTGTAGGAAAATAATTTAGGCAAGAGTTTATTTCAGTCTTCAGTCTCTGATTCACTTTTGTTTCTCTGAAAATAATTTCAACTTCACCATAAAACATGGTTTATTCCTTTCTAGAACTATTTGGAATTGTAAACTTTGAAAAAATAGTCTTCCTAGATATACCTTCTTCTCGCTTGTTTGAGGACATTCATCCCGATAAAAGTTAGTTAGGAAATTTGTCGATACCTGATTCGTCTGCAATGTGAAACACCAACCTAAGAATCCCATTACAACAAAATTTTAGAAATTTCAATGAAATCTATAATAATTGAATGGAAGCAAGTGGATCACATTTTCAACTCTTGTTGAAGAAACGTTGCAATAAATCAAGTCAACAACTTGTTAACTTTTTTCACGAAGCACCGTTACAAATATTGAACCGTACCGCTAACTTCTTATTTTCCATTATTAGGTTTATGTTCAAAACATCGTTTTCGCATTAAGTGCATTTCAATTATCATTAGAAAGATAATTTTGTGCATTTTGACATGATGACTCGACTCCTTTTTCAATTTGGCATTTAAGCTGAACCAGAAACCCTCTGCTCTGCAAGATCATCGCTCTCATTATTTTATACCCTTGGTACATGAATAACTATTTTGGCCTCAGAGAAATGGAAGCTAAAAATAATGTCAGTTGTTAAAATGATAAAACATTCTCAATTTCATTACTATCTCAATGTGGTAGTTTGGAATTTCAGTTATTCTGCTTACTACAATAGAAAATTAACAATCAATTCGTAATGTCAAAATATTGCAGGTAATTTTTGAAGCAAATTTTATTTTTTTCAAAATTGATGAAAAAATATTAGCCATCCGGCTATCTCTTTTTTTTGCAAATAACGTCTTGGTGTTAATTATTTTCAGTGGTGAAACTGATAACTGGGTATCTTATCTATAATTGACTGAAATGAACAAAATGAACTGAAACGATGGCCTACTAATATACGAATTGCAAACGAATACTGTTCCTACGAAGTACTATTTGAAAGAAACATCCGAGCTCAATGCGAAGGAAGGCATGGCCAAATGCTTTTCACCAGAATTAGATTTTGGGGTGTTTTGCTGCTACTATTCGCTTATCTAATTGGTATACTGATTATATCAATTATTTCTCTACAAGATACAAAAAGTACTGGGTACAAGGTGAGTATGTACATGATAAATCAAGATTAATTTGGGTACTGAAGAAGGATGAATTTCAATTTTAATTTAATTAATCTCCTGTTATACTTTATATGGTATATTGTATATAATAGCGATAGATATTAGTGTTTTAGAAAAGTACCTAATCGATCAAAGAGAGCTGAATGAACCATCCAACACCATGTAAAGCGTTTACTTATTCCTTTTACTCGATATCAGTATGATAAATCATCTGCTGAACAATTCATTCAGGCCATTCCCAAACCTACTACACAGTAGGTTATGGCTGGCACCTGTCGGAAAACAACTACTATCCTGGCTTATAACAAAAAGGCATTGAATTATATTTGACCGGTGCCAGTGCAGGTTTCTTCACAGAAGGAAATTCTGCATTTGCTTTTGGTGATACAAAAGCAAATAATTATTATATTCAATTATTGGGATGGACACACTTGCAGACCGGTTTCGTGCTATTTAGCCTTGATACTATGAGATGCTTCTTGAAAGATGTTCGATTTTTAATTATAGGAAATCATCGACTTTATGTTGATGATGGCACTACCTTGTACCGACGAGTGGCTGTTCAATTATTTTTTGAATTTTCCTATGTGTGCTTTTTTACAAGTCATACATTTTTACAGGATTTTGAAAAATAAAACGAAATATATTATTCATTTGAATGAACAATTAACTATGATATATAAAAAATTCAGGTATTTTGACGCATCTGTGCGTCTTTAAGGCTAACTTATCAGTTATATAATTTTTTGGGTATGTATTTCGTTTTGCTACCGTCGATATACAACAATCGGTATAAAATGTTTCAGTCCACTTCATAGTTGTCTAACAGGCAAACATTGAATTATAAAAAAGAGGATTTTTATAAATGATCACCTTGAAATTCCTTCTTGTAATACAAGGTGAATATTGAAAAATATATCATTTTCAGTTAGTATTGTATCGAATATCATCTTTTTTTAGTTCCTGAGTGGGATGATGATCAATATAAGTAGTTTTTCAACATACAAAGCAATTCGGAAGCTCTTGTTTCTATAAATATAGGAATACAAAAGTGGAAAATATTTGTTAGATTTCATCACCAGTGTCGAGCAGTGTATAAAAATTCCATGGGTAGGAAGGAGTATCTGATACGAAAAGAGAATCATTCCTCAGTCGTTTTTCACACTGAAATTACTTAAATTTCATTTTAGTTAGATAATTCAAGACCTGAATGTTTTCGAGCCAAAATTCACACAAATGTTGGAAAACATAAAATTGCAGGGCCATATCTCAAAATCTGTCCATTTTGAGGTTTGTGGCCATGGGCACTTGATCAGTGAATCCAGAACTACGTCATACCAAAGAATCAGACAAATTCACGGAAATCCATTTTCCATAGGGAACGTGCGTGGTCTTTATCAATATATAAGTATGATTTACATTTGAAAAGTTTCGAAATGCGACTCATGTAGTGATAATCTGAAAATGTTAATGAAATATTGTCTTTATGGCACAATCAGCTTAGCACATGTGAATCAATGCTCATGAAAATTAGTATAATCGAATCAATTGTATACATCTTGCCTTTTCCAGGGTAACTTGGATGTTAATCACAAACAACTTTTGAAATCCAAAAGTTTTGAATACGGTCTTCCAGGATTCCGGCCACCTCTCCGTAAATCTAAAATTAATTGGTGTTCAGACTTGAAACTTCTCGATCCACCAAGAGAAACGATTGCTTTAGCGTCTTATCCTGGAAGTGGTAACACTTGGCTGAGATATTTGTTGCAGCAAGCCACAGGTTGGTTTTCAGTTAACTTCTACCATAGTATTATGATGATAATATCTTCATGATATTCTCATCCATTGAAAAAACATTATTTCAGATGTTAGCGTAGTTTGATTTCGATAATATCCTCATAGAACAACCTCAATTTTTGGAATATTCCACTGGAATATTCAATCATTCCTAAAATTCTTCAGTGAATATTCTTGTATGAATGTACCAAATGATAATAATTTCTGAAAATTATCGTGGATACTTATATTCGAGGGGTATTCCTCATGAATAGCCTAACATTCTAGGAATGATCTATGAATGATCCTAGACAATATATCCTCTATATTTCACAGATTATTTATGGATTATTTCAAGGTCGTTCGCTTGAATATGCCTAGAATCATTCCAATTGATTAGAAACATCTCCACCTCTCAATATCCTGAAAATTGGATAGTGTTTTTTCAAACAGACCTGTGTTCAAAAATGTTCGATACCTTATTCAATAGAGGTTTATCACCCAAATTGGTTGGAGAAACGCACGTCAAATGCATGTTTTCAGTTTGATGGTAGAATAATTCTCTTTCACTTCAAATGTTCCAACCATTTCAGGAATAATTTATGAGAGTATTCTGGTTTCAAGATGAAAAACATAAATGTGAGTTTTATGATTATTCATCAAGAAAAAATCTGTATGGAATCAAAAAGTGATATATTGAAGATTATTGAAAGGACCCTCATAAAACCCGGTCATTGACTGGACTTGGTTGAAGCAAGTCCTCTGAATGTTTTTCAAAAGGAGAATGAATCACAACATTCTTGAAGAATGAATAATATAAACAGACCGATTCGGAAAAAAACAGTTTTCATGGATCGTTCTGGAAAGCAGGGAAAAACATCTTAATTGTTATTTTTTATTTACCAACGAATGACATAATAAATCAGCTCTATATGAAGTTATTCCATTTTTTAAGGTAAACTAACCGGATCCGTATATAAAGACTACGGCCTATTGAAGAACGGCTTTCCTGCTGAGAGTATTTCGAATGGCTCAGTTTTGGTAGTAAAAACTCACGAATGGGGCCCTAATTCGAGAAACAAGTTTTCGAAAGCCATTTTACTTGTGAGAGCACCTTCTGCGTGTATTCAAGCGGAATTCAATAGACAAAGTGGTGGTCATATTGGATTTGCTTCACCAGATCGATATAAAAGACTGAGGGGACGATGTAAGTAATACATTTCAGATCAAAAGGGATTTTTTGTGGTAAAAAACTGTCGCTACTGCACACTTCCATCCATTCAGTGATTTGTCAATAAATGAACTTGGAGAGGTTTGGTTATCCGACCTTTTCTGTCTTTACGTCAAAGTTACTTGGGTAGAAAAATTAAATCTAGCATTGTTTATAGCGGAAACAGACGGTTGAGCACCTGCCTTCGACGACGTGCTTCATTCCGATTTCTGTGCGACCAGCTATAATATTCATACCTGCTGATGAAATACTGGAATCCACTCATTCTGAAATTTAATTTTTTAGATTGGCACCAATTCGTCAACGACAAACTTCGAGGCTGGCAACAAATGAATCTAGATTGGCTATACAATTTCACGGGGCCGACTCATGTGATATTTTATGAACAACTGGTCGATAAAGTTGAGCACACTCTGAAGACCGTAATGGAATTCATCGACATACCGATAGATGAGGAGCTGTTCAGATGCGCAATGAAGCGAAGAGAAGGAATATACAGACGAAAGAAACGGGCTCTGAACTTCGACCCATATACAGCGAAGATGAAAGAGAAAATGAAAAAAATACAAGAAAAGGTGTATGAAGCTATTTATAATTTTGCAGCTCCAGCAACTAGGTGATAATCGCAATATTAGTACTGTCGAATGGAACTGATGATTGGCTGAGTTATGATCTCAAAACTTCGTATGTGAGTTCAGCACGAGCTGCAACAACAGTAAGAACGATTCGTGTTGCCCATTGTTCGATATTAATATTCATACTGAAAGATGAAAATGTTTATATTTTTTGTGAGACAGACCAGAAGAAAATCTGAATTCCTACGCTGGTGATGCAGATCGAGCAAAATATTTTTTTTGCACAAAATGTCATTTTCAACGGGATTCAAAAGATTGTTATTGTAACAACCATACAATTTCAAGTTATAGGCATTCGAATTGAATATTATGAATCAAATCAAATATATTTGAAGAAATATCTGAATGCGAGGTGAGCCCAAAAAGGCAATATATAACAGAAAAAATATGAAGTATTTCGTTTATCTGATTTGAATTCAGTAACGAGGCCTTGGAAAGACTACTAATGTACTTTACTCCTAAATTTACAGTAATAACACCACACTCCCCATGAGCATTTCTCCCTTTACGAGTGAGAAATGGCTGTTATCATTCATTTAGAATCCGAAATATATTAAATATTACTTATATCTCGGAAAAAGTCGAGATGGCACCGTATCGTTTTCCTCTAGCCCTCGTGAAAGAATATTCCAGAGACGTTTGATTTATTCAAAGAAAGCAAGAACGAGTTCACCTGAAACAGCAAAAGTCAATTTTTTGCTCAATTTGTATACCAATTACACGAAACGTGAATTGGATAGTATTTATGGGATATTTCTGCACCTTATGGAAGAAAATAGAGAGTAGAGGCAAGCTTGTTGTATTCAGATTAGCCAAAAATCTACTTTTTTCGAAAATGTTCGGTGTATCTTGTGAGAAAATTCATCTATATATGCGTGCTAATGAGCTCAACTAGTTTGTTCAAACTGAGACAGAAAAGTTGTCCTATTGAGTGGGCATTTATTACAAATAACTCTCCAGTTTCCTTGATGTTGCGAGGGAACGGGCTTGGAAAATCGTACGAGAACAGGGAACCATTCACGTACGATCTATTGGAGGTCGTTTTTCTAAGACTTTGTACACATGAGGACGTTAGACGCCGCGGTGAGCGCTCGTTAGCAAAAGTGAATCCGGTACACATGACAGCGCTAGACGCGGCGTTTGTTGAACCAGTCTACTACCAGTGCCACTATGGAGTTAGAGGAGGTAACATGTCTTTGGTTGTTATACCTAAGATGTCTAGAAGGATGGTGTACCGAGTTATACCTGGGCATGTTTGGGGTAAACTTGGCGACACATGCCTACTATGATAATAAGCATCATGACCCCTTGACATCAAATCAGTTCAGATGGCATTTGCAACGAAAAGAGTTACAAATTTCCTAGGAAATGTAAAAACGGCCGTCCTGACGGCTGGCTATACTTTTACTTTTGGACGCTGACTGATCAACAACCTATATTATTTGTTCAGAATACTGGCCAAATTCCCTATAATTGTGTTCCTTTCATTCGATTTTGTTTTTTATGAGTATGACATTAGATTTTGCTCATTTTGTTGACTGCTCGAATCGAAGAATATAGTTTGTCGATCGATCGGTTAACTATGCACTTCCAATTAGCGTCAACTAGCGATGAATTTGAGAAACACACCACGATACGTAAAAATGACACTAATGATAGATAAGTGTCGCCATAAAATTCTAAACAATATCGCATCAGTCCCAGCACCATATCCTTCTAGACATCTTAGTTATACCGTAGATACAAGGCTAGGCGAAGACGACAAAGAAGATGGTGGGTGCATCCTGTAATAGATGATAGATTAACCATGGGTTCATTTGTGACGCTGTACCCAAAATTGAGGGAACACCCCAACAAGTTTTTCAACTACTTCCGTATGAGTGTTACTTCATTTGATGAACTGTTATCTTTAGTCAAATATGATCATAATAAACAAAGATGACACCACGTGAACTGGGCAAAAGCGCGCGCTCGACCCTAACGTGTGTACGCTCCAATGCTCAGTCTAGTAACTCGAAGCGCGCTGCAAACGCGACGGTCGACGTGAAAACTACAAACGTCGCGTTTTGGGAACGTCGGTTCAAAACGCGCGTTTGCATGTGAACGATCCCATTTGTTCCTAGGTACTTGGCTAACGCGCGTTTAACAAACGCGGCGTCTAACGTCCTCATGTGTACAAAGTCTAAAGCACGCGAGCAGTGGGTACCAGTGTCTACAGTTTTTTTCTGTTGAAGGCATTTTAACGCATGTCAGGTAACAGTTAACCAACAATACTGTATTATTTAAGTTTCGTGTACTGTATACAAATTGAGAAGTGTTTCAGCGCTGGTCGCGACATTGAGTTGTTACAGATAGATTCTTTTTTCCTTTTTGTGAATGAATCAACAGACTATGAATGATATTCACGCATCAACAGAGAATGTTAGCCAGTTTTCAGAAGCCACTTTGTGTGTGTTCTTCCAAAAAGTGTTACTATCTGAAAATAACCTCAACACGCGTCAGTAGTGCCATCTCTCTGACTCTACACGGAATTTTCAAACGAGCCTCGTATGTATTGATATGAAATTGGCTTGTAGACTTCTTTGATAATGATACCTCGAGCAGAATATCAAAGCTGTTTTTTCTGAAAGTGCTTTTCGTGAGACAAACTAGACGAATATTTTGCTTTTATATATTCAATCAGATCTTCATAACAAGACTATGTGTAGTACAGAAGTGAAATTGTGATATAGTGACAGATGTCGCCAAATATTTACAATCAATATTTCGAAAAATATTATTGGTATGCCAAATGCATTCATTACAACGAAACCAAAATGAACATACATTATAATATTTCTACCCACCCACGTACCAATGAACACATTTAATGAAAACTTCATAAATATCGTCTATTGGAAATGCCTATTTCAAACACAAAATGTATTGAAATTCACCTTGCAAATTTTAATTTCGGATGATTGTGAATAAGATAGTATGCAAACCTCAGCAAAATTTCTCTCTCGAAAAATGGCTTACCTCGGTTTTTAGCCTCAGTAAGCAATACTTTTACTCCCTCCTCGGTATATAATATACTATTTTCCACCAGGAAACACTGACTTCAATTATCTGTTCTGTGTCAGAGATACTAGTATTTATAATACTTTATTTAGGACTTATACATAATGTAAGTATTATACTTTTGGTTTCTGCAGTATTATGCCATCTATTATTTCCTCAGGGAATAATGGCTAGGGATTTATAGTAACAGTTTTTATTCCCTTTTGTAGTCCTATCACAAAATTTTTCGAATCGAATATTAGGGGCCGTTCATAAAATACGTTCTCATACAAGGGGAGGGGAGGGGTCTGCCTGAGTGTGACAAGATGTGACAAGGGGGGACGGGGGGTATATGGCAACGTGACGTTCGCCGTTTATTATTTTTTGACATGAGCGCTAGAAGCCAGCGTGACCACATTTGGTAGAAGTCTACTTTTTTAGTAGATTTCTGACGAAAATTGAAAAATTTTGGTATGAAAGAAATCTTCAGTAGATTTTGGTAGAAATCTACATGTCCGACATCTTCTAACGAATTCTTTAACTCGTCAGATTCTTTAATCAAATCTATAGTAACTCCATCGTTGCGAATGAGTTTTCAATTGAGAATGCGAATTAATCTTGTTACAGTACACTGTATTTCACTATAAAAATGAAACAAATTAAAGCGATTTTTTACTGTTTCATTGTGTTATTGAGCATTGAATCTTCTGATTATGTAAAATATGTATATCATTTGTGGCCATCCATAAATAAATATTTTTAATTTTCAGAATTTTTGTACTATCATTTAGAATTCATCATACTCAGCAGGAGGGGGGGTCTTAGTTTTTGTGACGAAATATTTCTAGGGGGGTCACAAAAAGTGTGACACAGCGTGACAATGGGGGAGGGAGGGGGTCAAAAAAAGCTGATTTTAGTGTGACGTATTTTATGAACGGCCCCTTACCATGGAAAAGATATAACCAAACTCCAAGCTGTCAGTGTCAAACGCGTAGGTAGTGTTTGTGTTTTTGTATTGAGATGAATGAAACTGAAGAATCATTCATTTATGATGAATGAAGTAGTCGTAAATGAAGTAGAGTATACTACTCGCAATAATTATTATTATTCCCTCGGAATGTTATTCCTTCGCCGCTGACACGGCTCGGTTCGTAAAAATTCCTCGAGAATAATAGCTATCATTATTGACTAGTGGTATAATCTACTATCTCTCCCTCACGAGAAAACTGATATTGATATTGATCAATTATATCAATCACCGCTCTCTGAAGATATCTCCTGCACGTTCAGTTGTGATGTAGAAATGGATGTTTTGACGGATCTTCGTTTACGCAAGATTGTTTCTCCGGGGTTTTTATCCGTTGATGTTAGGTATCTTATGGATTGTTAGACGTTTCGACTTCCATTTTGAAGTCATTTTCAAGAACCGACAAATACCTGTCGATACGGGATGGTATCAATCATATTTTCTACGAAATAACCTTTCAAGAGAAAGCATTGATTTCAGTAGTCTGCTTAGAGTCATAGTTCAGAAAATGAAGCTGAAAAAATGGTAACACCTCTCAATTTTTTCGTCCAGCACCGACTTGTACAAAAATTTGGGATTAGGCTTATTACACCCTCTAGTTCATTTTCAATATTGTGTCTTTGTACCTTTTTTTTAAGAAGTGAAAACTACCCCTAATTTTCAAAAATTATAAAATAACATTAAAAACCTAAATATGGGAAAAATAGTTAAATAATGATTGTTTCATGCTTTGGGATACAATATCATAATCTTTCAACCTACCCTTGTTATAAACTACCCTTGAAAAAATTGAAATTTTTGTAATATGTCTTCGAACTTTGGAATACACTGGTGAGAAATCAACGAAATATACACTCACACACGCGAGCAGATTTTTCTTCTTCTCTGTCTTCCAATATGAATGTAAAAAGTGGTACATATAACGTAATGGCCGAATATACCGGTTATGTAGATTACTACACTCCGAAGAGGGTAATTCAAATTTTTCCAAAAAAAAATTGATCTTTTTTTTAAGCATAGCTCCTTCATTTTAGATGATAGAATTTTTTTTTCAGGAACGATTTTGTAGAGCTTTTCAAGAGCTATGAGACTATCTGAATAAAATTACTTAAGATCCCTTAATTTTTAAATGGGGAGAGTTCAAAGATCTTGACTAAGGTGATGTTCGATCGTAAATGTAGGTGTTAAACGGCTATATCTCGCCGAATATTCACTTTACAAAAAATCTACACACAGGAGAATTTTTGTCATTGAAAAAGCTTCAATTCAGTACTGTATCAGTTTTTTCGTATCTTTAGTATTTTGAGAGATATTTATAAGAAAAGGGTTAAAAACACGAAATTGAAAAAAAACGTTTTCTCTTTAAACTCCAATTTTTATAAAATTAGGCATCTTAAATTGGATAAACTTCGTGGATGTATTGATAGTACATATATGAAGAAAGTCACAGAAGGGTGGCGATCAATTTGAGTTAGGGGGTACTTGGGAGGTTGTTTTCACAGATTTTTTTCGTAGAAAAAAGCGGGTACCGATCTTATTTTGATCATAAGTCGGTTAATTTTCATGCTAGGAAGACATTTTTTTATTTACAAAATGGTTAAGGCTTTCGCGGCCGAGGTTATTAGTATAACTACTTTTCTTCGGGCTTGAAGGCCACTCGCGCTAGCGAAACGTCAGGAGGGAATTCCAAAGAGCGACGGCCTTCAAGCCCGAAGAAAAGTAGTTATTTTTTTATTTGAATGAAAGCTCTAATTGAATACTGAAAAAAAGATTTTATGAGCTTTCCTCGAAAAATGTAAATTTGTCTCGTTATTTCGCTTTAAATCTTCTAATTTATACATTTGACGAAAGAAGCTAAGCATTAATTTGCTGTATCTCAGTTCGTATTTGTCGTAAGAAATTTATAAAGAATGCATTGTTTTTGTTTTTTGAAAGCTACAATTTGCCTCTTCCCCCCTTTTTTTTGATGAAATGCATAGTTTTGGAGTTATTTGCAAAGAACCATTTGAAAAGTCGATTTTTTCGTAAAAAACTTGTAACTTTCAACTTCGATTAACTTAAAAAATATTACTTTAACGAAAAAACGTATGAAACATTCTTTTCTTAGAATTACTTCTTCCGTCGATTCCTACAGTTAAAATGTAATAAAAAATTCCCACCCCTGTGATGGGGTGGCAACCACCCCCAAGGCTCTAGCGTACAGCGTCATGATATAGAAAATGATCCTTGAGCTATACTTCACCTTCTATGAAAATTTCAGGTAAATCCATGGTGGACGAAAAAATTGCGAGCCTAAATGCTTCATTTCCTGAACTATCAGAGAAACGGGTATTTATAATACTTATCTTTCAATTTTTGTCCGACTGTAAACTGACTTCCTCACGAGAAAAATGGTCCTACATTATTGAAAATTTCGATATCTCAGTGCATGATAGATATCAATGCCAATTGACACCATCATATTATGGTGTGCCTTCTCTGCGTACAGTAGATGGCTGTTACATTTCTGAACTTATTTCTGTTCTCTGTGAATCAAGTTGAAAATCTTTGAATATCTTGGTGCCTAAAACATGTAGAGGAAAGTAATATTCTCCAGTAAACTGAATCAAGAGGTAATAGAAAATTGGCCTGTCAAAAAATGGGTTCCGTTTGTGAATAACTGGAAGACCATTAATGTTGAACGAGTTCTTGAAATATATTTCCAAAGAGGGCCAAATAACAAATAGAAAAGTTTGTTAATCCGATACTCCACCACTAGTATTATTCATTTCAATTCCGTAATGAAAAAAGAGACCTTCACAACGCTTTCCAATAAGTTTCATCACAGTTCATGTTATCGTAGAAGGGAATATAGATTTCCTTCAATTTTCAAAATAAAGCGGTATAATATTGAAAATGAGATGACCATTAACGAGATTTTTCATCCTGCTGTTCCATATCTCACAATCTGTTAATCATTGAATGTTAATGCCAGCAAAACATTTTGAAATCGAAAACAGGCTGATTTTTTCTAATTTGTTTTTTGTGTTACTAATGCTTTCAAAAATATTATTTCATATTATCGATGCTATTCGTTAGAATACGTTTTATTAATTGGGAAAATAATTATTTCTTTTTCGAAAACGTGTTTTCGTCATTTGTCAAGAAATACAATGATTTTTCACGAAGAAAAAAATTCCGAAAAAAAAAAAACATTTATGCTTGCATAAAATAAGGAAATACTGAAATAAGCCTCTCATTGGTGCGACTCAGATTTCTAGTTATGCTGTCAATAGCTCTGTATTATTTGTGCATGCGTGGAAGCAAATAATGAAGTTAAAATGAATATGTAGGTTAATAATATGGTTTATTGAAAATGTGATGTTCAGATTCCATAGTGAAAGTGACAGAGATGAAATTATTGTATCATAAATCCACCTTGAGCAGAAAACTGGAGATACGCCTTCTAAATCTCGCACAGAAGTATCATTCGATAGAAAACATTGTCAAATAGAATCAAACTAAAGTAAGGTTAAGAACCCAAAAATTAAGAAGGAACAATTCATCCACCACAAAAAATGCCTTTTAAACAGTATTTTAATATTCTTGTATCTGATGTTGCCAATATATTCCTTTTCAATATTCTGCAAAAAATAATAATTTGATAGGTGAGTTTTGACACTTTCAGTATGAATAGTCTCTGAAATGTTTTGCATATTTCGAAAACACGTGAATTTCCTTCACTCAACGTGCTAATCGAAGTGCCATCCATATATGAATTGATTAGACAACTAGTTTCAGTGATAACAAAAGTGTTTGATGTCTGTAAATCAGTGAAAATGTGATATATTATAGATTTTAAGATTTTTTACGAGTACAATATGACGAGTAAGCCAACAGGGTGATTGAATGACTCGCTAGCAAATATTTGTAAAGTAAGGAATGCATAATGGATGAGGTCATCTGAAGAGATAGATCAAAGAAATTTTCCTTTCGAATTTTCAATTTGAATGAATATATCTTCAATTAATATCCAAACGATGAATTGTAAAGGATTTTCTGGAAATATTTCAGTTGAAATAAACGAAATCAGAATCCATGAACGTTCTCAAACGAAATCAATCGATTTGGATAAAGGAAGTTCTGACGGAGGAATTGAAATTTTTCAGTCACTAGTCTTTCAGTATGTTCAGATGATTGCTCCATTGATTGAATATGTTGAGATTATGAATATTCTTGGCATTGATATCATTGTTGAAGTATCTGTTCTAATTATGATTGAATGATATAATACGCTTTTATCTTTTTAAATATTGCAATTAACTCCAATCTTCAATTATTCATAGGAAAGTGCGTTTTGGCCTGTAAAACTTCAATTCACGTCTTTCATAGGCATATATTTCTTCATAGCAGTGGTGTGAAATATAAGTACATTATCTTCTTTGTTAAAATCATCAAAATATAAACATATTAGCTGTTTATATATGCATACAAAATATGAAAATTTTCATATTCAGAAAGATCGGTTGTGAAGAATTGACAAATATTTTGATCGCATCCGAATGGCAAATATTTTTATAATTATGACAAACTAGGTACCATGTATATATTACGTCTCAGCTCTGAAGAAGTCGAAAATATAACCGCGAAACGTTTGCAGACAAGTAAATTGAAGTTTTTATATCCAAAACCCAAATAATACCCTTCCTGGAAGCAATTGTAATATTTGATTTTCAATATTTCTAACAAATTACCTAAAAGCTAAAATTCGGTAAGATCCGTCAAAAATAATTCAGTCAGTATAATAATTATAATAAAACTATGAATTTTCGAACTGTTATATAGTTTAAGTCAGTGGGTCACTAATTTTAATGAAATGATTGTAAGGCGGATTCCTGAAATGTTTTTTGATTAGTAGTAGAAACATGTATTGCTCAAATATGCTTTATAATTTTAGTCGAGGAATGCTAAATAAGTGAATGTTACTATATCTGTGGTTAATTTATCCAATTGTTGAAACTATATTCTTATTTAGGTAGCAAATAAATACAGGGCAATCATAAATATTATTAACCGTTTTTACATGTTTTTCCTTATTGAAACACTCCTATGAGTGCGACCAGATGGAAAAGCCTTGTGCGGACAAGGGTCGGCTAATGTACCTGAGTACAGTAGCGCATTCGCTACTTCAACTGTAGGTAAACTCAGCATTCTATATCATCTGGATGTTGAAAAACAGCACACCCAAGAGGTGAATTCGGTGAAAAATGCTCTCCGTGGCAAGTAAGGGCCGAAACTGCGGCAGATCTGGTGTTAGAGCTGTCGGAGAAGAAATTACTCGGGAAGAGTTGCGGCATCTTGACCTGAAAACTCGAAAAATGATGCATATGTACAGAAGCATTCATCCCTAATTGTCCGTTTCACGGTTTTATCTCCTTTGACACCACTGGATGAAGATTGTGATGTCATCAGGAGTTCGGACCCCCTCCACTGAATGGCCCAACGCTATGGAAATGCAAGAGTTCGAGCCTTTCTCGAGCGGGTAAACCAACTCTCTGTCATCGAGTTAGAGCCCGCACGGTGAAAAGCTCACATCAAGGCTGCAGAAAATGCTAAAAGACAAGCCCATGCGTGGGATATTCGTAAAGGGCATCGAGGATTTTGGCTAGTTCATCATGGCCTGCCAATTGTCGTGTGTTGGGTATAGAGGTCCTTGATACTGCCGATATACATAACATTAATTGCAGCCATATCACAACTTGTGATACAACGACCATCTTCGACTCTAACATTAACTGGTTCCTCAAAATCTATATATTCATAAAAATAAGCCTCTACGGGCTCCACGGCATCCGCCTCCTCGATGTTGCCAATTTTGTTGTTGTGTGGGCGTTCGCCTCTTCGCTGCTGTATTCTACTTCTGGGTTTCCACGAATCATTATTAAACCCCGTGCCTTGACACTGTGCCTTGAAATGCCCCAGTTTGCAACACTTGAAGCATGCCTTATCTGTTATTCTTTCTATCTTGAAAGCACTAGAATTGTTATTGACTTTTCTTTCAATTGTAGCATATGAATTTTGTTTTTCACATATTCCACTGTCTGATCAGAGTCTTTCATTACGACGATCAAATCACCAACATAACTGAGGAAACTTAGTAGCATTTTGATCATAATTTAACTTAATTTTTTCCTTTTTAGTTACATGTGCACCTGCAATTTTGAAGTCATTGACTAGTTTCTCTTAATAAAACAGCTGCTCGAATCTTCAAAGTCCTCAATTTCAATTTATCCAACTTATTTCGCACACAAATTTGTAATGCGGTAGATTCTTTCAAATACATCTCATCGAATTTTTTCATCACATCATATGACGGTTTTTTGTCTAACTCCTATCCATGCAGAAGTTTATTTAAAGAGTTCTCTACATCAACTCTACCCAACCTAGGGGTGGCTTTATACATTTATAAAAACAAAAATAAATTTCGAACCAACTTGAATCACCATGTAGTAGCGACACGACAAAAAGGATGATTCCCGTGTTCCTTTTGCAAGGCTTAAATGTATAAGTTATGATCTGGGTTTGAAAGTATTTAATACACTGGGTGTATTGACATCCCTTTCACGATATAGTTATAAGCTGCCCTGACATCCATCAATCAGATTCCATAACAGACATACAGTTTAAAAATTGGAGCAGGCAATCACGGCTATCTTCGGAAGGCTATTTTTCCACTGGATGATTTTTTTCGTATATAAGGAGCTCGTAATCCGAAAGAACGTTTCTACCGTCCAATCCCAATAGTATTGAGAAACTTTGTCCGACACACCCTATAATATTCTCCATTCACTCTCTGGAAATATTGCAAGCATTGACCTCTCTCAGTTTTTTTTTTCGGTTTTGGTGCCTTTCAGTTGACACTGATACTAATTGATTATAGACATGAATTATCTTTTCGCTCCATGATTGTTGCCAAAATGATATTTTTGTCAATGATGGTGAGATGACATGAACTATGCGCAATTAATCCCATTTTCATTTCTTTATATTCTTTCAGGTTCTAATAATCTTCTAATGAATAAAAATTAACACTTTCGTTAAATATGCACAATATAGCCGAAATGGAAAATATTTCCTGTTATCATCAGAATTTTAGGGGACTGAGAATTCTACAATTCTGAATTCATCAACTGTAACAGGTTTGAGATATTTGTATGCGATAGAAATCCGCAATTACCGAATAGATATAGAAGAGGAGGAGTTTTAATAGGGGAAAGCGAAAAATTCAAAATTCTAGAATGGGCGAAAAAGGAAAGTGATTTCGATGCTCTCTTCGTTAAACTGAGGTTGAAAAATAGTGATCACTCTCTTTGTAGTCTATTTTTTCCGAAAACGACTGCTGAAAATTATTATTATTTGTACTTGTTTTATTCTATTTTTTGTAAATTGTCAGTTTGTATCTATACACCATTAGCTATGTTTATATTTATACTTACAAATATTTGTCAATGGGATGCAAATTTTCTGACAAAAAGTATATTTTTATTAGATTTGAAATAAAAGAATTAGATTTCGTGTTTGGTTTGATAATGGATAAGAGAAAATGTTATTTAAAACGGAAAAATGAAATGAGATAGTTGAAAAATATATCCAGTTATATATGTTGAGGAGAGATTAACTAATTGATGCGTACTATGAAATTGATCGATAACATTTCTGGTCCTATACAAAAACCAACAAAAAAACTAATAATTTGTCCCCCATCCTCAAGCTACAAGGCTTCCAAATGAAAGAAAGTGATTCCGCAGATTCATTCGGCAGAAATTTTCAATCGGTCTATAGTAATCACCAAGCGACTAATAGCCTCAATTTCGATGTAGAGAGTCTCCTCACACTCAATGGAGTTACCGACAGCGACTCCTGTGAAGCTTCGAAGAAACTTGAGCCAAAAAAATCTGCAGGAAGTGATAAAATACCACCATATATTGTTTGAGGATGTGGAGTGTGGCTAAAGCAACCTCTTTTTTTATCTATAACCTATCAAAAAAATGGAATACATTACCAGACTAATGGATTGGTAACACATTTCCATAAATCTGGCAGGGTCTTGGATATTAAAAACTATAGGCCAATAGGAGTGCTATGTGCTATTGCGAAACTTTGAACAGATCATCTATACGAAAGTGTGGAGGGGTTTTGGGGAGAATATTTGTGATGAACAGCACGGATTTGTTCAATCATCTTGATAACTATAAACAAGTCGATGTTTTATCTGTACAGATTTTCAGACGGCATTTGATGAAGTAAATCATGATGTGATACTGGAAAAGTTTTATGGAAGTGGCGCTGATACCCGAGCACTCACAAGACTGTGTCAAATTACAGGAGGACATCAATATCGATGGAGTGTAAAAAATGAGCTATCGTTCAGTATATCCGAATGTATTATTCTGTCTTGTACCCGAAAAATAAGACACTATACGATTATTCAATGAACGTTAAAAAATTATCCAGAGTAGAGACTGTCAAGGATTTTGGTATATACTATTACTCCACACTCTCGTAAAAACCACATTTGTATCACATTGCGTATCAGGCACTATGAACTATGGGATTTGTAATGAAACAAAGTGCACAATTCAATGACATTGAAGCGATTTCTGTACTAAGTATATAATAGTTTAGTCAGACCTAAACTTGAATATCGTGCTGCATTTGGCATCGCTCTCAAATTATTTACCAAAATAGATTCCAAACAGATTTCTGAGATATTTATTTCACAATAAATAAAAATTATATCCGGACTATTATACAGAAGCACTGGGTAATGAATTCAAAATACCCAGTCTAGAAAATAGAAGACAGGTAAGTACAGTATTTGAACAAAGGTATATGTGTTACGAAATATTCATAAAATGTCATAACCACCCAAATCTAAATCTCTGAAGAGAGAATCTTAAACAGAACAACAGTTCTTCGAAGAACCATTAGGTTGTTTCAGACGGCGGTAGACATCCCCCAACCCCTTTGACCTTGAATGACCTTGACGACGACTTTGAAAGTCCTTTGGTGTGTCCACCACATTGACCTTGAAGGCCTTTGAAGACGACCTTCGAGGACCTTCGATGTACCCGCCACGTTGACCTTGAACGACCTTGAACACGACCTTGAATGACCTTTGTTGTGTGTACTATCAAGCGCAGGCAAGTTTGACCTTGAGTACCCTTGAGGGTTGGCATGGTCGAGCTTGTACAGCATTGCCCTTGAGTGACATTGGTGCATGTTGACCTACAAATAACCTTGAGCATTCCCAATTATGGAATCCGGTCTCGAACGTGTATTTGTGTGCATGTGAAGAGTATTGAAACTCAAACCCCCACCCCATCAGTTATTCCCATATAAGCTCAGAACATTGTATTTGCAGTCAGTTCAGATTATCTCAATGAGTAATAGTTGTGCTTCAAGGTCACAAGTGTGTTCAAGACGGTGTTAGACCTTCGATACTTTGAAACTTTCATAAAGCGTCCCAAATAGCACAAGTACGTCCAGTGGACGTACTGCATATGTACGGTGAGGATGCATTGTACGTATTTAGGACGTACTTTTGTCTCCGACAGACGTACATAAGACCTCCCTGCGACTTACCGTTTCCGCATAGTCGGTAATCCCAGGTACGTACTTTTCTAGTCCACACAGGACCTGAAATGTACAGAAAGGGGAACTGTTTGGGATATTCCGAAAACGTACATTTTCCATTCTGTATGCGCTATCCCAAGTAGAACAAACATATTTGACCAATATTGGTTCAATATTACGGGAATATCAACCTTATATTGTAGATGATATCAATAGTGGCCACAAAAAATGTAAACATTCGGCGATATTAGCTCAATATTCGAAAACAATGTAATGATATATCATATGATATCACTTAATGAATCTAAGTTTTCATATTCGGGATTATTCATTTCTTTTTTACCAAATAGTCAAGTTGGAAATTTTACTCATTCACGTGTACTAACCATCTAACCGAATACTTACCTGGAAAAAGACCTGGCTGCTGCGGGGCTTGAACTCTCGACCTTTTCTATGGAGATATTATTGTCGACCACTGTTACGCTCTACGGCACGGAGAGACTTGTTTTTAAGAAGGAGTTGGGTGCTATAGATGTGATGACTTCAAGTTAGTTTTGTTCGAGATAATATTAAAATTTCAGAAAGTTCAGTAACAATGAAAATATATTCGAAAAAACACTAAAGGATCACTGTCTCATGTGATGGCGGTTTTGGAATATCAAACTTGCTGTGCAAAAAATTCTGTATGTAATTTTCTGGTATTTAAATTCACCACATGTCGATGTTTCAATTTTTCCAAATTTTTTTAGGAATAATTCATTATGAATATTCCATTACCAATATTGATATATGTATGAATACACTAAGTGATCACTCTCAAAATCCCAATACCCCTTGAACCGAAAGGGACCCAATACGTACGTACTTGGGAGGTCCAAACAGTATGTAGGTACATACTAACAGAAATGTAGAAAATGAAAGGAACCCAATCCGTACGTACTTGGGAGGTCCAAACAGTATGTACAAAAAAGTACGTCAACGAGACGTCCAGATAGTGTGTACATACGATTTCCAAAAATGTACGTCATTACTATTATGTCCCGCAAACGTTTCGAAATATACGTATCTGAAAGGGACTCAATATGTACGCACCTGGAAGGTCCAAATAGTACGAACATAGTTCTTCCAAACATGTACGTAAATGATACGTCTGAGCAGTACGTACATGGGATTCACAAAAAAACACGTCATTGGTATGTCCCTAATTCATTCCGAAAAGTACGTACCTGAAGAGGAGTTAATGTAAACGTATCAGGGACACTTAATAAAGTACGTACATAGTACTTTCAAGCATGTACGTTTTTATTACATTCCGATTGGAACGGGACCAAGTATGTACCTACATGGGACGTCTAACCAGTACATACATGGTACATCCGGTAATGTACGTTCTTCGAATGTCTCCTATCCGTCCCGGGACGTATCGACGTAACTGGGACATAAATGGTTCGTCTTCAGGACGTCGTGTGCTATTTTGGGTCAAGTCACACACGTTCTAGATTTTGAATTCAGTCGCTGGGAAAGAGGCAAGATTCATCAATTTCAGATCTGAGGAAATCACCTCTCACGTTCAAGCTCGACCCCAGCAACACTCAAGGGTATTCAAGGTCAAAAATGGCATATTCTCGAGGGAACACAAGAGACATTCAGAGTTACTCGTCATCAAGGTTATTGAAGGTGATTATAAAATGCCGATATTTTGCCGCGGCAATTCTAAACGTTTCCAAAGTCATTTCAATGTCATTCAAGGACAATACCGCTCGAGCTCAAACCCACCAACACTCAAGGGTATTCAAGGTTAAATGTGGCACATTCTAAGGGGAACACAAGGAACGTTCAGAGTAACTCGTCATCAAGGTTATTGAAGGTCACAATAAAATGCCGATATTTTGCCGGGGCCATTCTAAACGTTTCCAAATTCATTTCAATGTCATTCAAAGACAATACCGCTCGAGCTCAACCCAGCCATCAGGGTTACTCGTCTTCAAAGTTATTGGAGGTCGCAAAGTATAGAAAATGGTAATATGTTGCTGGGGCTACTTCAACCAATTCAAAAGTCTTCTCAATGCCATTCATGGGAAATGCCGGTCGAGCTCGACCCCACCTACACTCAAGGGCATTCAAGTTCAAATGTTGCACATGCCAGAGGATACACAGATGACAATCAGGGTAACTCGTCATCAACGTTAATGTAGGTCACAATATATTGAAAATGACGATATTTTGTCGGGGCCACTCTGAAAGTTTCCAAAGTATTTTCAAGGACAATACCGTTAAAACTCAACCCCACCAACACTCAAGGTTTATTAAGGTCGAAAGTGACACATTCTAAAGGGGACACAAGGAACATTCAGACTCGTCGTCAAGGTTATTGAAGGTCACAATAAAATGCCGATATTTTGCCGGTCCATTCTGAACGCTTCCAAAGTCATTTAAATGTCATTTTAGAACAATACCGTTCGAGTCAACCCAGCCATCAGGGTTACTCGTCTTCAAGGTTATTGGAGGTCGCAAAGTATAAAAATTGGTGATATGTTGCTGGGACTACTACAAAAGTTGCACATGCCAGAGGATACACAGATGACATTCAGGGTAACTCGTCATCAACGTTATTGAAGGTCACAATATATTGAAAATGACGATATTTTGTCGGGGCCATTCTGAACGTTTCCAAAGTAATTTCGAGGACAACACAGTTCAAACTCAACCCCACTAACACTCAGGGGTATTCCAGGTCAAAGCTAGATGGTACACGAAGGTCATTCAAAGTAACTCATCATCAAGGTTTTTTGGAACTCACTAAATATTCACACGATGATGATAAAACTTTTAAATTTCAATGTCATCAAAGGCAATGCCGTGCAGGTTGGAAACGCAAACATTCGAGGGTATTCAAGGTCAGAGTTCCATACGTCAGGGGGTACACACACATACACCAAAGGTCATTCAGAGTAAATCATCATCAAGGCTAATCATGATTAGAAAAAAATGTCACATTCTGTCGGGACCACTTCAAACGCTTTGAAAGTCAATGTCATTCAAGAACAAGTTAAAGATACACCTCGCCAAAACTCAAGGGTATTCAAAGTCAAAGTTGCACATGCTAGGCGAAGGTCATCAAGGTGACTCGTCATCAGGGTTATCCAAGGTAAATGGGACAAATTATTCAAACGCCATAATATTTGTCAGAACCACTTCGAACGTTTTCAGAGTCAATGTCATTCAAAGACAATACCGTTCAAGATACGCGAAATCCCAAGGGCATTCAAGGTCAAAGTTACACATGATAGGCGAATATCATTCGAGATCGTCATCAAGGTAATCCAATGTCATTGGTTAGGACGATTTTAAGTGACCTTGATGACGACCTTGAATGACCTTCGGTGTATCTACCACATTGACTTCGAATGACCTTTGGTGTGTGTACTATCGAGGACATACAAGTTTGACCTCGAATACCCTTGAGGGTTAGCATGGTCGAGCATGAACAACATTGCCCTTGAATGACATTGGTTCATGTCGACCTACAAATATCCATCTACAAATAACCTTGAGCATTCCTAATTATGGAATCCGGTCTCGAACGTGTATTTGTGTGCATGTGAAGAGTGTTGAAACTCATACCCCAACCCCATCAGTTATTCCCATATAAGCTCAGAACATTGTATTTGCAGTCAGTTCAGATTATCTCAATGAGTAATAATTGTGCTTCAAGGTCACAAGTGTGTTTAAGACGGTGTTAGACCTTCGATACTTTAAAACTTTCATAAAGCGTCAAGTCACACACGTTCTAGATTTTGAATTCAGCCGCTGAGAAAGAGGCAAGATTCTTCAATTTCAGATCTGAGGAAATCACCTCTCACGTTCAAGCTCGACCCCAGCAACACTCAAGGGTATTCAAGGTCAAAAATGGCATATTCTAGAGGGAACACAAGAGACATTCAGAGTTACTCGTCATCAAGGTTATTGAAGGTGATAATAAAATGGCGATATTCTAAACGTTTCCAAATTCATTTCAATGTCATTCAAGGACATTACCGCTCGAGCTCAACCCAGCCATCAGGGTTACTCGTCGTCAAGGTTATTGGAGGTCGCAAAAGTATAGAAAATGGTAATATGTTGCTGGGGCTACTTCAAACAATTTGAAAGTCATCTCAATGCCATTCATGGGAGAAGCCGGTCGAGCTCGACCCCACCTACACTCGAGGGCATTCAAGGTCAAAAAATGCACATGCCAGTGGATAAACAGATGACATTCAGGGTAACTCGTCATCAACGTTACTGAAGGTCACAATATATTGAAAATGACGATATTTTGTCGGGGCCGTTCTGAACGTTTCCAAAGTCATTTCGGTGTCATTCAAGGACAATACGTTTCCAGCTCAACTCAGCCATCAGGGTTACTCGTCGTCAAGGTTATTGGAGGTCGCAAAATATGAAAATTGGTGATATCTTGTTGGGACTACTTCAAACAATTCAAAAGTCATTTCAATGCCATTCATTTGAAATGCCGGTCGAGCACAACCCCACCTACACTCAAGGGCATTCAAGGTTAAAAGTTGCACAAGCCAAAGGATACACAGATGACATTCAGGGTAACTCGTCATCAACGTTATTGAAGGTCACAATTTATTGAAAATGACGATATTTTGTCGGGGCCATCCTGAACGTTTCCAAAGTAATTTCAAGGACAACACCGTTCAAACTCAACCCCACTAACACTCAGGGTTATTCCAGGTCAAAGCTAGATGGTACACGAAGGTCATTCAAAGTAACTCATCATCAAGGTTTTTTTAAACTCACTAAATATTCAAACTGTTATGAGAAAAAAACTTTTTAATTTCAATGTCATTCAAAAGCAATGCCGTGCAAGTTTGAACCGCAAACATTCAAGGGTATTCAAGGTCAAAATTCCATACGTCAGTGGGTACACACATACATCAAAGGTCGTTCAGGGTAACTCATCATCAAGGCTATTCATGATTAGAAAACATGTCACATTCACCAGCGTCGATAAGGGGGGGGTACTGGGGGACAGTACCCTCCCCCAGGAGAAGCATTGGGAACAGAAAAATTGTAAAATATGTTGGAAAAAATTAATAAATGATACAAATACTTTCATCAATAAAATATTGTCCAATCTTATTCGATGGAAAAAAAAATCTCATTATATTATTCTCAAGTTTTAAAATTCTAACCGCCCGTCACTGGTTTCGGCATTACGTCTTCCGCGCATGATCAAGAACGAAATCGCTCTTTGTGTTTCGGGCCAATAGACAATAGTCCAACTCCAACAGTCGAATCAGTCACATGCCAATAAATGCTAATAAAAGTTCAAGCAAATGTAACACAATTAGTTGTTCATTCATTATATTTGAATTTTTGAGACTTTGAGAGTGGTACTTGCCAAACTGGCTCAAAAAAAAATCGGCGCTGTACCACTAGCCACCCCCAATTTATTATCCCTATATTCCGCTACTAAGTACCCCCCCTAAAAAAAAACTATCGACGCGCCTGGTCACATTCTGTCGGGATCACTCCAAACGCTTCAGAAGTCAATGTCATTCGAGGACAATACCGTTCAAGATACACCTCGTCAAAACTCAAGGGTATTCAAGGTCGAAGTTGCACATGCTAGGCGAAGGTTATCAAGGTGTCTCGTCATCAGGGTTATCCAAGGTAAATGGGACAAATTATTCAACCGCCATTAAATTTGTCAGAACCACTTCGAACGTTTTCAAAGTCAATGTCATTCAAAGACAATACCGTTCAAGATACGCGAAATCCCAAGGGCATTCAAGGTCAAAGTTACACATGATAGGCGAATGTCATTCGAGGTCGTCATCAAGGTTATCCAATGTCATTGGTTAGGACGATTTTTAATGACCTTGATGACGACCTTGAATGACCTTCGGTGTATCTACCTCATTGACTTCGAATGACCTTTGGTGTGTGTACTATCGGGGATATACAAGTTTGACTTCGAATACCCTTGAGGGTTAGCATGGTCGAGCTTGAACAGCATTGCCCTTGAATGACATTGGTTTATGTCGTCCTACAAATAACCATCTACAAATAACCTTGAGCATTCCCAATTATGGAATCCGGTCTCGAACGTGTATTTGTGTGCATGTGAAGAGTGTTGAATCTCAAACCCCAACCCCATCAGTTATTCCCATATAAGCTCAGAACATTGTATTTGTAGTCATTTCAGATTATCTCAATGAGTAATAGTTGTGCTTCAAGGTCACAAGTGTGTTTAAGACGGTGTTAGACCTTCGATACTTTGAAACTTTCATAAAGCGTCAAGTCACACACGTTCTAGGTCTTGAATTCAGACGCTGGGAAAGAGGCAAGATTCCTTAATCTCAGATGTGAGAAAATCACCTCTCAATTGCGAATTGACGTCATCAATTGGTTCCATGCTAACGTGTGGTTCTTAGCCTCGCTGAATCGGTCTGTAATGAATAAAAACTGGTGATATCTTATCGGGACCACTCCAAAAGTTTCCAAACTCATCTCAATGTCATTCAACGTAAATGCCGTTCAAGTTCGACTCCGTCAATACACAAGAATATTCATTCATACGTTTCCAAAGTATTTTCAAAGACAATACCGTTCGATCTCAACCCCACCAACACTCAAGGTTAATAGAGGTCGAAAGTGACACATTCTAAAGGGTACACAAGGGACATTCAGACTCGTCGTCAAAGTTATTGAAGGTCACAATAAAATGCCGATATTTTGCCGGTATATTCTAAACGCTTCCAAAGTCATTTAAATGTCATTTTAGAACAATACCGTTCGAGCTCAACCCAGCCATCAGGGTTACTCTTCTTCAAGGTTATTGGAGGTCGCAAAGTATGAAAATTGGTGATATCTTGTTGGGACTACTTCAAACAATTCAAAAGTCATTTCAATGCCATTCATTTGAAATGCCGGTCGAGCACAACCCCACCTACACTCAAGGGCATTCAGAGTCAAAAGTTGCACAAGCCAAAGGATACACAGATGACATTCAGGGAGATTCGTCATCAACGTTATTGAAGGTCACAATATATTGAAAATGACGATATTTTGTCGGGGCCATTCTGAAGGTTTCCGAAGTAATTTCAAGGACAACACCGTTCAAACTCAACCCCACTAACACTCAGGGGTATTCCAGGTCAAAGCTAGATGGTACACGAAGGTCATTCAAAGTAACTCAGTGCAAGTTGGAACCGCAAACATTCAAGGGAATTCAAGGTCATAATTCCATACGTTAGTGGGTACACACACATACATCAAAGGTCATTCAGGGTAACTCATCATCAAGGCTATTCATGATTAGAAAACATGTCACATTCTGTCGGGACCACTTCAAACGCTTTAAAAGTCAATGTCATTCGAGGACAATACCGTTCAAGATACACCTCGTCAAAACTCAAGGGTATTCAAGGTCAAAGTTGCACATGCTAGGCGAAGGTCATCAAGGTGTCTCGTCATCAGGGTTATCCAAGGTAAATGGGACAAATTATTCAAACGCCATAAAATTTGTCAGAACCACTTCGAACGTTTTCAAAGTCAATGTCATTCGAAGACAATTCCGTTTAAGATACACCCAGCTAATACTCAAGGACATTCAAGGTCAAACACATACTGGGGGTATACGAAGGTCATTCAAGCGTACTCGTCATCAAGGTTTTTCAAGGTCAAGGAGACAAATCCAAACGCTATATTTGTCAGGATCACTTCGAACGTTTTCAAAGTCAATGTCATTCAAAGACAATACCGTTCAAGATACGCGAAATCCCAAGGGCATTCAAGGTCAAAGTTACACATGATAGGCGAATGTCATTCGAAGTCGTCATCAAGGTTATCCAATGTCATTGGTTGAGACGATTTTTAATGACCTTGATGACGACCTTGAATGACCTTTGGTGTGTCTACCACATTGGCTTCGAATGACCTTTGGGGTGTGTACTATCGAGGACATACAAGTTTGACTTCGAATACTCTTGAGGGTTAGCATGGTCGAGCTCGAACAGCATTGCCCTTGAATGACTATGGTTCATGTAGTCCTACAAATAACCTTGAGCATTCCCAATTATGGAATCCGGTCTCGAACGTGTATTTGTGTGCATGTGAAGAGTGTTGAAACTCAAACCCCAACCCCATCAGTTATTCCCATATAAGCTCAGAACATTGTATTTGCAGTCAGTTCAGATTATCTCAAAGAGTAATAGTTGTGCTTCAAGGTCACAAGTGTGTTTAAGACGGTGTTACCTTCGATACTTTGAAACTTTCATAAAGCGTCAAGTCACACACGTTCTAGATTTTGAATTCAGCCGCTGGGAAAGAGGCGAAATTCCCTAATCACAGATCTGAGAAAATCACCTCTCACTTGCGAATTGACGTCATCAGTTGGTTCCATGCTAACGTGTGGTTCTTAGCCTCGCTGAATCGGTCTGTAATGAATGAAAATTGGTGATATCTTATCGGGACCACTCCAAAAGTTTCCAAATTCATCTCAATGTCATTCAACGTTAATGCCGTTCAAGTTCGACTCCGTCAACACACCAGAGTATTCAGTGTCCTAGCTGCGAAAGCTGAAGGGTACACAGGGGACATTCAGGGTCACTCATCGAGGTCATTGAAGGTCACACAATATTTAAAGTAAGGAGCTATGTCATGGGCCATTCTGAACGTTTCCAAAGTCATTTCAATGTCATGCAAGGACAATATCGTTCAAGATCGACCCCACCAACACTCAAGGGTATTTAAGGTCAATAGTGGCACATTATAAAGGGGAACACAAGGGACAGTCAGGGTAACTCGTCATCAAGGTTATTGAAGGTAACAATAAAATGCCGATATTTTGCCTGGGCCATTCTAAACGTTTCCAAAGTCATTTCAATATCATTCAAGGACAATACCGCTCGAGCTCGATCCCACCAACGCTCAAGGGTATTCAAGGTCATAAGTGGCACATTCTAAAGGAACACAGGGAACATTCAGAGTAATTCGCCATCAAGGTTATTGAAGGTCACAATAAAATGCCGATATTTTGACGGATCCATTCTAAACGTTTCCAAAGTCATTTTAATGTCATTCAAGGACAATATCGTTCAAGCTCGACCCCAGCAACACTCAAGGGTATTCAAGGTCAAAAATGGCATATTCTAGAGGAAACACAAGAGACATTCAGGGTTACTCCACATCAAGGTTATTGAAGGTCATAATAAAATGCCGATATTTTGCCGCGGCCATTCTAAACGTTTTCAAAGTCATTTCAATTCAAGGACAATACCGCTCGAGCCAAACCACACCAACACTCAAGGGTATTCATGGTCAAATGTGGCACATTCTTCTAAAGGTAACACAAGGGATATTCAGAGTAACTCGTCATCAAGGTTATTGAAGATCACAAATAAAATGCCGATATTTTTCCGAGGCCATTCTGAACGTTTCCAAATTCATTTCAATGTCATTCAAGCACAGAACCGCTCGAGCTCAACCCAGCCATCAGGGTTACTCGTCTTCAAGGTTATTGGAGGTCCCAAAATATGAAAATTGGTGATATGTTGCTGAGACTACTTCAAACAATTCAAAAGTCATCTCAATGCCATTCATGGAAAATGCCGGTCGAGCTCGACCCCACCTACACTCAAGGGCATTCAAGTTCAAAAGTTGCACATGCCAGAGGATACACAGATGACATTCAGGTTAACTCGTCATCAACGTTAATGAAGGTCACAATATATTGAAAATGACGATATTTGGTCGGGGCCATTCTGATCGTTTCCAAAGTATTTTCAAGGACAATACCGTTAAAACTCAACCCCACCAACACTCAAGGTTAATTAAGGTCGAAAGTGACACATTCTAAATAAGGGGTTACAAGGAACATTCAGACTCGTCGTCAAGGTTATTGAAGGTCACAATAAAATGCCGATATTTTGCCGGGCCATTCTAAACGCTTCCAATGTCATTTGAATGTCATTTTGGAACAATACCGTTCGAGCTCAACCCAGCCATCAGGGTTACTCGTCTTTAAGGTTATTGGAGGTCGCAAAGTATAAAAATTGATGATATGTTGCTGGGACTACTTCAAACAATTCAAAAGTCATCTCAATGCCTGTAATATACTTGATTGTCAATTTGGTGGGTTCTAATGAATACTAGTGTTCCCCAAAGCCATTTATTTACTACTGTATACGATGATACGACAAATCCATTACCATACAAAAAAAAACATAAAAACTATAACACTGAACTGTGCTCGAAATAGGTATCTACAGAGTGAATATATTACATCATCTTCCCTCTTTGTTATCTGAAAATGATTGATTAATATTCTAGTCTTACCGGTGGGTTTCTCTGGCGAGTTCCTCTGCGAAGAGTACTCTCATTTCTGTTCGTATTTTCATTATCATTTTCAGATTCACTAAGAGAAGTTTTAGGCGATCTTAATAAATCCGCAATACATGTAGATTCATCTTCTCCCGCACTGTTCACTCCGGTCATTACCGAAAACTCACCCACCTCACGTAATCACCCATAATCTAAAATTTGGTTGAGATGCCGGTGCCAAGTTTTCTGTATATCCGGTAAGAAAACTAAATAAGTTCTTGGACCAAATTTTTTTTCTATTTCCTTTTCCTTTGATCCAATTCGTTTTTACTGCTCTATAGTCTTTTACTAAAACTACTTCTCCTTTATGATAGATTTTATTTCTTTTACCCTTGAAATATTTTTGTTGACGTTGTCTTTTTTCCTGTACTATATGAGGAATTTGTTTTTTTTTATTATTATTGTCTTTCGAGGGTAATAATAAATCAAATCTACTTCGTATTTTACGACCTAACATCAGTTCCGCAGGGCTTTTTCCGGTTGTGCAGTGTGTTGTATTTCTATAATCCCTCAAAAATCTGTTCAACGTTAAATCCAGATCAGATAAACCTTCATGTAAATTTTTCAATAGAGCCATTTCAATTGATTTCACTGAATTTTCTGCTTGACTATTTGTTGCAGGATGGAAAGGTGGACTGTGCTTGATAGCTACTCCATTGCATTTCAGGAAGTGATTAAAGTCAGATGAAACAAAATACGATGCATTGTCTGAAACTATCAATTTGAGAACTCCAAATCGTGCAAAAAGGTTTCTCAAAATCTTCATTGTACCAGGTGAATTCATTTCATTCACGATAAAAGCCTCGGGCCATTTAGAAAATGCATCTGTTGCAACAAAAATGAATTTATTTTTTATAGGTCCCAGAAAATCTATATGAGTTCGTTCCCAACACCCATTTGGATAATCCCAATTGATAAGTTCAGATTCAGGGGGGTTGTTCCGAAAATTAGAACAAGTTCTGCAACTTTGTACGTTTTTTTCACGATTTACCCCAGGCCACCAAACATAAGAGCGGGCTATACTCTTCATTTTGACCATTCCCATATGGGTCTTATGGATTTCTTTCGAAATATCCCTTTGTAGACTGTCTGGTATTACAATTCTATATCCGAACATTATACAGCAATCAATACTCGATAATGAGTGTTTATTTATGAAAAACGCTTTCAATCTTGGGTCAACATTTTTAGGCCAGCCGCTTTTTATGAACTCGAGAACTTTTTTTAGTGTACTATCTTTTGAAGTTTCTTCTTTTACTTCATCAGAATTTATGGGAATATTTTCATTGTTGACAACATAATTCAATACATATAAACAATCGTCTATTTCCGACGAATTATTCTTAAGTGGTAACCTAGAAAAACAATCAGCAATGTTCTCTTTTGATTTTACATATTTGATGTCAAACTGAAAATTCGCTAGAATTGAAGCCCATCTCTGCAAACGATTGGCTGCAAAAATAGGAATTCCCTTTTTTGGACCGAAAATCACTACAAGCGGTTTGTGATCCGTCAAAAGCGTGAATCGTTTAGAAAAGAGGTATTGATAAAATTCTGAAACTCCAAAAATTATAGCTAAAGCTTCTCTTTCAATTTGGCTGTATTTTTCTTCAGTTTTCGACAAAGTTCGGGAAGCATATGCGATCGGCCGTTGTACGCCATTCATACAATGAGTTATCACTGCTCCAAGGCCTGCTTGACTAGCATTCACTGCCAACTGTAATGGCAGTTCTGGATTGAAATGTACCAACACTTCCGCCGATGCCAAAATTTTTTTTACATTGTTAAACGACTGTCTACAAGCATTATCAAATTCAAATGCCTTATTTTGTTGTAACAAAAGATAGAGTGGTTTCAAAAGCATTGAGCTATTAGGTATAAATTCATGATAATAATTTACCAAACCTAAAAATGATTGTAACATTTTCAGGATAAGGCGCATTCACCACTGTCTTAACTTTTTCCTCGCAAGTATGAAGGCCTTCCTTATCTATCCTAAATCCCAAATATGTCACACTTTTTCTTTAAAAAATTCACATTTATCTTTCTCTAGAGTGAACCCAACATTAGCAAATTTGGATAACACTGCTCTTACTCTTTCAGTATGTTCTTTCATATTTTTCCCTGTAATTAACACATCGTCCAGAAATGAAGCTACCCCCTCAATACCTTCTAATAATTTGGACATGATTTTCTGGAATTTTGATGGCCCAGAATTAATCCCGAACGGAAGCCTATTATAACAAAAAAGACCCTTCGACGTGGAAATAGTAGTAAGAATTCGAGAACTGGGATCCAATTCCACTTGCTGATATGCATTGGATAAGTCTAATTTCGGGAAACTAATTCAACCCTGTAATTTCACAAATAAATCTTCGATACGGGGCAATGGAAATTTATCTAGCTCTAAATCTGGATTCAAAGTTATTTTATAGTCACCACACAATCGAATGGAACCATTTGTTTTCAAAATAGGAACCACAGGTGTGCCATAGTCACTGCATGTATTCCACTGGTGAAAGTATATTCAAATTTACCAATCTATCAATTTCCTTCTCCACCTTCTCTTTTAAGGCAAAAGGTACTGTACGTGGTTTAAAAAATTTTGGTTGAGTATCCTTTTTCAATGTTAATTCAATAGAACCTTTGTTGAAACACACTAATTTTGAACTAAAAACGGATGGAAATTCTTTGTGAAAATCACCAATTTCTTTATCGATTTCTATCGAATTTACAGTGAGCTGAAATCTATTGAAAAAGTACCTACCTAATAAAGGTGGTCCACCATTAGCGATTACATATAAATAAAGCGTTTCGCTGTAATTTTTGTAAAAAATTTTCACCGAAATTTTTCCCAATGGGGATATACTTTTTCCATTATATGTTTACAAAATTTTCGTGGTAGTTTCTAAAGGTTTGTCTGAAAAATATTGATCCATGAAAGATTTCGAAATTACTGAAACCGAGACACCAGTATCCAACTGAAACTCAAACGTCTCATCATCGATAACAATCGGTACATAGATAGGTTCAACATTATGTAAAGAGGGATTCATATTATATAATTCAAAGACTTTATCAGCTGACTCTAAGTAACAATTTTTATCATTTTTGACCACAGATGGAAACTTGTTTTTATTTGTAGGACAAATTACCGCCAAATGTCCCTTTACCCCACATTTTCTACAAATACAATTTCGATACTTGCATGGAGGTGGGTGAACCTTGCTACAAACGTCACACGACGTCACCAATTTTCCTGCTTCGGATCATGTAGTGGATGAAGATGGCCCTGCTACCTGGTGATATCTCCGATGCCTTGAATGATTAGCGCCTACTGTCCGCTTCTCCCCTGCTGCATTCGAAAATTTCTTTGCTCCAACATGATACACTTCATAATCAAAACGAGGTTCTGTTTTTATAACAACGTTTTGACCTTTATTGCTACTGGCTTCTTTGTTCCCGGCAATTTCTATGGCCTTCTGAAATGTGAAGTCTGCCTCCTTCTCTTCGAGAAGTCTATCTTTATAGGTCCTTTTGGAAACCCGCAGATGAATCGATCTCGTAGAGCCACTTGCAATTCGTTTCCAAATTCACACTTTCCTGCCAACTGCCTAACTCTAGCTGCCCACTCTTGAACACTTTCATCCTTATTCTTGGTTGCACCATAGAATGTTTCTCTGTCTGGAAAAACCAAGTTAACCGGTGTGAAATGTTTGTCAAAAACATCGACTAAGAATGCGAACGTTTTTTCTTGCGGTTTTTGTGGCAAGCACAAGCTGTTCAATAATTGAAAAGCGGTTTCATTACACATATTTAACAGGAGTCCTCGTTTCTTGTCTTCGTCAGTTATTCCATTAATCAACAGGTACTGCTTTAATTGGCCTTTGTATATTATCCAGTCGTTCTCACTCGGATTAAAAACTCTCAAACAGCCTATGTACGAAGTTGCCATATTTTGTACGTCAAAGACCTTTTGTATACTAGAGTTTTACTTTTTTATCCACTACACAATTTGTACTAGTTCATTGAATTCCTCGTCGCCACTGTAATATACTTGATTGTCAATTTGGTGGGTTCTAAGAATACTAGTGTTCCTCAAAGCCATTTATTTACTACTGTATACGATGATACGACAAATCCATTACCATACAAAAAAATACATATAAAAACTATAACACTGAACCATCGTCCATAGATATTCTAATAAGTCCGCTCACTCTCAGCAGCGACCCAAATCATCACCGTCCGTCCTCGCGCGTCCCTTGCCTGGCCGGTCGGTCGTCACTGCCCGTCTGACGGGAGAGCCAGTTTAACAGAGTGTCTCCGATTGAGCAGTTCGCATCGTTCCGGCCAGTTATACTTGGTGCGTGAAATAAACATTCTATTGGAACTTTTATTCTTGTAGTTATTCGAACATTTTTTAAAGAGGAAAGAAAGTTACGAATTCTCTGGAATTTATTTTTGGTTGGGGGCTTACTATCTCCTCCGTTTTGAATTTATGAAAATTGAAAATTATAAATTTTTATTGACGCGTAATCTCAATCAGGATTATCTCGGGAATTACTTTGGTCAAATCAGAAATGCTTGTGGAAACGCTAGAAATCCAACTGCCATTCAGTTTACCAGAGCATTTAAAAAACTTTTTGCTATAGTATATTTGCAGTAGCGATATATTGCTTTATATAACATCGGAGTCATTGAAAAATATTGAAAGTTTTCAGGAAAAAAATAACGAAAATATTTCTCCAATTATAAAAATAGAATCAACCGAACATAGGAATTTAATATCAGAGGAGGGAAATGCACTGGCATATGTTGCTGGATATTTTTTACGTAGATGTCTCTTTGAACATTCTTGTCATATTTGTTTGGAATATTGTTCATCATCCGAAAGAGACAAGTCTACTTTATTTTGTGAGCTCAAAGCTCACAAAGGTAGTAAAAATATATTTGGTGGCTTAACAGTTCCTCCCAATGATTTTTCGAAGTATTTAATACAATTAGGGCTGGTCTTCTCACTTATAGATAAAGTCTTTGATAACTTATCTGTCAGATATCAATATGTATTCCTGTGTAGTTTATGTGATGGATAGTTATCAGAGACCTCATCTATGAGTGAAAAGACCGGCCCTTAGAGAATATTTTTGTTTCGAATTTTAATGATTACTGCATACATGATGGTGTAGGAAACATATTTTCAAAAGAATATTCCAATGTAGAATTCACCCATCCATGTAGCAATTTTCCCAAAGACTATTAACTTTCATTGTTTACAAGAGTTCGAATCTATTACACAATCAAATTTGCAAAATGGCAAATGAGATCTCAATGTTTGAATAAACTATATCCGAAACTCAAAATTTTGCAAAATTTGTAAATATTTGAAATATTAGATGTCGTTTTTTGACCTTAGTAGATTTATTTAGCTGGGGGATGGTTGGGGTTAGGTCGAATAACTGAAACCACTAATATCGTTTTCGACGTTTCGACTTTTATAAAGTCATCCTCAGGGCATTACAAAGTTGCAGTGAATCAGATATAAATACACACATACAGGTGAAAAATTATTAAAATTTGCGACTAGAATCACTTCTGCGAATGAGAGGTCAAGATTGAGTAAATTTGGTACAATTCAATTGACAGTAAAACTGTAAAAAGAGACATGAACAACAATTTTAAAAATGTAGGAAACGGTAGAACCCAATCTCTGGTTCCTTGTCTATTAGAATAGAAAAAAAAGGACATTCACATAAAAATTCCCAGTTTTTGATACTGAAATATACAGAAGTATATTTCTGACCGACGAAAAGTTCACTGTGTTAGCGACCGTTGAAAATAAAATTAGGAACTCACTTACTTCCTGCACTCAAATAGAGTTTTGATTTATATATATATATATATATATATATATATATATATATATATATATATATATATATATATATTATATAAACAAAATATATATTTCAGTATCGAAAACTGGGAATTTTTATTTTTGTGTAAATGTCCTTCAATTTTTATTTTAATAGACAAGAGAACCAGAAATTTATGTGAGTCCAACCGTTTCCTACAGTTTTCAATTTTTGTTTGTCTCTTTTTACATTTTCACTGTCAATTGAATTGTACCAAACTTATGTACTCAATCTTGACCTCTCATTCGCAGAAGTGATTCTTGTCGCAAATTTCAATAATTTTTTAACTTGTGTGTATTTATATCTGATTTACTGTAACTTTGTAGTACCTTGACGATTACTTTATATAAGTCGAAACGTCGGCAAAGAAATAATAGTAGTTTCAGTTATTCGACCTAACTCCAACCAACCCCCAACTGAATATTTGAAATGTGTCTAAATATATATGCCAAAGTACTGAATAGATTATAATTACACTATTAGGGTATACTCAAGGAAACAACAAATCACCATTCAATTAGGTAATATGTAAATAAAGATTATTCATCTTCATTTTTCTTTATTGTGGAGTCCCTTTATAAGTAACTCACTTTTTACCTGCCCATCATTTAAGAAATCAGATGATTCATGCCAGTTCTTACAACGAAATATTCCTCAATTTATTGTTATTAGAATCTCATATTATATAATCATCTCAATGAAAGATCATACAAAAACATAAATAATATATAATGAATATGATCAACACTTGACGCCTGACCCTCCTAGACACACTTTCGAGTAAACATATTGTTCGCGCTGCTGACTGACCCTCGTATAACGTATTTCTGCTAGTAGCCCGCATGATTTACGACCGCTCGCAAAAAAAGCAGCATATTTTAACCACATCAAAGGAGTTACCAGACTTATTAGAATATCTATGGACGATGACTGAACTGTGCTCGAAATAGGTATCTACAGAGTGAATATATTACAATGCCATTCATGGGAAATGCCGGTCGAGCTCGACCCCACCTACACTCAAGGGCATCCAAGTTCAAAAGTTGCACATGCCAGAGGATACACAGATGACATTCAGGGTAACTCGTCATCAACGTTAATGTAGGTCACAATATATTGAAAATGATGATATTTTGTCGGGGCCATTCTGAACGTTCCCAAAGTATTTTCAAGGACAATACCGTTAAAACTCAACCCCACCAACACTCAAGGTTAATTAAGGTCGAAAGTGACACATTCTAAAGGGGACACAAGGAACATTCAGACTCGTCGTCAAGGTTATTGAAGGTCACAATAAAATGTCGGTATTTTGCCGGGGCCATTCTGAACGTTTCCAAAGTCAATTCGGTGTCATTCAAGGACAATACGGTTCCAGCTTAACTCAGCCATCAGGGTTACTCGTCTTCAAGGTTTATAGGGGTCCCAAAATATGAAAATTGGTGATATCCTGTTGGGACTACTTCAAACAATTCAATAGTCATTTCAATGCCATTCATGTGAAATGCAGGTCGAGCTCAACCCCACCTACACTCAAGGGCATTCACCATTCATGTGAAATGCCGGTCGAGCTCAAACCCACATACATTCAAGGGTACCAAAGGTCGAAAGTTACACATTCTTAAGGGGACACAAGGGACATTCAGAGTAACTCGTCATCAAGGTTATCGAAGGTCACAATAAAATGTCGATATTTTGCCGGGGCCATTCTGAACGTTTCCGAAGTCATTTCGATGTCATTCAAGGACAATATCGTTCAAGCTCGACCACGCCAACACTCAAGGGTATTCAAGGTCAAAAGTGGCACATTCTAAAGGGAACACAAGGGACATTCAGAGTAACTCGTCATCAAGGATATTGAAGGTCACAATAAGATGCCGATATTTTGCCGGGGCCATTCTAAACGTTTCCAAAATCATTTCAATGTCATTCAAGGACAATACCGCTTGAGCTCAACCCAGCCATCAGGATAACTCGTCTTCAAAGTTATTGGAGGTGGCAAAATGTGAAAATTGGTGGTATGTCGTTGGGACTTTTTCAAACGTTTTTGAAGTAATCTCAATACCATTCAAGAGAAATGCGGTTCAAGCTCGACCCCACCAACACTCAAGGGTATTAAAGGTCAAAAGTTGCACATGCTAGAGGATACACAGATGACATCGAGGGTAACTCGTCATCAAGGTTATTGGCATGTTGACCTACAAATAACCATGAGCATTCCAAATTATAGAATCCGGTCTCGAACGTGTATTTGTGTGTATGTGAAGAGTGTTGAAACTCAAACCCCCACCCCATCAGTTATTCCCATATAAGCTCAGAACATTCTATTTGCAGTCAGTTCAGAGTTCAGATTATCTCAATGAATAATAGTTGTGCTTCAAGGTCACAAGTGTGTTTAAGACGGTGTTAGACCTTCGATACTTTGAAACTTTCATAAAGCGTCAAGTCACACACGTTCTAGGTCTTGAATTCAGCCGCTGGGGAAGAGGCAAGATTCCTTTATCTCAGATGTGAGAAAATCATCTCTTAATTGCGAATTGACGTCATCGGTTGGTTCCATGCTAACGTGTGGTTCATTGCCTCGCTAAATCGGTCTGTAATGAATGAAAATTGGTGATATCTCATCAGGACCACTTCAAAAGTTTCCAAACTCATCTCAATGTCATTCAACGGTAATGCCGTTCAAGTTCGACTCCGTCAACACTCAAGAGTATTCAACGTCAAAGCTGCACAAGCTAAAGGGCACACAGGGAACATTCAGGGTCACTCGTCATCGAGGTCATTGAAGGTCACGAAATATTAAAAGTGACGAGCTTTGTCAGGGCCATTCTGAACATTTCCAAAGTCATTTCAGTGTCATTCAAGCACAATATTGTTCAAGCTCGACCCCACCAACACCCCAGGGTATTCAAGGTCAAAAGTGGCACATTCTAAAGGGAACATAGGGGACATTCAGAGTAACTCGTCATCAAGGTTATTGAAGGTCACAATAAAATGCCGATATTTTGCCGGGGCCAATCTTAACGTTTCCAAAGACATTTCATTGTCATCAAAGGACATTACCGCTCGAGCTCAACTCAGCCATCAGGGTTACTCGTCTTCAAAGATATTGGAGGTCGCGAAATATAAAAATTGGTGGTATGCTGTTGGGACTAATTCAAACGTTTTCAAAGTAATCTCAATACCATTCAAGAGAAATGCCGTTCAAGCTCGACCCCACCAACACTCAAGGCAAGGTCAAAAGTTGCACATGCTAGAGGATACACAGATGTATTTGAGGGTAGCACGTCATCAAGGTTATTGAAGGTCACAATATATTGAAAATTACGGTATTTTGTCAGGGCCATTCTGAACGTTTCCAAAGTCATTCCAATGACAATACCGTTCTAACATGACCCCACCAACACTCAAGGGTACTCAAAGTCGAAAGTGACACATTCTTAAGGGGACACAAGGGACATTCAGAGTAACTCGTCATCAAGGTTATCGAAGGTCACAATAAAATGTCGATATTTTGCTGGGGCCATTCTGAACGTTTCCAAAGTCATTTCAGTGTCATTGAAGGACAATACCGTTCCAGCCCAATCCAGCCATCAAAGTTACTAGTCTTCAAGTTTATTAGAGGTCGCAAAATATGGAAATTATTGATATGTTGTTGGGACTACTTCAAACAATTCAAAAGTCATCTCGATGCCATTCATGTGAAATGCCGGTCGAGCTCAACCCCACCTACACTCAAGGGCATTCAAGGTCAAAAGAGGCACATGCCAGAGGATATACAGATGACATTCAGGGTAACTCGTCATCAACGTTATTGAAGGTCACAATATATTGAAAATGTCGATATTTTGTCGGGGCCATTGTGAACGTTTCCAAAGTATTTTCAAGGACAACACCGTTCAAACTCAACCCCACTAACACTTAGGGGAATTCCAGGTCAAAGCTAGATGGTATACGAAGGTCATTCAAAGTAACACATCATCAAGGTTTTTTGAAACTCACTAAATATTCAAACGATGATGAGAAAAAAACTTTTAAATTTCAATGTCATCAAAGGCAATGCCGTGCAAGTTGGAACCGCAAACATTCAACGGTATTCAAGGTCAAAGTTCCATACGTTAGTGGGTACACGCACATACATCAAAGGTCATTCAGGGTAAATCATCATCAAGGCTAATCATGATTAGAAAACATGTCACATTCTGTCGGGACCACTTCAAACGCTTTGAAAGTCAATGTCATTCAAGGACAAGTTAAAGATACACCTCGTCAAAACTCAAGGGTATTCAAGGTCAAAGTTGCACATGCTAGGCGAAGGTCATCAAGGTGACTCGTCATCAGGGTTATCCAAGGTAAATGGGACACATTATTCAAACGCCATAATATTTGTCAGAACCACTTCGAACGTTTTTGAAGTCAATGTCATTCAAAGGTAATGCCGTTTAAGATAAAACCGGTCAATACTCAAGGACATCCAAGGTCAAACACATGCTAGGGGTATACGGAGGTCATTCAAGGTGACTCGTTATCGATGTTATTCAAGGTCAATGACACAAATTATTCAAACGCTAAATTTGTCAGGACCACTTCGAACGTTTTCAAAGTCAATGTCAGTCAAAGACAATACCGTTCAAGATACGCGAAATCCCAAGGGCATTCAAGGTCAAAGTTACACATGATAGGCGAATGTCATTCGAGGTCGTCATCAAGGTTATCCAATGTCATTGGTTGGGACGATTTCTAATGATCTTGATGACGGACTTGAATGACCTTTGGTGTGTCTACCACATTGACCTTGAATAACCTTTGGTGTGTGAAATATCAAGGACATACAAGTTTGACTTCGAATACCCTTGAGGGTTAGCATGGTCGAGCTTGAACAGCATTGCCCTTGAATGACATTGGTTCATGTCGACCTACAAATAACCTTGAGCATTCCCAATTATGGAATCCGGTTTCGAACGTATATTTGTGTGCATGTGAAGAGTGTTGAAACTCAAACCCCAACCCTATCAGTTATTCCCATATAAGCTCAGAACATTGTATTTGCAGTCAGTTCAGAGTTCAGATTATCTGAATGAGTAATAGTTGTGCTTCAAGGTCACAAATGTGTTCAAGACGGTGTTAGACCTTCGATACTTTGAAAATTTCATAAAACGTCAAGTCACACACGTTCTAGGTATTGAATTCAGCCGCTGGGAAAGAGGCAAGATTCCTCATTTTCAGATCTGTGGAAATCACCTCTCACTTGCGAATTGACGTCATCAGTTGGTTCCATTCTAACGTGTGGTTCTTAGCCTCGCTGAATCGGTCTGTAATGAATAAAAATTGGTGATATCTTATCGGGTCCGCTCCAAAAGTTTCCAAACTCATCTCAATGTCATTCAGCGTAAATGCCGTTCAAGTTCGACTCCGTCAACACACAAGAGTATTCAACGTGTAAGCTGCGAAAGCTAAAGGTTTCACAGGGGACATTCAGGGTCTCTCGTCATCGAGGTCATTGAAGGTCACAAAATATTTAAAGTAAGGAGCTTTGTCATGGGCCATTCTGAACGTTTCCAAAGTAATTTCAATGTCATTCAAGGACAATATCGTTCAAGCTCAACCCCAGCAACACTCAAGGGTATTCAAGGTCAAAAATGGCATATTCTAGAGGGAACACAAAAGACATTCAGGGTAACTCGTCATCAAGGTTATTGAAGGTCATAATAATATGCCGATATTTTGCCGCGGCCATTCTAATCATTTCCAAAGTCATTTCAATGTCATTCAAGGACAATACCGCTCGAGCTCAAACCCACCAACCCTCAAGGGTATTTAAGGTCAAATGTGGCACAGTCTAAAGGGAACACAAGGGACATTCAGAGTAACTCGTCATCAAGGTTTTTGAAAGTTACAATAAAATGCCGATATTTTGCCGGGGCCATTCTGAACGTTTCCAAATTCATTTCAATGTCATTCAAGGACATTACCGCTCGAGCTCAACCCAGCCATCAGGGTTACTTGTCTTCAAGGTTTTTGGAGGTCGCTAAGTATAGAAAATGGTAATATGTTGCTGGGGCTACTTCAAACAATTTGGAAGTCATCTCAATGCCATTCATGGGAAATGCCGGTCGAGCTCGACCCCACCTACAGTCAAGGGCATTCAAGGTCAAAAGTTGCACATGCCAGAGGATACACAAATAACTTTCATGGTAACTCGTCATCAACGTTAATGAAGGTCACAATATATTGAAAATGACGATATTTTGTCGGGGCCATTCTGAACGTTTCCAAAGTATTTTCAAGGACAATACCGTTTAAACTCAACCCCACCAACACTCAAGGTTAATAGAGGTCGAAAGTGACACATTCTAAAGGAGACACAAGTGACATTCAGAGTGACTCGTCATCAAGGTTATTGAAGGTCACAATAAAATGTCGATATTTTGTCGGGGCCGTTCTGAACGTTTCCAAAGTCATTTCGGTGTCATTCAAGGACAATACGGTTTCAGCTCAACTCAGCCATCAGGGTTACTCGTCTTCAAGGTTATTGGAGGTTGCAAAATATGAAAATTCGTGATATCTTGTCGGGTTTACTTCAAACAATTCAAAAGTCATTTCGATGCCATTCATGTGAAATGCCGGTCGAGCTCAACCCCACCTACACTCAAGGGCATTAAAGGTCAACAGTTGCACATGCCAAAGGATACACATATGACATTCAGGGTAACTCGTCATCAACCTTATTGAAGGTCATAATTTATTGAAAATGACGATATTTTGTCGGGGCCATTCTGAACGTTTCCAAAATAATTTCAAGGAAAACACCGTTCAAACTCAACCCCACTAACACTCAGGGGTATTCCAGGTCAAACCTAGATGGTACACGAAGGTCATTCAAAGTAACTCATCATCAAGGTTTTTTTTAAACTCACTAAATATTCAAACGATGGTGAGAAAAAATTTTTCAATTTCAATGTCATTCAAAGGTAATGCCGTGCAAGTTGGAACCGCAAACATTCAACGGTGTTCAAGGTCAAAGTTCCATACGTTAGTGGGTACACGCACATACATCAAAGGTCATTCAGGGTAACTCATCATCAAGGCTAATCATGATTAGAAAACATGTCACATTCTGTCGGGACCACTTCAAACGCTTTGAAAGTCAATGTCATTCAACCCAACTAACACAAGGACATCCACTGTATGTACAATGGATATACGTTAATGTCCGAGGGGATATCCACTGGACATCCATTTTTTTCCACTGGACAGCCATAGGATATCCCATGTATATCCATTTGAGACACTTTTGGATGTCCACTGGATATCCTTCTGGGATATCCACTGGATATTCGGAAACGTCCGAATGGATCCCATCGGACATCCGATGAATATCCATCCTTTGAAATATGGACAGTCACTGGACGTTAAAGAACAACCAAATGGATTACATCGGATATTTGATGAATATCCACATTTTGAAAATGAATATCCATCGGACGTTGGGAAACATCCAGATGGGTTTCAACGGATATTCAATGTATATCCATCCTTTGGATTATGGATATCCATTGGACGTTTCAAAACATCCTATATTTGTTGGACATTGAAAGCTATCTTTTTGAGTATTGGATATCCGATAGATAGGTATCCCCTGAAAATTCCAAAAACGTTTAAAGAGATCACGCTCTGAACATTGGTTAAATCCGATGATTATTTGATTGGAAAATACTTTGGGGTTTTCAATAATATATGAAAGATAGAGTTATACCTCATGGTTCTTGATTTCCAAACTTCCAACCTGAAATGTTACAGTATATAGAAAAACCTACAATATATAAAACATTTTATTTTATAGGTATATAATGTAAAAAACTCTTTAAACAACATAAATCCAATAATAAATACATTCCTTCATTCAGTACAAAAAACAAAACGAAGGATCAAATCTAGCACTCAACAAAAAACAACAAAAAATTGAAATTAAAGTTCAGTATTAGGAATATAATTTACAAGTTATTGAATTTAACTTTGTAAGTGGTTGATTTTCATTCACGCTACGCTCTTTGGCCCTGCGTAGCCATTTTTCCACTGATTCTTCAGTATCTTTTCTGTTCTAATTTTGACGATCAGCAGCTACTACAAAAATAAAATTTGATATAAATGTAGGTTGATTAGATAGGAAGTTTTTGAATACAGAACAAAAATAACTAACAAAAAACAAAAAGTTCAATTGTGAAAATTTCTGATAGTGGGAATATCTACACAAAGCAAAATAGAGAGTTGTTTGTAGAAAAATCTCACTCACCAGGATAATAGTTCATTCCAACCCAGACGAATGAAAGTTACCGAAATGTCAATATGAACTGTGCCTCATTGGAAGCTGTTGGAGTTGGAAGTCAGGTGCAACAGATATTCTTGCCTCTTCAGTTGCCTTTCTATAATATTTATGAAAAAGCTTCCTTTTTCTATTTTCCATTTTTTTCACCAGAGTCGATCAATAACTGTTCGGTAATCGTAGAGTAGGTTCCCACTAAGAAATTTTTCATTACAATAACGTTTTCTAAATATCAACTTATTACAATGTAATGTTGTCCAACTGGGGTTTTTGATATTGTATCAATGTCATAGAAACTGCTTATGTACCCCCAAGGAAACGTTGTCTTGAAGCATTTCGAAAATTTCATCAGAAAAACATTTTTAGGATGTTTATTCATTGTTAATGTTATATCATCTTTTCATATAGCAAACGTTACAAAATAGATGTTTTCTAGAGGTCCTACAAACATTTGAACAATGTGTCTAAGTCATAGAAGAAACATAACTTACTATGTCAGGAAACATTGCTATTGCACTTGACGGTACATTATTTTGATGAATGTGTAATGTGATCATGACCTCAAATTAATATTATAGAGATGTCAAAAACATATCTTTTCAATGAAATTAATTCATTTATAGAGGGTTTATGTAATAATACCTGATGACTAGGCCTAAGCCCAAAATTAATAACCAAGAGTTAACACAAGCAAATCGATGAACAAGTTTATGCCATGTTACAACTGCATAAACGAAATGATTTGCTTGTTGAACACCTGGTTATTAATTTTGGACTTAAGCTTAGTTATCAAGTATTCCTACATGGCCCGCTGTTACAAAATGTCTCAAATATTTGCTCCATAACGTATCTGGAAGCCACCATATTGGTTCATTTCAATTCATTTGACAAGTATCTGGAATGCCTAATAGTCACCACTATAGGTTAGGTTTTCTTACATCAGTTGATGAATCAGAAGCAGTTGTAAACATATTTTTATTACTAATAATACAGCAGAAATGTAACACAAAATGAAAACAGCACAAAGTTCTTAGAACAGAAACATAAATTAATATTCAGAAATGTTTGAAAACTCAACCAGTTATCGCACTGAATATCTTTGGCATCATCTCTAGGATAACTGTAATTCAGAAAAATATTACATTTTCAAGATCATTGTAAAGTATTTATTGATAACAATTTCCAGGAGTTTCAAAAATATATCTAACCTTTTTATAGAGGCTGTTAAGAGGGTCAACAATTTATTTTGATAGACGCTGTTTCGCAAAACGCAGCCAGTCCATGACAGCATGCTCAAATTCCTTATCTGTTGTGGTTCTATAATTCATTTTCACAGCTTCTGGAATGGAGTTATATTTATTGTTAATGAAAATAAAATATAAATCAGTGAATACAATATTATTTCAGCCATACGACCATGCCACAGTTATGCATCCTTTATTTTATTATTTGTAGTAATAGCAGAAGACAGTTTCAAATGAGCTTTATGGATATATTCACGAAAATGTGTAATGCTGAAAAATTCAAGAGATAATCTCATTCGTAATCTATAGATAACTTGAAACATTTCTCTCGCTATGGAAATCGGAAATGATTTTCTTATGGCATTACATTTTAGTGAATATTTCCAGAAAATTATAGATTCGCAAGTGAGGCCACGTAATATTTTTACCTTCACAAATGAATATAGATCTTCTGGTGAAATTCTTGTAATCTGATCCTCCAACCAACAATAATTTGTTGCACTGTACATCTGAACATTCTTCTTTATCAGCCATTTCAGATATTTTTTGGAATAGCCCCCAGTCTTACGATTCTTGAAAACCTGAAAAAATAGTACTTTCAAAAGATCAGGACTCATTATTTTTAGGCACCAATGTACACATCATTTCACCCCCTCAATAAATTTATCCGAACATATTCGTATTTTGGATTAAAAACTCGATTTGAAACTTTTGAAATGTTAGGTTAGGGGAATTTACCAGTACATATACCAGGATATATAACTGTACCAAGCGATTATAATATTGTATTTCAAGCAAATTTGCCAACTATACATTGCCTTGTTTTTCGTGCAACCACAGTACCATATTAACAAAAACCCAACACAATAAAAATATATTTCTTACCTTTTCGGGAATTTTTCTTTCCATTGCGTTTAAAACTAATAGACAAACTACAATCACAAAATATATCTTGACCAGTATCACCTCGTAAAATTCTCGTGTTCTCGACTCGATCAGATACAAGATAAAAAATTAAAAAAGCAGACCGAAAAACAAAGACACAAGGTACGAAACACTGTCAAACGTCTAACTTCATTTTTAATCTGTCTGAGAAACCTCAGATTAGGTATCCTTTTTTGACATATATCACTAGATAGAGACAGAATTGCACCAACAATACATGTGTACAACCTCGACAAAAAAAGTTTTTCGTATTCACATTATATTGATATGAAGGAATAACATTTAACGAAATATAATATCAACGAGAAGCATACATTTTAAATACATTGAAACAACAAAGATGCAACATTAGTCAAATACTTCATTTCAATCTATATTTAACATTACTTATACATGCGTAAAGAAACATCAGTCAGAAGTTTTATAAGTAGCTATATCAGATATTTATAAACAAAACATTTCTAAATGAAGTTATTACAATATAGATGGTATGTTTGTGAATAATATTGGAAAACATACAAAAAGGAAACGTTGAAACTTGTTTTTTAGATGTATGTTTCTCAGTGGGTTCTCATCACAAATAGCTACTTACTCAAGCGGAATTCAAAAACCGGCGATCACAAATTCTAACCTACTACTTCTTCTTCTTCTGATTTATTGGCTCTGCTCGTTCAAGGGGTTACAACGTAGAACTAATGAGAAATATATCGGCACGACTAATGGCATGATATTATCTTCGGAATTTGCACCTTGCACAATTAATGAGATTAATGATAAATTTCGAGGAAGATCCTTATGCATCATAATTCCTCAATTTTTCCACAGAAATCAAACTTAGATATTGCTAATTTTGCATAAAATTTGCAGAATTCTCATAAATAAGATCTGATGAAGAAAATGAATGAGGTTTTATTGAGTTCATGCCTCTGAAAGAAAATTACTTTTTTCTACTGAAAAAAAGTGCCATTTTCCACGATGCATATGACATGATCTATGGTGATCTATATTGTTGCATGAGTCCATCTATATTTATTTTCATTATATAATTATTTTTCATGAAAGATCCAGTAATGGATATCCTATGAATATCCATTGAAATCCAAGCCTATATCATGTCCACTATTGATATCCCATGGATATCCATTTATGTCCATCCAAAACATGTCCTCTGATGGACATTCTATGTATGTCCATTTCGTGTCCACGGATATCCGTACATGATATGGACATAAACTGGATATCCATAGGATATTCGGTGCTACTTGGGAAGGACAAGTTAAAGATACACCTCGTCAAAACTCAAGGGTATTCAAGGTCGAAGTTGCACATGCTAGGCGAAGGTCATCAAGGTGACTCGTCATCAGGGTTATCCAAGGTAAATGGAACAAATTATTCAAACGCCATAATATTTGTCAGAACCACTTCGAACTTTTTCAAAGTCAATGTCATTCGAAGACAATACCGTTCAAGATATGCGAAATCCTAAGGGCAATCATGGTCAAAGTTACACATGATAGGCGAATGTCATTCGAGGTCGTCATCAAGGTTATTCAATGTCTTTGGTTGGGACGATTTTTAATGACCTTGATGATGACCTTAAATGACCTTTGGTGTGTGTACCACATTGACCTTGAATGACCTTTTGTGTGTGTACTATCAAGCGCATACAAGTTTGACTTCGAATACCTTTGAGGGTTGGCATGGTCGAGCTTGTACAGCATTGCCCTTGAGTGACATTGGTGCATGTTGACCTACAAATAACCTTGAGCATTCTCAATTATGGAATCCGGTCTCGAACGTGTATTTGTGTGCATGTGAAGAGTGTTGAAACTCAAACCCCTACCCCATCAGTTATTCCCATATAAGCTCAGAACATTGTATTTGCAGTTGTGCTTCAAGGTCACAAGTGTGTTTAAGACGGCGTTAGACCTTCGATACTTTGAAACTTTCATAAAGCATCGAGTCACACACGTTCTACGTCTTGAATTCAGCCGCAGGGAAAGAGGCAAGATTCCTTAATCTCAGATGTGAGAAAAGCACCTCTCAATTGCGAATTGACGTCATCGGTTGGTTCCATGCTAACGTGTGGTTCATAGCCTCGCTGAATCGGTCTGTAATGAATGAAAAGTGGTGATATCTCATCGGGACCACTCCAAAAGTTTCCAAACTCATCTCAATGTCATCCAACGGTAGTGCCGTTCAAGTTCGACTCAGTCAACACTCAAGAGTATTCAACGTTAAAGCTGCACAAGCTAAAGGGTACACAGGGAACATTCAGGGTCACTCGTCATCGTGGTCATTGAAGGTCACAAAATATTAAAAGTGACGAGCTTTTTCAGGGCCATTCTGAACGTTCCCAAAGTCATTTCAATGTCATTCAAGGACAATATTGCTCAAGCTCGACCCCACCAACACCCAAGGGTATTCAAGGTCAAAAGTGGCACATTGTAAAGGGAACACAAGGAACATTCAGAGTAACTCGTCATCAAGGTTATTGAAGGTCACAATAAGATGCCGATATTTTGCCGGGGCCATACTAATCGTTTCCAAAGTCATTTCAATGTAATTCAAGGACAATATCGTTCAAGCTCGACCCCAGCAACACTAAAGGGTATTCTAGGTCAAAAATGGCATATTCTAGAGGGAACATAAGAGACATTCAGAGTTACTCGTCATCAAGGTTATTGAAGGTCATAATAAAATGCCGATATTTTGCCGCGGCCATTCTAAACGTTTCCAAAGTCATATCAATGTCATTCAAGGACAATACTGCTTGAGCTCGACCCAGCCATCAGGATTACTCGTCTTCAAAGTTATTGGAGGGGGCAAAATGTAAAAATTGGTGGTATGTCGTTGGGACTTTTCAAACGTTTTTGAAGTAATCTCAATACCATTCAAGAGAAATGCCGTTCAAGCTCGACCCCACCAACACTCAAGGGTATTGAAGGTCAAAAAATGCACATGCTAGAGGATACACAGATGACATCGAGAGTAACTCGTCATCATGGTTATTAAAGGTCACCATGTATTGAAAGAGACGGTATTTTGTCAGGGTCATTCTGAACGTTTCCAAAGTCATTCCAATGAAAATACAGTTCAAATTCAACCCCACCAACACTCAAGGGTATTCAAGGTCGAAAGTGACACATTCTAGAGGGGACAAAAGGGACATTCAGAATAACCCGTCGTCAAGCAGGTTATTGAAGGTCACAATAAAATGCCGATATTTTCCTGGGCCATTCTAAACGCTAAAAGTCATTCAAATGTCATTTTAGAACAATACCGTTCGAGCTCAACCAAGCCATCAGGGTTACTCGTCTTCAAGTTTATTGGAGGTCGCAAAGTATAAAAATTGGTGATATGTTGCTGGGACTACTTCAAACAATTCAAAAGTCATCTCAATGCCATTCATGGGAAATGCCGGTCGAGCTCGACCCCACCTACATTGAAGGACATTCAAGGTCAAAAGTTGACAATGCTGTTTAAGATGAACCCCGCCAATACTCAAGGACATCCAAGGTCAAACACATGATAGGGGTATACGAAGGTCATTCAAGGTGACTCGTCATCAAGGTTATCCAAGGTCAATGGGACAAATTATTCAAACGCTATAATATTCGTCAGGACCACTTCGAACGTTTTCAAATTCAATGACATTCAAGGACAATATCGTTCAAGATACGCGAAATCCCAATGGAATTCAAGGTCAAAGTTACACGCGATAGGCGAATGACATTCAAGATCGTCATCAAGGTTATCCAAGGTCATTAGGGGGCAATGGTGGGGGGAGGTCTAACACCGTCTTACACACTCGTGACCTTGAAGCATAACTATAACTCATTGAGATAATCTGACCTTAGTGCAAATACAATGTTCTGAGCTTATTCAGAAAGTGTTCAGAATTTTTGACATATGAATCTGCTGTTTTTGTCACGGGCTGCATTATCCTTGTTTTTCCAGTTTCTGAGCTGGAAAGTCGATGGCACTGGCTATTAGTCGTATGGATACACGATACACCTGCCTTATAGATTTCGGATGTGCCGTAGAGTTTCGGATTGCTTGATTTTTCTTATATATATATATATATATATATATAATCTCATTCTGCTAGACCGAATCTTCAGGATGGGTTAGGGCTCATTTCTTGCATAATGTAATACATTTTAACACTGAGGATCGAAATATTCTGACCCAAGTTGATTTCTGCTGTGTACGGGGCGATGAAAAACTTCACACAACATATTTGAAGAACTTAAAAGTATTTATTATTCAAACTCACAAGCCGATTTAATAAAAATAATCAATTTCAACAATTTTTTTGCCTTGATTTAACAGTTGAATAAATTAGGTATATTCTAAGAGGCTAACTACAGAAAAAATTTACACAAAAAATCGTACAGTATTGTCTCATAAAAATGCATCCTCATTATAAACACTAATCTCATTAGGAATCAGATTCTCACGACAAAAATTTGTTTAACCTTCTAGGGAAAGTATTCTCATCTCAACAAGCCTCTATTATCATGCGGCACAATTCATTAGAAACCCCACAAACTTCTGATATCTGAGAATTTTATAGATAGAATTATTGATCTATGTGTACATTGATGATAATATAGTCTGTTGTCTGTTCACATGATGGGATCAATTATCATTATATTCCTCTTTGACATACCTACACTATACTCTACACTGGATCATTGAAATGAAGGTTATGATCTGTAGAACTCACTGAATTATGTCAGAAACATCATTATCAGCAGTACTGAATTATGAACAATACATATATTTGAAGGACTATTATATGGATGATATATTTTCGAAATATTCGAGTCGAAGACAATAATTGATTTCATATCCTTGCTATTTTCCAAGTAGGTATAACTTTTCAATAAAGTTATTATGATATATAAAGGATAATGTGAATTCAGCTGAAATATAAATTTCGAAAAAATCCAGTTGATTATCCCATTGAAAGAATCCGCAACAAGCAATTATTTTCACATTTCAAGCTTTGCCAAGTTAATAATAAGCTTTTACAACATCACTCGAATGACATGACTAAGCAAAACTAAGACGACCTCTTCACGATTATTCAGCATACGCTCCCATATTATTCGAATCCAATATAATCATAAAAAACTCAATATGATCATTCATATTTCAGAAAAGCCACCTCGATAGACTGCTGTGCATATTACAGTTTTTTATACCAGAATAGGTAATGATCCCCTTCCTCGATTAAGAGATCATCAACACCTGAAAAAAAAAGATGTGAATTATTGGTGCGTAGTAACGGAAAAATGAACAAGGGGACATTCGAAGGACATTAAAGCACATCCTTATTTATTTTAGCGCATCGGAATAAATCGGCAGAGGTTCGAAAAAAAACTGCAAAAATTTGGGTTTCAGTAACAATGATCAGTTTGGAATGAAGGGTGCTATTGTTTTGATATATAGTCGAGCCCCATGGATCAAATTTGTTGATTTAAAGTAATACTAGAGGGGCGTGCAACATTTTTCCGGCGGCAGGGTATTTGTTAACGATGCTGAAGAATGAACGGGATATTTCTATTGGTATTGGCTCGAACTTGCATTGCCTATATTCTATATTGAAATCCGTTGCAAAGAAGAACAAAGGAAAACCTGTAGGAATAAACGAAACAAATATGGCAATAAAATCCACACAAAAGGTTTAAATGAATTATCGGCCAAAGAATGGAATTGAAGGTTTTATTGATCAGAGAAAATAATAATGTGATAAAAAATGAGATATTAATCGAATATGGGACAGCAGATTCAAAAAATTTAAATGAAGAAACATGAAGTGATATGAACAAAAGTCGAAACCAGGTTTCAGGTTGAGTGTACTCACGTTTCGATCGCTGGCATCCGCAATCGTCCTGTGGTGATGACTGTCAGTCATACCAGCGATCTAAACGTGGTGAGTACACTCAACTTGTAACCTGGTTTCAACATTTGTTCCTATTACTTCATATTTCTTATTTAAATTTTAATCATAATAATGTGTCTGTATTCATATAATATACAGGGAAAAAAAATTGCAATAGGATGGCGCCGTTCAGCAAAGCTGCTCGTAACCATCCTATCGATATACACAGTGAAATAAAGATTTGAAATTACGAAGTAATACCAAATTTTATTTGCAGAACATTTAGAAATAATGTGGTAGTTGTTCACTGTTCGATCACCAGCCACTGCCAATGATCCACTTCTATGGATTCGATCGCTATCTGTTGTTGATAACATACTGTTTGAGCTTATTTTTGAAGGTCTGGGTATCCTGAATAGCTTTTAGGGAAGGGGGAAGACTTTTGAAACATTTTACCGACATATAACTAAAGGAAGATTGAAACAATGAGGTGCTGTCTGGGCACGGTGTATAAGTTACGAAATCTGGTGGGGCAGTCGTGCACCTGTATTCCAGATTTTAATTTATCCACTAGATATATTGGGGAGTTGTATTTGTTTAATTTGTGAATAAGGCATAACATACTAACGCGGTAACGCTCGTCGAGCGACAGCCACTTCGAGTCATTCATGGCGCTTGTGATGTGGTCATATTTTCTTAGGTTGAAACTGAACCTCAAACAAGAATTCTGTATATTCTGCAACCTTCGCTTGTCCTTGTTCGAAAGAGCGGGCCAGTATATAATATGTTACAATAAGTTAGTTGGCTCAGTACCAAAGAATCAGAAAGCTGTAATTTCACTGCCTGGCTGAGAATATTGAGATTGAGGTTTAAGGATTTTTGCTTGAAGTATGATTTATGTAGAAGGTTTCCAACATGGGTACCGAATCTCAAGTTAGAGTCAATAAACAGACCTAAGTTTTTGGAAGAAATACTGGGTGTGAGAATGTTATTTCCCACTCTTATAACAAAATGTGAATGTGTAACAACTTTTTCACGCTGATTGCCAAATACCAGAAGTTCAGTCTTATCACCGTTGAGACGCAACAAGTGCTCAGATGATTTTTGTTCGATTTTAAAAATATCCGACTTGATTTTTACAATGGACTCTTTCAAATCAGCGTAATTAAATAAGTAATATAGTTGAGTATCATCGGCATATTGATGCATGTTGCAGTGCCCCAGATACGAATAAAAGTCAGACGTGTACGAAGTGAATAGTAGAGGTCCCAGCACGCTGCCTTGTGGTACTCATCTATTTAACTTAAGAAAATTCGAGTATTTATTATTTACCACAACCCTCTGACTCCTATCACTCGAATAATTTTGAAAAAAGTTCAAGGATATTTCATCAAAGCCATAATATCTCAGTTTCGACAATAATGGTATAGTCAATAGTGTCAAAAGCTTTGCTTTAATCGAGTAGTATCAGAACTGTGCATTTTTTTGTATCTGTAGCTATGAATATGTCATCAACCACTTTTCTGACTGCTATTTCATATTCCACATTACATTTTTTGGCACAATGTTGTTTTCTTTGATCAATCGAACCCTCAATTTTATTCTTAGACTGAAATCCATTCAAACCTTTTGATTTGATTTGATTTCCGCATTTGACTTGTAGTTCTTATAGGTTTTCTCTTTATTTTCATTGCAACAGGTTTCAATAAAGTTAATAATATAGTCAATAAAAGTCCGAACGAATACCACTGGGACCCAATTCTTGAAATCGTAGGAAATGTTTCTCTAGAGAATTGTTTCATACTCCCAAATCCTCTTGAGAAATACGAAACGTAGGAATAGCTATTCTTGGGCGAGTTAGGAATGTGTTTCCGGAGGAAACTGTATGAGCGACGTATGTCGAGTACGCTTTCCATTGAATTCATATTTAAACCAATCACGTTCTCAGAAATCCAATGTTATTGATAGTTTCAGGGTGGTACACTTGTATATAGACATCTTACTTGGTACCTACGTAATTAGTGGCGAGATTAATGTTCTGGAATTTGATATTTTGAATTGAAATATTAGGCATTCCAGATCAGGTTATGTCTGGGGGGCAAATACCAGTTTTAACCAATCACACACTTATAAAAAAGAAAACAAACGATAGTTTCTGGGGGGCAGATGGCGCCGTATTGGTTCATTTCGATTCATTTGACATTTTTGAAAAGTATCTGGAATGCCTAATTGACCGTCCGATGTACGTCGGATTTCGGATTTGAAGTATTGAACGTCAGATTTGAATATATTTATTTAGTCTTCATAAGCTTCGGTTTGGATTCAATAACATATCAGAATTGTGTTAGATATACGTGATACAAAACCTAAAACAATATTCAAGAATATACATTTTAGCATTTACTGAGTTTAATAATTTTACCTTCATTTCTTTGCTGACAACAAATTTTCTGTTTGGTGGAATCAAGAAAGGGTCTAACACATTTATTAAATACCTAGCCAGTTGTTTACTCAAACGGAAGTTTTTGATAAATGAAGCCTCATCCAGTGATTAAAATGGATTATAAACTACAAACCATCTACGTTCTTGCAATAGCTGTTCTTCCCACTGAAATGTATAATTTATTATACATTTCAGTGGTTCTTCCGCGTTGGCCATATTATTAAGAACAAACATCCTCATAGCATTTTCCATTTTCTCAACTTATGATTCCCACGATATTTCCAAAATAGTACTTGGTAAATACACATCAACAATAATCTCATATATGTAATCACGACTCCATTTTCATAAATAACAATGAAGAAACAAGTATCAAATAATCGTACCGTGATCTTGAAATCAAAATCAAGCCACGGAAACTAATGTTCTGTGACCAGATTCACTGGTGAATTCGATTTCTCCTACAGAAAACTTGGATAAATAATTCCTACTGATTTGATAGGAATTGATTCCTCTTATTGGCTTCAAGAATAGCGAAATCACGAATCGAGAGAAAATGACGTCATTTTCTCTAGAGAAACATTTCCTACGATTTCAAGAATTGGGTCCCTGAGGTAATTCTGATAATGACATTTTTTTTTCACCATATATTATCGCTATAACAGATGATAACGGAATAATTTCGCTAGGTGTCGTCTGGTTTTCTGTAGAGTTATGAATTTGATATTTGAAATCAGAGTACAGTCTGCAAGTGTGTCCGTCCCTATAATTGAAAATCAATTCCTTCATTTGTATCGACGAAAGCAAATGCAGGCTTTACTTCTGTGAAGAAACCTGCACTGGCACCTGTCGGATATAATTCAATGCTCTTCGTGGTATTAGCCAGGGGAGTAGTTGTTTTCTGACAGGTGCGAGCCGAAACCTACTGTGTAGGTGATTTGAGACTGGCCTGAACAGATTGTTCGAAAGATGATTTGTTGTATATCCTTTCGTGCTCAGTAATAATGCACAATCCATGAACCTGAAGGCAAAATGAATATCGCAATCATGTGCAAACTCTATTTATTCTTCTCACAATGCTATTTCGAATAACTATGCAAACTTTTGTTGAATACAATTATTTGCCCATAAAAAATATTGGATTAGTAGTGACATAAAAACAACCTATCAGCAGTGATCAATTATTATGAAACCAAATTGGCGTCTACGACGAGCATTTTTCGCAAATTTTCTCTAATTGTGGAAACAATATTTGGTTTCCAGTGGCAGATGTGGTACTTTCATTGAGTGTTCCAAAAGTGTCGGAATTTGATTCTGACGCCTGAATATTGAAGCTCATCATTGTATAGCTACCTATCTGAGTCCGAAAACAATCAGAGTTCAGACAGTTGAGGAAACTTCACTCTGTAATTATAGACCAATTACATTGCTTGCCATCAATTCCAAAGTCATGGAAATCATAATCAATATGAAGCCTATGAAATATCTGCAGGAATCAGTAATAATTAACGACCGGCAATACGGATTTCGCCAGTGACTTATTGGCGTACAATTCACATATTCGGTAGAATTCTATTGAAAAATTCGAAAAAACGTCAGCTGTTGTACTCCAAACTTCAAAAGCGTCATATAGTTGATCTCAATTGTGTGCTTTGTTGAAGAATAGGTCTCTATATGTTGTTCTTGATGGAGTATCGTGTGATATTATCTCAATAAATCCAGGTGTTATAGAAGCTTCAGTTCAGTGAATAGTTTTGCGGGCGACAGTAATCTTCATATTAGTTTCCCTTCCAGAGACCCCATATCAGCACCAGAAACAAAAATCCAGTGAGACATTAACGTCGATAGTATTAGCGATGACTTGGTGGAAATAATAGAATGGGGTAACATCAATTCAATGGTGGACTTCAATGACAGAAAAACCCAGACATGTCTCTTCTCAAAGAGTACCGATCTATCTTTACCTGATATTCAGATGTCAGGTGCAACGTACAAAGTTAGTTCATTATACTGTCTACCGGAAACCCATGCACACCAACAGACACCTCAATGCTAACTCTCACCATCATCCAGCCCAAGTATGCTCCGTACTAAACTCGCTCATCAACAGATCTATGAAACTCACATGTGACCAAAATAGATCCTCAGATCTAGAGAACCATTCAACGCCAGCAAACCCGTTCCTCGTAATCCGAAACACAAAAAGATCGGAATTAACGCCTGAAACCTTTCCTTCCTTTCATTAAGGGATTCACTTATAAAGTAAGTCAAATTCTGACAAAACACATCAAGACAGTTTTCACAGAAAACCATCAAATATCTTCCTTCCTGCGCTCACCCAAAGATGTTATACCCAACGAATCACAAGGATTATATGAAATTCCTTGCTATGACTTCCGAGAACATACGTAGGTTAGACGAACCGACGAGTATCGAACATGTCATACGAACAGACCAATAAGTTTCCTGACATGCTTCTCGAAAATTTTTGAAATTGCAATGGCCCGGAGAATAGTATCTTTTTTAAAAAATTTTTAACATGTTCTCAGAGCAACAACATGAGTATCTGAGGAATAGATCGGTTGAAACGGCTTTGGTCCATTTCAGCAATGCTGTCTTGGGAGCACTGAATGCAGGAGACCTCTCCTGTGGTATTTTTTTGGACCTCTCGAAGGTGTTTGACTGCATTGATCATAATCTCCTTCTTCAAAATCTCTACAAATACGGAATTCGAGGTAAAGGATATGACTGGTTAAAATCATACCTGAGCCATAGAAAACAACTAGTACAACTAAAACATGAACAAGGTACAGTGAGGTCGAACGCCTTGGAGACGTCTGTGGGGGTACCGCAGGGGAGTATCATTGGACCAATACTTTTTATAAATTCCATTAATGATATTAAAAACACCGTGACCGATCCGGACAGTAGCCAGGTGGTAAATTACGCAGATGACACAAACATATTATTTAGAGGTTCAAATCTAATAGACATCATGAGAATAGGTAGCCATATGTTAGAGATAAAAAGACAGTATTTTGGGGAAAATAAGCTTATTCTAAACAACGAAAAACAAATTGCATTCTATTTAAAATAAATAATACCGTGGAGAACCCAGTTTCAATCACCTTCAGTGATATTCAAATAGTATGTGAACCTTCAGTGAAGTTCTTGGGTGTCCAAGTAAATGGAACTATGAACTGGGTAACTCAGGTGGACAATTTGTGTAATAGACTGGCATCTATAATATACGCACTGAGAGTCTTAAAAAACATATTGATCGAGACTCGCTTGTAACTGTATATTATGGGAATTTCTTTTCAACAGTTAAGTTTGGAATAGCAATTTCATATGCCAAAAAAAAGCTATTAGGCTCATCTATGGTATGAAATGAACAAACAGACTCGTGTAGAAGAGTTTTTGAATCAAATAAAATGTTAACAGTACCTGCAATATATGTATAAATATATATATATATATATATATATATATATATATATATATATGATGAGTTGTTTTTTCGGGTTTCATTCCGTGTTCTGTGGTTTTGATCCCCTGAAGGATAATTGTCACAACGTTTCGGCAAAGTCTCATTTGCCATCTTCTAGGTGATGATTGAGTTTCGTCCTCCGAACTAGACTAATTATTTCGAGTTCTACTTCTCAATATATAGGGGTGTTCATTGATGGTATCTTTGACCTGGGCCCCTTCCACTTTCTTCGTTGGTCCGACTGCATTTTTCATTATGTCTGTATGGTAATTACTTGATAAAGTCCGACCTTTTTCCTCTGGTGTGATCGGCTTGTTTTTGTTTTGTGATAGGATGGATTTCCACGTTCTTGGTAATCTTTGGGCATCATCTCTCTTATTCATACTACTCGGTCGTTTCTCAATTTCGATAGCCTCTCTGATTGTTCGAGAGTAGAAGTTTTCATCGCTCGCTAATGTTTTGGTGTTTTCGAAATTGATGTTATGCCCTGTCTCCAATACGTGTTGGAAGATAAACTCCCTGGGACTCCAGTGGTATTTGGTCCTTCGGATTACGGAGTATCGATCTAATTGTACGTTCTGGTACGAACGAAGTAGCTATGTCGTGTTTGCGGAGAATTCTGCTGATTTTATCTGTGGTTCCTTTTATGTATGGTAGTCTGGTTGTTATGACCGGTGTTTCTGGGGTTTTCTGCTGTTTTGGTTTGTTCTTGGAAGCCGTTTTTATGATTCTCTCCGAGTAGTTATTCATTCGTAGAGTTTCCTCGATCGTGTTCCTCTCTTGTTTTTGATGTTCGTTGTCTGCCAACCTGATTGAACGTGTAATTAGTGTTTTTGCCACAGCGTGAATCTGTTTTGGATGGTGATGTGAATTTGCGTTCAGGTATCTGTTGGTATGTGTTGCTTTGCGATATACCGTGTGGCCTAGTGTACCGTCGGGCTTTTTTTCTTTTCGAGACTGCAACAAGTCCTACATCGGCCAGACCAACAGACGGATCAACGTACGCAAGGATGAACATGAGCTATCAGTGAAAGGGAAAGTCACCACATCCTCCATCTTCCAACACGTATTGGAGACAGGGCATAACATCAATTTCGAAAACACCAAAACATTAGCGAGCGATGAAAACTTCTACTCTCGAACAATCAGAGAGGCTATCGAAATTGAGAAACGACCGAGTAGTATGAATAAGAGAGATGATGCCCAAAGATTACCAAGAACGTGGAAATCCATCCTATCACAAAACAAAAACAAGCCGATCACACCAGAGGAAAAAGGTCGGACTTTATCAAGTAATTACCATACAGACATAATGAAAAATGCAGTCGGACCAACGAAGAAAGTGGGAGGGGCCTAGGTCAAAGATACCATCAATGAATACCCCTATATATTGAGAAGTAGAACTCGAAATAATTAGTCGAGTTCGGAGGACGAAACTCAATCATCACCTAGAAGATGGCAAATGAGACTTTGCCGAAACGTTGTGACAATTATCCTTCAGGGGATCAAAACCACAGAACACGGAATGAAACCCGAAAAAACAACTCATCATACTTCGTCCGTGAGAATCTTCATGCTAACATATATATATATATATATATATATATATATATATATATATATATATATATATATATATATATACGAATGTATAAAATTCCTAATTAAGCAACAAAAATATTTTGAAACATAGAAAAAATCGCACGATCACTCAACCATGAGCAAAAACGATTATTCATATCCACTGCATAAGAAGGCCATTTATGAAAAAGGCACAGTATATAAGGCTATGAAATTCTATAATAATCTTCCATCAGGAATGAAGAGCACCGGTGTTTTTGGAGCATTCCTGAGGGCTTGTTTTTCTAGGTAACCTCGAGCCTTATACACTCGAAGAATATTTTCAGAGAACTAGGGGGATATTAAACTGAACACTTTCATGTGTATTTTTGTTTTTATTTGTGGACATTTTTGTATATTAATCTTTGTGCTGTATTTGTAAATTTTCTGACCTATTTTCAAGACAATGTATGAATGTATGACTAGTTCTGTGATATGTAAATACTTATCTTTGAAAATAAATTATCTATCTATCTATCTAACACGAACTTGCAGTACGTAATTCAAACATCACGGTGAAACCGGACACAAATTTGCCTCAACAAACGAGACGACTCACAAAGACTCCCCAATCCCTGAAAACCATTGTTGTCCCATCGAACGATCCTTTACTTGAATCTCCTGGTCCGATGCAAATTTACGTACCGTTTGACCCTCCTATTGTTAAAAATTCCATACCTCCATTCATACACTCTCAGTTTTCACTTTGGGAATTAGGGAGAGTTAGACCCGTAAAAGTCTTGATAATTAATTCAAAGCACTAAAAATGAATCCAATTCATTTGGAATTCTGTCTGTCTCTGTCTACTAGTACATCTGAATTTTGTAAATGAATTGAATTGAAAAATGAATGATTTAAACAGTGAATCCCGTTGCAATTGTACAAATTCAAGGTGAAATAATATGCGTACGTACCAACTGGTGCAACCAACTGATTTGCAGGTGGTGACAAAGGATCTGGTACTTCAGGTAGCCTGTACAGAAGCCAATAATGGTATCCCATAGGTTCTTCTTTGTATCCAGCCAATGTGTGCACGTAATGACCGTTTGGCCATTCTGAAGCTTCGAATGAGAAGTGAGGATCCATGTCCATAGCCATTTGCATGATGTTATAGAATGAGGTATTTCTCGGCGCTGTTATGGTTATTGTGGCGTTTTCTGTGATGTTGGAACCCACCCAAAGTGTGTAGGTGACACTTATATTACGAATTTCGGAATCGTTTCCGTGCGTAGAGAGAGATTTTGTTAGTCCGTCTATTTCGACTGAAAATAAATAAAGAATGGAACATTGAAAGCTGTCTATGAGAGATTTTTCTGAATATTCATTGTCACACCACAGGTTACAGTTCATTCTATAAGCGTCAATTGTATCACTCATGATTAATAAACGTTTGATTAAACTCAGTTGAGTAGATGAAGAAATGCATTAAATAATTAATTTAACGAGGCTGATGCAATTTGACCATACCTTTGTGAGATGTTGAATGTAATTATCATTTTAATCAAAACATTTCAAAACCTATAAACCCCAATGTTACCCTCAACAGTTTCAACAGGAGCACATATCTTGTTGTCCTATTTATGGGGACTCTGAACCTGCGCCAGATATATAGATCTTCGATTCACATTCTGCCCATGAAACATGGGAATGGAATCAGTCTTATTTGACCTCAAAATGTGAAGTGAAAAATTACCTGAGGGGCATTTAATAGGGTGATGATAGTGATCTGATATCTCAAAAAATGTTCAAATTGTAACTTCTAGAGTATTAATGTTCAATATCGATTAAAATAGAATAAGAAAATTAAAATACATTCGGTAAAGAGTTCTAGTCAATATAGAATATCTATTTTGTGTATTTACTTATTTCTCACTGGGTATCTAGATCGGCAAAAAGTCTTGTGAACTGCTAGAATGAGATGAAACGATATTAAAAAGAAATTGCAAATTTTGTGAAACAGAAATGCAAAACTCGGATGCATATGAGAATGCCTTCTGGAATAAAATGGGTAACACGTATCTATGCCTTGTTTCCAGCAAGTACATTATGTATAAGCCGTTCAGATGCTAATCCCTATGCACACAAGATACGGCGACTTAAGGTGGAATTATGCAACAGTTAACTCTCACCCACACTTACACTGTAAAAGATGAACCTTTTATTAAAAATCAATATTTTTTTCAGTGGAAATTATATAGTTGAAAAATAATTGGAAGTGAAAGTTGGAGTGGAAATTGCATAAACCCACCTTCATGTAATGGTACCGTAGGTTATCAGGAATCGAGTAGTTGCCTCGGAATACAATGACAAATACCAGTTCTCAGTAATTCTTTGCCTACAGGAGGCTCTGCTCTGTAGAGCCTAGTGGTATTGGTTTTGACTTCCATTGTGTGAATTATTAACTCTATTGAAACCTGTACTGAGGAAAAATACAAAAAAAAATTAAAAATAAAAATCGAACAAGGCAATCAGATCCAAACAAAAACGGTTGGAATGAATTTTTTGATCAGGAAAATAAAATCAAAGGTTTGATTGATCAAAGAAATAGTTATTGTTTAAAACTAGGAAAAGCTTTTTCTTCGAAGTAAACATACTATTTTACCGCAAAACGTTTAAAATTCGACAGATATTAATTATTTTGAGAAAATCGCGAATCATGTTATCACAAATAAATGGTGCTTTGAAATTCATAATAAAACGACTTGGGTTACTGTTGGGTTGGGTTTCATGGGGAATTATAAATAAAAATTCTGTCTGTGAATTTGAGAAAATGGAATGCTTTCATTGAAATCTGTTGCTACGGTAACGATTCGATTCTACTGGCAATTTCGCTACCTAACTGCAAAATTATTAGGGGGAATAACCTGATTCGTAACGTAATAATGCAGTCATCAGTCAACTTCTATCTCTTTCCAAAGGAATGATTTGATCAAAGGATTCATAAAACAAGCTGCAATATTTGTTTCGAGACTTCATAGCTGTGACTTCATTTGGGTTTGCGGGCGATAAATTGGCCGGTACCGCGCTAAAGTTCTCCAGATTAATATATATATCGGATCATTAATCCAGTCTATGACCATTTTCCCGTGTATTTATCCCATACATTACCGATTCGCATGAAAATTTGGATTCAGGATCTACATACCCTCTTTTTCAAAATCTACCCTGTGCCGAGGGTTGCTTTCTCCCTGGGGGTGGATGACACCCCTTCTTGGGGGTGAACATTTTTTTATTGAAAATGAGTGCGGAAATCAATAGATTGACTAATTCTGAGCAATTTTTGTTCAATGAAGTTTTTTCTGAAAAGCAATATTTTTCGACTTATTCACGAGTGAAATTGTCGGTTTTCAGGCAAAAAAAAACACGTTTTCAGATCCTTCTTCGCGAATAATTGGAAAAATAACCATCTAATCGAAAAACCTGTGGAGAGCAAAATTATAGCTTTTGAAAAAAAAAGGCGAACGTTCATTTGTGATGTATGCAAACCCACTACAAACTGAATAATTGCTTGTTGAAAGTTGATTGGTATTTTCAAACGCCAAAATGGAAAGATTCTACGTACAATAACCAAAAACCAATGCATTTTTCGGGAAAAACTCATTGGACCTTTTTTGAAGTCCTTCAGAAATCTTATATTTTTGTTATCAATAGAGATTTCTAGCATCAAAACTGTCCTAGGTATGAAGGAAATAATGTTGAATCCTATTTTTTCGCTGAAAAAGTTGTGAATAACTCATCCTCTCTTCCCCCCCTTTGAAAAAAATCGTTGTTACCCCATAATTCACTTCATTCATGTTCTTATAATGAGTTCTGAGTTTTTCATCAATTGAAAGTACGTAGTTTTGGAAAAAATTGAGATTGAAGAGAAAAAATTATATACGTAACTCAGCGAAAAATCACCATTTCTTCGAAATAACTCGAAAAGTATTGACCACATGCAAAATTTTCTAGAGTACAGAATTGAAGGTTACTCTTCTCTGAAAATTTTGGCGTTTAATTTTTTTCTGCAGCATGAAAATAGAGTAAGATATGGCCAGTTAAATATTGTGAGGGTTCCCGCAAAGTAACTTTTTTGAGCCCTTTCAGCATGAACCTTTCGAAAAATATAATCAGAAACCAAAAATCATCAAATGATCTTATAGCTCTTGAGGAAAGCTACAAAATACTTTTTTGTTGGATTCGATTGCTTAAAGACTAAGCGAGTTATGGGAAAGAAACCAAAAACAATTTTCGTAGAAATTAGAGTATGTACAATAGTATATTGAAGAATACGCATAGTAACTGTATTTTAGGCCTAGTGGAACTATATGTATATTATATATATATATATATATATATATATATACAAGATGAATTTTTCTGGGTTTTTTATCCGTTAGGTATTTTCTGATTTGTTCGACGTTTCGAATTCCATTTTGAATTCATTTTCAAGAACTGTGAGACGAATATCTGTCCATACCGTCTTGGTCAATCACTCCCCTTACGAAGCAACCAAGCAAGAGCTAGCAAAGACTTCAATTGTCTGTTCTCCACGGAAACTGGTATTTATAATGACTCTCCTCAGTCATTATCCGACTGCGTCCGATATTAAGGCTGCATCCTGCCCATCCAGGTATTATGTAGAAATTGATGTTTTCACGGATCTTCGATATACAAGATGAATTTTTCTGGGTTTTTTATCCGTTAGGTATTTTCTGATTTGTTCGACGTTTCGAATTCCATTTTGAATTCATTTTCAAGAACTGTGAGACGAATATCTGTCCATACCGTCTTGGTCAATCACTCCCCTTACGAAGCAACCAAGCAAGAGCTAGCAAAGACTTCAATTGTCTGTTCTCCACGGAAACTGGTATTTATAATGACTCTCCTCAGTCATTATCCGACTGCGTCCGATATTAAGGCTGCATCCTGCCCATCCAGGTATTATGTAGAAATTGATGTTTTCACGGATCTTCGATATACAAGATGAATTTTTCTGGGTTTTTTATCCGTTAGGTATTTTCTGATTTGTTCGACGTTTCGAATTCCATTTTGAATTCATTTTCAAGAACTGTGAGACGAATATCTGTCCATACCGTCTTGGTCAATCACTCCCCTTACGAAGCAACCAAGCAAGAGCTAGCAAAGACTTCAATTGTCTGTTCTCCACGGAAACTGGTATTTATAATGACTCTCCTCAGTCATTATCCGACTGCGTCCGATATTAAGGCTGCATCCTGCCCATCCAGGTATTATGTAGAAATTGATGTTTTCACGGATCTTCGATATACAAGATGAATTTTTCTGGGTTTTTTATCCGTTAGGTATTTTCTGATTTGTTCGACGTTTCGAATTCCATTTTGAATTCATTTTCAAGAACTGTGAGACGAATATCTGTCCATACCGTCTTGGTCAATCACTCCCCTTACGAAGCAACCAAGCAAGAGCTAGCAAAGACTTCAATTGTCTGTTCTCCACGGAAACTGGTATTTATAATGACTCTCCTCAGTCATTATCCGACTGCGTCCGATATTAAGGCTGCATCCTGCCCATCCAGGTATTATGTAGAAATTGATGTTTTCACGGATCTTCGATATACAAGATGAATTTTTCTGGGTTTTTTATCCGTTAGGTATTTTCTGATTTGTTCGCTCAAAAGTAGTATTTTGTAATTTTTTTTGAATAGGAGTAGTTTTCACCTCTGATGAATAAAAATCAACCCCATGCACAACCTTAACTTTGAAGTAGATGGTAGATAGGAGCTGAATCTCAAATTGAATGCAAATAGATACTGAATAAATTGAATAACTACCGAATAACATGTTAATTATTATTTTCTGGTGATATTCTGTCTTAAGGGGTGTTAAGGGCTGGCACTGAATATTGAACCATAAATTATATTAAAAATTATCAATCGGTTGATTTCACTGATATAAATATGATTTCAGTTTATTACATGCTCCAATCTTAAATTTTGATATTTTTTTTCGAATAGGGGTGGTTTTTACCCCCCCTTCAAGAAAGCAACCCTCGGCACAGGGTAGATTTTGAAATAGAGGGTAAGTAGAACCTATATCCAAATTTTCATACGAATCGGTGCTGAATGGGATAAATACACAGTTAACACTTTTTTACCGTCATAGACTGGACTGGAGTACATCCGCTGGTCGAGGGCGTTTATGGAGCAAGAGTAACTATGATTTTTCGTGACTAACACTAATATTTCTGAAGGCAATAGTTGGATTTTTTTGTGTTTTTTCATACATTCAATAGAGGTTCATAAATTTTTTCAACTTCTGTGTTTAATTGACGAATCTCTTTACACCAGAACCTTCACAACTTACCTAGAACTTCGGCGGAATGCCGAATTCAAGCTGCTTTCGGAACTTCCTTAGCATCCAAAATTTGACGTGGAGGAATCTACGTCCGGTGACAGTAATTGCCATTAAAATATAAACAACTGACCGGCAAAGAATTGATTAAATATTTTTGTCAGCAATCCTTAATTTGACAACAAATGACTATAATTGTTGTGATATAACAAAAATTCATTTGTAGTGCTTAGAATTAGCCAATCTATTGATTTCCGCACTCATTTCCAATAAAAAATTTTTCATCCTCTAGAAGGGGTGGCATCCATCGGTGCTGTATGGGATAAATACACAGTTTACACTTTTTTCACCGTCATAGACTGGAGTAAAGGTGTCTGTCAAGTTTCTGAATTCATTCCTATATTCTGTGATATAGACCATTGAATACAGCATTATTCGAATATTAGCCATCCCCTACCTTCTACCAATGAGATGCGCCTCATTGGTAGCACCCCCTTTTCCACACCATAGAAAATTTGAGTGTACCGACTATACCGACTATACTTCGAAATGTTATCAGTCATCAGCGAATGACGATTGCGGATAGCAGGGATCGAAACATCGTGAAACTCAAAATTGGTTTCTACATTTGGTCATATTCATTCATATTTCTCCATCGAACTTTTTTGGTTTTACTAATTAATATTCAATATTTCAATTTTTTTTCGTCACAATATTATATTATGATCAATCAAACCTTCATTTATTCATTCTTCGACCAAAAAATCCATTTCCTTCTTGTTTATATTTAATAGATTTATTAGATTTGAATTTCTCATGAGTTTTTTTGTGCTACATGTTTCAATGGAGGTAATGATATGGACAAAGGAAGTCTGAACCAATACCACTCTACTTGGAAAATATTAAATCAGAGACATACTGACACGTTGAAACAATGAATTCATGTATACCTATTGTATCATACTACTGAGTACTATACTTCGTTAAAGTAATAAGAAACATTTTCCACACTGAATTGATTACTCAGTTTCCTAGGGGAAGAGAACTTCCATATTTTCTATTATATGAACTCTTAGTTTCTTACAGTTATTGGAATAATATTTTGTTGCCCCCAATATATATGAAAAAGTATCTGCTTTCTCACCATGATTGTCCAAATCACTATCATATTTGCCACAGTCCAAATTTCTAACGTCACCAAGTCCTCGTTCAGAAAGGGCTAATACTACTTCAGCTGTTAGATTCGGATCTGTAAATGCTCCATCAGGATCCTGTCTGGATTCTATGTAAGCTTTGGCCGATGTTCTGTTCCAATGACTGTTGATTTCATTGAGATCTTGCAAAGCCTAGAAGATAAGTCATATAATGAAAAATGCATCAAGATACAGTCTGGTAAATCATATAATATCATTTCCTATGCGCTGAATCGCCTTCAAAGATAATAAGGAATATAAAAATTTTCAATTACTTGTAGAGTAAGTGCTGTATTGTATAGGTTCCCAAATCCGCCATCTTGTTGCTGTTGCCGAGCTAGACTTATGCTGGGTCTTCTCAAGGAATGTTGTAAATTCCTATGTCTGTGATCTTTAACTATACACCTTAGGGCTAGGATGGTCATCGCAACTGTATCTGTGAAAAAAAGATCCTGACAATGAAATTCCAATATTTTGTGAGACTTATCTCATAATGAAATTTAAACTGATCATAATTTCTAGTGTACCTTTTTGCGTTTTCACATTTGGACAAAAAATATCACAATTATAACAACCGATGTTGGGAATGTTATTGAACTGATCACAGAAAAAAATCTACCACTCAATCCCAATTGTCTTCAGTTCTAATGATCATTTTTTACGGTTTTTGAAGAAAGTACCACTTCATATCCCATCAATATTACATTCATTCAGAAATTCAATTCACTTTTCAGTAGTATTCACATTTCAATGGGGTTGTTATCAAGCACCAAGTATAATCATAGCAATATGTATATAGAATGCGACTGGTATGTACGATTTCAATTTGCGAGGTAATTTATCGATTTCGAAGCGTCTGTGTCACTCGTATCTGTTCAGTTTATCACTACGGCTAGAACAAGTGCTCAGCGTTATTCAAAATTGAAACACATCAAATCATAGCCTAGGTGTTTCTTGGAAAATTTAATAATTATACAGAGAGAAACATCATCTCACTCTCAGTCGAGATTATAGGAAGTTGCGCATTGTATGTACTAAAATGATATGCATTAGACTAGTACCAGAATGTATTGTTTTAATTTGAACACGATATTTTCTGACTAAATAATTGTCTGATATCATCACCCTGAAAATGAATGTGATTTGATTATCGTTGCGAAACAGCAGATAAACATAAGCGTTATCAGGTAAAAGGGTGATAATTTGACTGGCGATACATAGGGGAGTTCACCAACCATGCGAACGACAAAAAACTCCAAATCAGTCACTATAACTATCAGGACAGGAAAAAGTATCACAGTCAAAACAGAAGTATATACATTTTCGAACTGAAATTTTCAGTATTAGTGAGTATCCATTTGAGGAGGATAATAATGATAGTAATGATACTAATGATAAGCAGAGGAAGCTGAACAACATCCGAATAGTCTCTGGTGAGTAGTGCCACCACTTTCCTGAGCTCAGAATGGAAAATCGTACCGGCAGATAATACGCACCTGAGAGAGAAAAGCCTTTCCTGTCCTGTGTCGGGCGTGAGCCTGCTCGCCTAACCACCTTGCAGTGGCAGTGACAGTGCTCCCACAACCAACCCCATTTGGATACAGGTAAAGGCCAAGGAGTGTTTCACTTTCGTAAAATTTGTACACCGAATCAGGATTTCTAGTAGATTTCAGGAGGGATTTATGATTTCAACACGGATTTCATGGATTTCAACAAGATTTCCACTGTATTTTGTACACTAGATTTCCGAAGTGAAACACCCCTTGATAAAGGCCAAGGTGAAGGGGCCAGAATCGTTAGACAGTCTCGTCTCGTGACAATGGGGAACGTTCCGAGTGGACCGCCGAATTAAGGGACGACCTGATGCGGTGCAACGAGTGTAATGATCCCGCCCGAAAGGAATACATGGCGAGAATTCTTGCTTTGTGGTGCGTGGAACACCCGGAGCATGACGCCTTTTCAGCACAAAATCTTAGGGATTAGGTATTCCATATTCGTGTCTTTGGCTATGTGCGGGCCACACCAAGGTCGGTTGAGCAAGTGGTAGAAATACGGCCAGTGCCGATTCGACTGGAAGTACTGAGAACCCAGAACATCTGGACTGTAGCCCCTGAGGTCAGAACATATGGCCAAAATGGTCGCAGAAGTTCGTGATGATTTTACAGAAGAGGCTAACAACTGGCAGAGCAACTGTGCAGGGTATGACTCTATTCAGGCTAACATCTGACTGATCAACTGTGTCGTGTATGGCTCTATCGAGGGTCTTTTTCAGCGAGAAGGAGAAAATGGATCCTTCGACTCCTCCATGAGCAGCGCAAGAGATGTTAGTGGCTGAGATCAAGTCGGCAAGACAAGTAGAATTGGCTTGAGAGGATACGAATGCTGGTGACTGCAAAAAGTCACTATTAAGGCGGGCGAGGGCTTTTTCCGAGAACAAATAGTTCCGCGAGAAACCCCCCTGCCTATTCCAATTGCCTCTGCGCGTTTTGGGTAATCCGCCGGCCGCTAATCAGGTGGAATTCTTTTGCGACCATTCGCAACCACTCAACCGAGACACTACAGCCCTGACTCATTTCGAAGCTTCCTGCGGAGGGCTTCAACAGCCCGAGCCCGAAATACTGCGTCAACCACGGATGAGCTTCGGAGAGATGGTTCCAGGAACTTTTCTGTGCTGCTGTTGCAGTTGACCCGGTATTCGAACAGATATATGAGCAAAAAGGGTCGAAGAGAGGCTTCGAGGGCTGTAGGGAGAACTTGCTAATCGATAGATGCATCACGCAGGACTCCGTGCAGTATCAGCGGAATCTTGCAACTGCTTGGATCAACTATCGCAAGCCATTCGATGCAACATCGAGTTACGATCAAATAGTGGTGACATGCGTCGAACAAATTATGCCGCTCTGGAGAACTCTTTTTTTTCAAGGAAGATTCCCTCAGCCCTCCTCTTTTCTGAATATGATTAATGCCATTGTTCTTTGCGCTCAATGCAACAGTGTTCTAGGCAGGAGTAGTGGCCATCAAACACTGTATAGGTTAAGATCGCCAACAAAACCATTGCCATTTTTCCCGACAGCCAGGCGGCAATTAAGGAGGTCGGCTCATAGCAAATCTTCTCACGACTAGTGGAAAGCTGCCTGAGCGAACTCAAGGAGCTAGACACCCAAATAAAGAGTCCAGATTGGAGACCCGGATATAAGGATCACAAGGGCAACAAGAAGAGATCGAGGCTCTAGCCTATCTAAGGCTATGATCGGTCCAGAAACCTTCGCCGGGGTACCGAAAGCATGTATACAGATATACATCAAGTATCAGTCGGCGGGGCACAGCCGGCTAAGAAAACATATGAGCAACATGGGTCTCACAGAAGCAATGTCAAGAAGATGAAGAAACCGCACTACATGTGTTCTGTGAATGCGAAGCGATAGCAAGCCTGAGACACACGAGATGCGGGGAAGAGAAACCGGAGGCTACTAGCCTTATGAAGGGATCAAGTCAGACAAGAAGCTCTAATAACCAAGAAGCATCACAATAGATCTGAAAAATTCGCAGTGAATAAGGCCATGGGGTAGCTCCCCAACAATGATATCTGATCTTATCTCAAGAATATGGATGACCTCAAGCTCCATGCCTCCGAAGAAAAAGGCTCACAGCAATCACTCAGGGTGGTGCAGGAGTTCACGCAATTTGCCGTTATGGACTTCGAAAATTACAAATAAGCCATGGTTCATCTCAAGAGAGGACGATGTGGGGATGCCTAACTCGTAGACGGAAGCATTCTACATCATTTGAATGCCGGAAAAACAAACACCTATTTAGGTGTTGAACAACGCCATACTCAGGAAGTGGAGTCGGTGAAATATGCTCTCTGTGGCAAGTATAAGCAAAAACCGCGGCAGATCTGGTCTTCAGAGCTGTCGGAAGAGAAAAAAGCTCCTACCACCAACATGCTTGTCATTCCGATTATACTCTTCTCCTTTGGAGTAGTCAAGTGGACTCGGGAAGAGTTGCGGCAACTTGACGTGAAAATTCGAAGAAAGAGGCATATGCACCGAGACATGCATCCGAAATGGCCCGTTCCACGGTTATATATCCCTCGACAAACAGGGGGCCGTGATTGTATGAGTTTGGGGTGTTTATAGCAGAATGATACCAGATGGAGCCTGTTAAGTCATCAGTATTTTGGATCTTTTTCTCTGCATGATCTGAGGCTACGAGAATGCTGAAGTTAAAGCAGCCCTGTTCAAAGTAGCAATGCGCGCTGCTGATGAACTCGGTATAGTTTTTGACACCGAGTGGATCTGTCTCCGAGTTGAAGCCCGTACGGAGAAAAGCTCACTTCAAAGTTACAGAGAATGCCGAGATATTCCATCTGCATAGAGACAGGCCCATGCATGAAATCTTCTTTGAAAACATTGAGGAACAACAGACAAGACACCGTTTCTGCCTTTTTTTTTTATATGCAGATACACACGAAAAGGAAGCCCTGTAATGTTCTAAGAACACCGCGTGAATCAAGGGACAGGAGAAACGAATTAACATTCACTTTGAATTTCTGAAGTTTGTAAGCCTCAGGGAAAACCTCTTTTGGCAAGGAGTTTCAAGGCTCAGCTGTTCTATTGAAAAAAGATCCCTGAGCGAGAGAGGTTCCACAGGTTTCTAAATTCACAACAAAGGTGTGGGAATTCTGTACTCGTCGAGTCATCCGTGTAGATATTGCCAAGGGGGAAACGATTGATAACAATTCGGAAGAGCATCGACTGTGACATTGAGGTCGTTGAGGGAAATGAAGAGCATCGAATTTTGTGAACTTTCCATTACCCAGGGTTCAGTCTTCAAACTCCCCAAGCTCCACCCGGACAATTCTGTCAAATTGCTGGTTCTGATTATAGGTGTTTTAGGTGGTTCCAGATCAACGTTATTCGGAGTTCAAGACCATACCGGCCTCCACCGGCATTCAGTTTTTGATAGTGTCTATCAGTTTTGAATATTATTTGTACCTTTGAAATAATAATTATGTCTGAAATATCTTCACACCTGTACTTCTGTTTGGAAATATGTTTATCCATGAATATAGTGATGGGAACTTTTTATATTTTTATACAAACCTATATTATGGTCTTTGGCAGTATTGGCAATATCCAGAAGTCTTCTGATCTGCTTTTTCCTGACATGTGCTCTTGCGCTGCAACTAACTAAGGTGACGTATGCGAACTCTATGTCGTGAACAGGTTCGTGATGTTGAAGTGTTCCAATCAAGTCATGCCCATGGAACTGTCTTGGATCGTGACACATTGCGTTCAACGCTAAGCAGTACTGAGATAGTTTCGGGGGAGTGATGGGTACTTCATGATGCCTGAAAAATGCATGTGTCAAAAATGGTATTATAAGTGTGAATAAAAAATACACAACACCATACATTTCATTTCAAGAATGTAGTCTCTGACTTATGTCTCGTGTAACAATTTTTCTTTCGTATAGAATTTTGCGATATTATATTTCGAAAGAGCGAGAAATATTACACCTTTCCCGATTCTTGAGTTGTATTTCATATATTAGATACATAGATACATTTTATTTTATCACGTTAGTTATTGGCGAAAATGAAAAAAAAAATTGGTTCAAATTGGGTGTGCAATAAAAATATTGTATTAGAATTATAATTCAAATGTTTGGATAGGATTGAGCATTTGAAGAAAATCCTTCGGGTGTGATGTCTGTTTTCATAGAAATCGGTATTGATCTCAATAAATATTCATTGGATGCCTTCTTCATGGTCACGTTATTAGGGACCAATAAAGGGATTGTTATGAATTTCCATATGTAAGTTTTTTTTTGATGGTGTTTATTGAATAAAAAGATGACTGAAAATGAGTGAGAATGAACCCCTTTTTCAGTTTTCAGGTGCTATTTTGGATATCCCGAATCTAACACTATAAAAAATTGTTTTTTTTCGTGAACTCAAAAAAATGGCACAGGAAACATTTGTTCAGTCAATTTGAGAGTTTAAAATTTTTCTTTCGATTTTCGGAGCTTTTGCTTTACCGACATGTTTTACATTCATCTTAATTTTGATGACCACATGCAATATCTACTTATATCGACCTGTGCTAAAATACACCTGTAGAAATTATCGTTTCTTGATACAACATTCTTGATATTTTCCTACTTTTCGGAAGAAAACGGGTAAATTGATAATTTTTTCTGCAATAAATATTACATGTAAGCTCGCATTCAGAAAAGAAATGTAATAAAAAAATTTGAAAGACGCAAATCGACTGCAGACAGTTGAAATTTGATACACGAGCAGCATTTTTCACAGGCAATCCTCTGAGTTTTCAAAGTTTTTTTACCAGAAATAATCTCACCTCCACAATAATACAACGATCTCTACTTCCATTTGCTTGAAGGAAAGTTGTAGCTCGAGCGGGTCGGGCATTAGGCGCGCGAATTCCTCATGGGGCGCCAATTGAAGCGCCGTCAATACCTTCGGGGTATCATTTCTCCAACCCCAATTGCTCTCCCTCTGCGTAAGTAGCCACGACAACGCCCTTTGGATGCTCGATTCGCTCTTTTCTGTGTGTTGTTGTTGTAATTGATGAGGGTCCGAAGTTGTGCCGAATTTTGTAGACTCAGTTGTGCCTGGAAAATTAAAAAGATACTTCATCAAGCCAAACCACAATGAAATGTCAGATGGAGTCTCCTGATTGATCGATTGGGCTTTGAAATTGAGTTTTGTTTATCAAGTTGACAGCTTAGTCTACAAGCCGCGTCTATTCCTGGAAAATAATCTTATTGTGTTAACTCGAATTCTTTGTATGAGAGAAAATTGGTTAGATGATAAAAATGGTGTGTTTTTAGAGGCCGTTATTTCAGGCTGATATCGAAAACGATTAATCGATAACTGGGGGGGGGGGGTTATATTGAAATCTGTGTGAAAACAGAGATTTAGAACATGATATTTTTTTTTCATTAATGTATTGTGTCAGGGCGGAATGCCTTACAGAATCAGGATAATATAATATGAATGAAATATACTTTGCCACTTGCGCTAAAAACATTTATATCCATATCAAGCTATGAAATTCCAAAGGAGATTCCTGTTTCAGATATTCAGAGCATTCCTAATCCTTTCGAGTTCTGAGGGTTGTTTCAGAATCGAAGCTTTGTTATATATTATGATGAGGAGATAATGGTTCCATTGAAATGCCACCACAGGGCAATATACCTCAACTTTTCAGATTATTTAAAAACCCCAATCAGAAGGGGTATAACTTCACAAATGCTGGACAATTGGCACAAACAGACTATACAAATTTAGACCAAATATTTGTTTGTGAAATAACGGATGACAATTCAATCATTTGATGGGATATAATGGGCGACGTCGAATAAGAGAAAGTTCAGGAATGGCATATTGCAAATTATGACGACGCTACCAAAATCAAAGAGGCATATAAAAGGCATAGGACAATGTGTCAAACGGTACTGGAGAAAGTAATTTTCGATAGACAAAATAAATCACATTATTTGAATACAACTATATTTTCGTTCCAATATGTGACAAGTTATATGAATTAAACTATATTATTATCAAACCATTTCATTTCTCCGCTCATTCGGGATAATGATGAAAATATTTTCCATGAATCAATTGATTGCCTATCGCGAATACTATTATTACAAACAATCAACAGAAGAGAATGGGATTCGGAATGGAATCTCCTACACAGGTTTGACCTATTTCGTCAGTTCTGTTAGTTAGTTAGAAATACGTGAGCTTTTGTGGAGACATGTTCTATTATACGACCTTTTTGGATCTATCCCAACAGGATTCACGGTCGATTTATGCTGACATTTTGAAAGGTCAATTGCAGGCGAGGGTAAAACGAATAGAGGCAATGAGGTTTGTCATGAGAACACTGAACCGGCAAGGATCATTGGTATTTCTTATTTGACTGAAAACGATCGGGATTTGGTGACCTAAATACAACTTTTCATAATGTTATCATAGCGGACACGGTGATTCAGAAATAATTCAAAATAGGCCTAAACAATTCACGATTAATATTGCATATTGATATTTCAATTGAAAATATAGTGAAGTTCTGAAGTAACGAATGAAATAGAATGATCTGTTATTAATTGGGTGATTTTTTCGGCTCAGCAGGGGTGCGCTGATGAAGTAGAGAAAGAAGAAAATTTCGAATTTGTACTTTGTAATTAATGGGAAACTATATTTCGCTGCCTCACACCATGTAGGCTCCAATGAAAAAATTTTTTTAGATTGTCTGAATTCTTCAGTCAGAAGGACTAATTGGTCGAGAACCAAATCCGAGATGTTGAAAAGAAATATTATAAATGCTTATTCTCCTCAAGAGATGGAGGGGAATCATCTCCGAATGGTGCGGGACGACAACAACGACAAGAAGGATCTTAGGTAAACAGTTAGCATTTATGAATTAAGGGATACTATTCTCTTCATCGCAAGTATCTGAACTAACTTTCCGTTCAACCCTTGCTTCCGCTCCTTCAAGGGTAAAAATACATTCCGAAGGTGTTTATATTCTACTCGATTGACGCCTATTTTCGAAATCAGCCATTGATCCATTTGTGAAAAGTCGGTAAGACATCAATTGAAACTGCTATGGTCTACCTATGTCTACCAATGAGAGGAGGAACTTTCGTTCAGATTCATCGCACTCAAACCTTCTATCTATCTGTCTTATTATATCTAAGAAAATTAGAGAGTAACCGTCCAGTTGAACCAATCGCGATTTTTCTTATTATGGGCTACAAAAAAATTAACACCCCTCCTTCCAGTTGGTGAAGTGCGACGTAATGTTTCATTGAATTGAGCCGGTTTTTCAAAGTTCTTCTCATTGTATACCCTGCTTTCAACAGGAGTTTTAGCGTTCCTTAACCAATAATATAGTTGGAGGCAGATTCAACAAAAAAAATCGAATAATATGACGATAACATCATTTTCTCCCAGCCCTTCATACAAAATGAAATCCTTTTAACGACAACATACTATTCGAACTCTTTCTGGTCTGATTTCATAGTGGAAAAATTTCGCATCGCATCTCATTACTCATGATAAAAAATATGTGGCCTCACTACGCAGTTTCCTTTCATGCTATTTTTAGTTGATAAATTACTCCTATTGTAGTCAAGATAGCACCACTAGGTACTAGACGTGATTCAAATCAGATTCCAGTCATTTCAGTATCAGTTTTATGTTCCCAAAACACCACATCATGCAAATGTATGCACTTCATTCTGCAACAAAGTGCTACGGTTATAGTTTGAGAGGGATGTCAGATAGCTATCTGGAATATTCATTTCAATCGCTCTCAGAGTCGAAGAGGGATGCTGGGTCAAAAATTTGTTCTGGATTGCAATGATGATGTGATATGATAGCAGCTACAGTTATAGAATATATAAAGGTGCACAGACTATGTCGGTTACCCAAAGTATACTTAAGGGTTACAGCAAGTTTCAAATTATTGCTAAGGTTTGAATGATCTGTAGTTGATATCTGTTCCTTTTAGCGAAACGCAGTTTGATCAAGGGCAATAACCACTTTCAGCTCCAAAATCATACAAAGGAATGATCTTACTTCTTGGAGTTCTGATTTGAAGCAGATCCAAAGTGTAGCAGGACAGGCAAGTAAACGTTGTATCAGTTCCTTCTGAATCTGGTTTTTGTCGATGTGCAGCAACCGTGTTTGTATAAATGCCGTATCTGATTAGTAGATACACTCATCGTATGGGCTGTGTAGCGTGGCAGTAAGTTATAAAGCCAATTAGGAAGTTAGGGAAGAAGAAGTGTTTGATGTTGTGTGGCCTCGCAGAGTACTCTATTTTTCATATAATGTGCTAGATCCCAATAAAATGGAAATTTTATCACCAAGGATATCGATTGCACAATAATATGATTCTCTCATTCTTAGCCTCAAATCCACAATGAATAATGAGCAGCATGTAGTATCAGAGTTTTCCAATAAAATAGAAAAGAGTCAACAATTCTTTTTTGGGCCCAGATCAAGGGTGTATTCGTAAATTTGTTCAATGACTATTGGCCTCAGCAATAAGAAGTATGAATTGAATTGGTAACGCAACAAGGAGACATATAAGTTTGCTGACAGGTAGGATAGATAGAATTGGTACACAGGATGAGTAGGTTCAACTGACCTACTGCTGAACACCTGATTTTTTTTTGGATCTTTTTCAGAAAGTGTACTAAGTCACAAACAGCAAAGATAATGAGCGATAAACCAGACACTTACATTTTAGATATGAATTACTACGATGAGTTTTCCTTTATTGACCGAAATAGTTGTGAAAATGCATTCAGCCTGTAACAACAGGTGTAATGACTTAGACAAAAAAGTGCACTGGAATTATGATATGATAAGAACATTATCTGAAAAGCCATTATTCTCGATTGATTGATTATTCTTGTATTATTCATCAATGTAGTTCGTTTAGTATTGAGTTGAGACACGGCTATTACTGGCCATTCGTTACTCTGTAGCATGTAGGGTGCAAACATTACTGTTCTGATTTATATATGGCGATGACTTAAGCCAGAAATTTGTGTTTGTCCAGTTTTTCAATAAAGTGAATTGTTAAATGCGATTCAATTTTCTAAATATACCTTGGATAGTTATCGAAACAAATGAAAGTCGAATGGATAGATAGATATTTTTTACTATGCAAAACTTTACACTTCGTAGGAGAGAGTATATCGTATAATCAGATTATATTTCGACAGATGACCTACAGTTAGTAACAGAGGCATGAAAAAAAAGTATGAAACATATCACATTGAGAAGTTTCATTGGATATGAAAAAATTTTGGAAAGACCAAATATTTGGATAATGAAATAAAATTACCCGACGGCAGTGTTCAAAAAATTGTTGGTTTTGAATTCGGAGAATTCATCTGCTCAGTATTAGATTGAAGCCAGTGCTCAGAAACTCAAAAAATATCGACCATTGTACCCTCATCATCATAGGATTAGTTGAGCTCCGAAATTTTGATACTTACACAATGTATATTTTGATGCATTAGGGTATTTTTGTCCGATATAAGGGTTGGTGAGGAAACCGACTCACTTTTGGTCATAGTAGTCTGATCTCCAGATACAGCTCCAGGAATGCATCATTCCGCTGAGTTTGGTATTCACTGATAGATTTGTGTGAGTTGATTGTTCCACACCCAGTTCAGTTCCCATTCCAAAAAAAATTTTATTTTGGGAGCAGGAACTATTTCCACTCGGTTCGCCTGCATTGAGTTTTTTCACCTGCGATACTAATGGGGTGAGCTGCATTTGAATCCTTCACAGACCAGAATTTATTATCAGTCAGAAGTAGGTTTTTTCTCATTTTTACCTGACAGCCTTCTTCCAGGGCTTGCTTTTTGTGATGAAATAGATGTCTTCTGATTTGGAAATGATCATATTTTTAATGAAGCGAAATAACTCGCATGGAGTTTTTTCAGGTATGTCAGAATATATCTGTTGAAATCTCTTGGGAATTTCCATGGTATCTTCGGTGTAGCGGACATTCGAAAGTCTCCAGAGTCTAATTACTGGATACAGTTTTCTGAATATCGCATTGAAACTCCTATTTCTGTTGTTGATTAATCGCAACTTTCTAGGGATGAACAATGATTTGCTGGGCTATTACTACAGACATTTTGCAAAAACCGTTTGAAAACATTCTATATAATTACTTTATATTGAAGGGAATGGAAGTTGAGAGAAAACTGACACCTGGTTTGTTTTCATATAGTTTCGAATTGTCAACTCAGTCAATTCGAAAAGTGGTAAAGATAAATTTTTATTCACAGTTTATTGCCTTGAAACAAGAAATTGTTTCAACTGAATTGAATGAAAAGCAAACTTCGTGCTACATGCGATTTGATATTTAAATATTCTTTGTTCTCCCTGAATTTTGAATCGCCCACAGTGTCAATGGTGATTTCGAATAGACGACATGTGTATGAAAGTATATTTTTCCAGAATGACAACGTATTACCTAAAATGTAGATTTCATCGTACATTTGTCATATCATCCTTCGACAATCAAAATGCTACAATTTACTGAAAAATAGTCTTATAGTGATCAAAATCATCTAGAACTTTCCACTAAAATATTATCGATGGTTACCTCACATTTTGATGCTGAGTTCTGAACCTAATTCAAACTTCCTTTAGATGTATGAATTCAGCGAGGGGGAGTTTCAGATTATTATGTAGAAAGTGAATAATTCTGACGGTTTTTTGCATATTGTGAAAGGGAAAAATTGAAAAACTTTTCTCGGGGCCTATTTCCCATCAGAAAAGGCAATTTAAGAAATTGGCGACAGGACTACATTTTGATCGACTCTGATATTTGATCCCGTTAGGAAGTGAAGAGGAAGAGGATTTCTTACGTCCTCTCTGAATGTCTTTATCTTTAATAGACATATGATTCGAACACAGAAGGAAAGGAAGATCTTGAAGAGCTACTGCCCTGCCTATAAGGCGCAAAAGGCGCAAAAGGCGCTAAATCACAGACAAGGCATTTTTTTGCTCAATTCGTATAACAAGCACACGAAACAAAACAGAAAACATTCCTGAAATGTTCTCACAACATAACGGAAAATAGGGTGTGGTTCGTAATATAATTCCACTCGCCAGGAAAGCATTCCATTTCTAGCTCGGACAAACTTGTTTCACTTACAAAAAATTCCCTCTACTTCTCCGTGTGGAAAATTTCACTTCTCTCACTTATTCAATATACTTCAGCTGTGAACAAGTACCAGGAGTGACAGTTTTCGGCTGATGAATATTATTGTAACGAGTATATAGATGAAAATAAGTTTGGAATTGATTTGAGTAAGATGTAAGTTGAACTTGGTAATCAAATATAATACTGAACGTAGAAACATGATGGAGCAGCGCGAATCAATCGCCTCTGCAAAATATAGTGAAGTAGTTCATCTCGCCATTGTAAAATTATCGGATTAGAGCAGTACTAAAAAAAATTCACCAAAAAACATAAAGACACGCGCGTAAGATTGATAACTTGTGAAGGACTGGTGAAGTGGAGAGGGTGGTAAGATGTGTTACCTCAGGAAAACCAATCGCAGCGTTAGTTTCAGGCACCTGCATACTTCAATATCAAAGTATTTTGTATTTTGAAAGACGCCGAGCAGCCTGGAACGATGTGTGATGAGCTGAACAACTCCAACATGTTTGGTACCATGCGTTTTGTATGTCATTGTTTTTTACCGCCTTGTGGCGATGTTTGTGCCCTTGGACTTATAACATCAAAAATCAAAACATGGTTTATCACAGCGTTTGAAGAATTTGAGAACTATCTTATAGAGTAAAAACAATGTTCTAGGAGATATATTTAGATAGTTGGTTTGAATAATAATTCAACACAAGTATGGAGGTAGTTATACAATTTCAAACTTAAATACTTTTTTGACTGACAACTTATATTTGAAGGAATTCAGTAAATTTGCGACTTTTGTGTAGTAATTCAGGATATTTTAAATATTTAGCGATATTTTTATGTACCTTTAATGAAACAATGGAATTTGATAATATAGGTAAGGCCATAATACCAAACTGAATGAAGAGATTGTTGATGTTTTCCCTAGTGTTATTCCCATTGCTTTCGACTGACATTTGATTGCACTCGTTGGGTGAGTTTTATGACGGAATCAGAATTATTCAAGATTATACAAAATGAAATAGAGATAAATATATGGAAATAGATTGATTTCCATTTGATGGAAGGAAGTAAAAATAAATCACAACTCATAAAATTGAAAAAAACCGTGTAGCAATGAAATATATAAATCCCAAACTTTGAAAATGAATGTACAGATGTCATTTGAGAAGCAAAAAATTAGGTTTCAAAAGTCCCGTTAAATAAATTGTCCTCAAGAATTTTATTAAATAAGGCACTCGAATCCAAACAAACAGATTGAAATTGATTTCAGCCAGAGAATAAAAATTAGAAATTCACTTGATCAAAAATATCAACATTCTGACGAGAATAAAAATGTTAAATGTGAAATAGAAAACTCGAACAAATTCAAATGAAGAGAAATTCCTCGTGGTGAGGGTAGAGGGTGCTACAAATGAGCCACGCTGATTGGTTTCAGCGGGAAAAGGATGTATTGAAGTGAGGTTCTCGTTCGTCGAGCCGAATTTGTTCCATATTTTGGATGAGTGTTTCCACACATTCCAGATTTCTTAATGAGATAACTGAATACATTATTGTGAAGAAGGTAGGCAGCTTCCTCGAATTTGCTTTTGAACCAGTGCTCCTCCTTTTGTATGGCCTCAGTTTTTATAATGCTTTATGGGTTCTTCCGAACGTGATCCGCTATTCTCGATTGCGTGTTTTTTCTTCTGTTAGCACATTCTCACTTCCAATGGTCTTCTGGATGTTGACACCTACACCCAAAACTTCGTTTACCAGATTACATGCTAGTGCTTCAAATTCTTCCTGCCAGCAGTGCCAGCCTTTTACTCTGTTCTGTTTCCTGAGAACATTCACTGGGAAATTGATTGCAGTATATTACTGGTATCATATATGATAGAAAAATGTGAATCATTGATGAAACCTAGGAAAAGAAAAGGACCACGAACACAGGCTTGTGGAACTCCATGCATATTTGCTCTGAGATTCGATTCTTCATCAGCTATATCAATGGATAATATTTGTTTTTGTGATAAATGAGACAACTGAGCTAAAATTTGTTCATTTGATTGTGGATTGGAATTATATTTCGAAAAAGTGATGATATCGGAACTACGTTTTTCACGAAATCAACTGTATAGCGTTAGAATTTTTGTTTTCCGTTTGAACCTGGAGGTGAAATATACTAATTGTAGGAATGCTTTGAGAAATCATGGCCACCATGAAATTATATGGAGTACTGGAGTGACTGCTGAATGGAAATTACCAGCGTAATGTTTATAACAATATATTATTCATGAAATTGTTGATATTAATAGGTATGTGAAAGTGGGTGATTTGACATATACTTACCCTTGGATGTAGTGCTGGAAGATGAAGTGTGCTGAAGTTCCAAGTCTTGGGAATATCCGAATGCAACCAATGAAAACCCAACTATGAGGGGAATATAAACCATTTTGTTGTCAGCAAACCACCATCAAAACCTGAAACGAACTCAAATTAAATGCTTGTATAAAATCGAACAAACTGAATTATAGCAAAACCATCATTCATTCGAGATCACTTGACTCAACAATTGGCCAACAAATTGCATTATTTTCAAAGTCCAGTCTATGACCATTTTCCCGTGTATTTATCCCATACAGCACCGATTCGCATGATAATTTGGATTCAGGATCTACATAGCCTCTTTTTCAAAATCTACCCTGTACTGAGGGTTGCTTTCCCCCTGGGGGTGGCTGCCATTCCTTCTTGGGGGTGAAATTTTTTTTATTGGAAATAAGTACGGAAATCAATAGATTGACTGATTCTAAGCACTTTTTGTTCAATGAAGTTTTTTCTGAAAAGCAATACTGAAATTGTCGGTTTTCAGGCAAAAAAAACATGTTTTCAGATCCTTTTTCGCGAATAACTGGAAAAATATGCATCTAATCAAAAAACCTGCAGGAAGCAAAATTATAGCTTTAGAAAAAACAAGGGCGATCGTTCATTTGTGATGTATGCGAACCCACTACAAACTGAATAATTGCTTGTTGAAAGTTGATTGATATTTTCAAACGACAAAATGGAAAGTTTCTACGTACAATAACCAGAAACCAATGCATTTTTCATTGGACCTTTTTTGAAGTCCTTCAAAAATCCTTCATTTTTGTTATTTATAAAAGCCTCTAGCATCAAAACTGACCGATGTATGTAGGAAATAATATTGAATCCTATTTTTTCGTTGAAAAAAAAATTGTGAATAACTCATCCTCTCTTTCCCCCCCTTAGAAAAAAACCGCTGTTACTCCATAATTCACTTCAATCATGTTCTTATAATGAGTTCTGAGTTTTTCATCAATTGAAAGTACGTAGTTTTGAAAAAAATTGAGTTTGAAGAGAAAAAATCATATACTTAATTCAGCGAAAAATCACCATTTCTTTGAAATAACTCGAAGAGTATTGATCACATGCAAAATTTTCTGGAGTACGAAATTGAAGTTTATTCTCCTCTGGAAATTTTGGTGTTTAATTTTTGTTCTGCAGGATGATAATAGAGTAGATATATAGATAGTTAAATATTGTGAGGGTTCGCGCAAAGTACTTTTTTCGAGCCCTTTCAGCATGAACCTTTTCAAAAATATAATCTGAAACAAAAAATCATATTAATGAGCTCATAGCTCTTGAAAAGAGCTACGAAATACTTTTTTGGTGGATTTGATTGCTTAAAGACTAAGCGAGTTATGGGAAAAAAACCAAAAACAATTTTTGTAGAAATCAGAGTATGTACAGCTTATCCAATCCATCTTGGCACAAACTCAGATACTTTTCCAGTTGCAGACTGGTAGTGTAGACCAAGACGAAACAAATAACTCCTTCTAGGAATACATTTCAACACAGTGAACACATATAGAAGGTGTTATTTTATCTTAGTATACTCCACAGAGATTGCTGGGCATATTCGTCATTAGTTCTGTGCCAAGATGGATTGGACAAGCTGTACATTAGTATATTGAAGAATACACATAGTAACTATATTTTAGGGCTAGAACTATATGTATATTATATATATTAGCCAGTCGGTACTTGTATTTTGAAGTGAAATTAATAAAAAGTTGTTGAAAAATATTTTGAATATATTTGAAGATTATTCCAATCGATCACACATCCAAATCTAGACTTAACCTTGTTTTAATGGGGTACATCAATTTAACGACAGATCTTCGGCATTATTCAATAAAACTTTCCAAACTCATATAACCAACCTGATGAATTCAAGAAGTATCAACGCATGAGAATGGAAATACTTATACTTATACAACAAATCCAGAGAATAAATTAGCATCAGAATTAACATATTCACCTTTCAAATCATCTTTCGACCGATTCGTTCAGGCCAGTCTCAACTACCTACACAGTGGGTTTCTGGGCGGACACTTGACAGAAAGCAACTACCCCTTGGCTGATACCACGAAGGGCATTGCATTGTATCCGACCGGTGCCCGAATATGCTTTTGGCGATACAAATGAAGGAATTAAGTGGCCAAATAGACCAAAAGTGGTCTGCAAGTGTGCCCGTCTCGATAATTGAAAATAAATTCTCTCATCAATATCGCCAATAGTATATGCGGGAAGAACCTCGCACTGCACCGGTTGGATATAATCCAATTCCCTCGCAATATTACCCAGGGGGTGGTTGTTTTCTGACATGTGTCAGCCCAGAAACCTACTGTGTAAGTAGTTGAGATTGGCCTGAACGAATTGGTCAAAAGATGATTTGCTCACCGACTATGTCGAATGTATTCACCTTTTACTAATAGCTCCTTTCCCAAAGACAACCATAATTTGGCTTCAATGCCAATTGTTATGATATGCTTCGAGCCTATGATCCCACAGGCGAGACCATTTACGTCTCGTCGGAACGAAAAATCAGACCGAAACCAAACATGTTTAGTTCAAAACGATATCAATCCGACGTCGGGCGTTGTTGGTCGTTGTCAGATCAGGAGAAACTCGCTTGCTGACTCTAGTCAGACTGTTCTCTCTTTCAGTTAGCAAACAGTATGGTTTTTCGCAGAACTATCAACCATGGAGACATTTCCCAATACGACAGAGATAAATTCCTAAGGGAAAAATTTCTGCCCTTTTATGGGATCGATCCCACTACCTCTCGATCATAAGCCGGAAACTATAATAATTATAATAATAAGGAGAGAATTTCATTGTTCCGATCCTCATTAAAACACCGAATTATTGACTGCTTCAAATTCCATGAGCCCGATATTGGTGGCTCCATCCACAGCCTGTAAGAGAACGCAATGGAACATTTATCATTCTAAATATCATTTCCACTTGTGGAATACGATGAATAGACAGGCAGAACGATCTCACTTATAATTTCGACAAACACTGCAGTGAAGCATGATTAACATGAGGAATATTTCAATTGAATTTGTAGAACTATCCGGATGGTCGAAGAGGGAACTGGGACTATGATGTCTAGAATGTAATTAACAGTATTTACCTATTTTTCAACAGGAAGAGTATTGTGTCTCACAGTGAGTATAATCAAATTCATCTTGAACACTTTTGTAAAATTTATCATGTAGAGTATGTACTGGACATGCAATGACTAATGAGGTTGAGCGTATCTTGAGGAATCTGATGTTTGTTTTTTAAGACGCTAAGTGATAGAGGGATTTTCATGAAATCGAGGCTTACCAGGACATCTGTGCTATAGCGAGGGTCATAGTGTTTGCAAACACTGAGACCATCGCTACAGCGAAAACAGTACAGTATACACATTTTCTGATTGTGCAGGTATGTGCAGTGAATGTGGTTGTTTTGATATAGCCGATGTGATAGCCTCATAATCTTCCTGCATTATTTATACTTTCTGTCGAAGACAGTAATAGTGATGGATAGGACGGGTTTCATGATTTTTGATTCTAGAATTGTGCTATCATTGCGAAATGAATACGATTATTCACGATGGTGCAAATCAATGATCACCTTGTGCATGAACTATCAGTTTTATTCCAACGATATTTTTGAATATTGTTTTATGTTACTCTGGAGTTTATGAATCTGATCTTTCATGGTGATCGAACGATTTCTCACCTGTTAAAAGAATACATCAAAATATCAGACTATTCATCAGCTTTTTTGTTGTGATACCTTCCCATTTGGGTATAGTCAAGGGCCTAGAGGAAGGTTCTCAAACATCAATCATCTTGTGTGGCCTCTAAAAGGCCTTCACTCGCATCTCTCACAATATAATTCTTCGGAGAACTCTGGTACTTCGATGTTTGAGGATTACCACTATCTGTATTGAAATCGTACTTTTGGAACAACCGTCAGATGATATATTTCAGTGATGAATTTTCCACCTCAGACATGAACAAATAATTTGTTACTTATCGAATACGTTCTACTGATATCTTGGACACTCAATTATTCACATTGACAAAAGCAGTCATCATCAATCATTATATATTCAAACAATTAACGGTCAGAGCTACCTCAAAAAAGTCATTACCAATATTTTCGGGGTCTAGAACCCAAAGATATACAAAAACTCCAATATCAGAAGCGAATGTTATATACCGAGTAACAAAGAGAAGAATATTTCAAAATACTCTTAGCCATCAACGTCTTTTACGATATCTCATAAATGTTCGAATTGTCGTCCATCGTTTCATAAACACATAATATTCGTTCTTGCTATACTATTTTTACGTCAATCTTCCAAACGGATCAGGTCCAGTGAACGTGGTGGCTATTTTATGCACCATTGTTTCCTATCCATCGTCCTTGCTTAGTCCTATTGAGGAAATCACTGCAATTATTTCTGCGATGTGGCGGAGCTTCATCACGTTGAAAAAACTGATATTTTCTCAGAAATCAAAGAAAAATCTTCCAACAACCCAAGTAGAGTCTCTGAATATGATTCCCTCCACAAAGATGTCTCAAAAAGTAGGGATCGATAAACTTGGTGTCTAGAACACCAAGCCAAACAACCTCAAAATCTTGAAAATGTGTAGCTTTATGCAGGAAGGAATTTTCTAGTCGCCAGTGATGATAAATATTTCTATCAAACCATCCGTTATTTGTGAATTTCATCCCATCACACCATAAAATTTTATTACAGATTTCAGTATTTCGACGATTTTTGTCTAGAGAATATTTCCCCTATCATATGTCTTCTTAACATTTTCCGAATCGACGTAGTAGATATAGCATTATGATATGCAATATCTCTCAATGATACTTCTTTGTTCTAAATTTTTCGGTATTTCACAAATCCCAAATAAAAAAAACACTTTATTACTATCGAGAATGTCTTCTGAACTTACACAAAACGCCAATTTCAGTATCGCCACCTCTTTTAGTTTTTGTACAACTTTTACTCGACTGTTGTTCAAATTAACCCTGATTCCGTAAACTCCTCTCAATGCATTGAAAATATCTTTCGGACGGCTGATGCCTATCGGGGTACAATTACCCATACATACCAAAAGATATAGAAGCATTCCTCAAATATGTCGCGTTTACGAAAAGCATATCAACTTTCTCGTCATTACAAAAATTAATTGAATTAGACAATTTTTTATCAATCAAAAATTCCAATACCCTCAGAATTTTTTCGCCAATATTTCTCTTTGCAAGAAACTTGAGTAGAAAATATTTATGCTCCATAAAAAATGGCTTTCGAACAGGGTTTTCATATGAAAACCCTGGAATGCATAGGCATTCAAGTCTACTTGCGAATTTTCAAAAGATGGGTGTGGTTGATGTATCTTTGGGTTCCGATTTTCAAACACTAATGAAAGTTGGTTAACCGAATATCGTTGATGAGAAATACATGTATTGCAATTTTTTGCTGAATTTATGAAAATAGTGGCTATAAAAATTGTTGAGAAACTAGAAGCCGATATTTTGGAATCAGCTCATGTAAGATTATAACAAACTAACTTCTGCCCACGACTTCGTCCGCGTAGAAGTCGAACCGTTTAGTCAGTGAAGCATCACATCTCGCCCGCTTTTCTCCGACTTGATTTTCATATACCATTATTTTTCACAGCATTTTCAGTTCAACCACAAACCACAATAAAATATAGCCTTCATCACTCCTGAGTAGTGTAGCTTTCTATTATTGATATAATCTTCATGATCGGATCAGTTCTGAGACTACACTGACGGGAATCATATGATCGAATATTAATGATGTTTTTTCGGAGAAATTTGTTATAAAAGTGGCTACAAAAAAACAATGAAAAAAAACTAGAGGTCCGTATCTGAAAAAACTGATGATGGAATCTATTGAAGGAAACGTCTCATTTCTATTGGTTTATATTCGATTATCACAAATAGGAAACAATATTGGAAGTTCTCCTGAGTTCTTCTCACATCATTCGACATGGAGGCGTTAGAGCCAAAAACGAAATTCGACTATTTTAGTTTCTGGCGAATATCTTCAAATAAACATTTATACTAAAGATCTGAGAGGAGAATAATATTGCTTTCCAAAATTCCAAAATAGACAATATTTGTTACCTTTGACCTACCTTAGAGGTAGGTAGGTAGAGGATGTCTTCAGCGTGATAACCTCAATTAAAATTTCAGAAACTTATTGGGGAATCGATTTTTATAATGGAAGGGAACATACTGTTTCGAGTCATTATTTTAGGGTGGATGAACGTTCTCTTCGCAGTTTTTTGAGTTAGTTAGAGAAGGCTGATTTTGCTAAAATTTTGTTTTCAACATGGCGATCAAAAGTCTCAAACTCCGAAACAATTTCCTGACCTACTACGGAACCCAGAAACCTCCGCAAGTAGGGTGCATCGGAAGTTTGTTGATAAAAAAATAAAACATACTTTTGTCAAAAATTTTTCCTCGCTTTCCAGTAGTGATTTGACCGTGACATTCAATGTCATGGTTGAGCTACTCTCTGGCCCTATTTATAATAGTAGGGCAGATCATTAATACTCTTTCGAAAAAGGTCACACCTATTTATGCAATCGTGCTTTTGAGTATTTTCATCTGTACTGAACGGCTGATGATATCAATATTTGTAAACGGAACGCGGCCTCAGTCAAATCAATATCTCTGGTATATTTATAATTGGCGCAAATTATACATCAAACAACTTGCGCCAATTGCATAAATGTGAAAACACATCAAGCGAATCATTTGAGAGCATTTCATTCATTGTTATTTGAATAGGTTTGAATAATGTTGAGTCATTATCATTCACACACAGATGTAATAACCAACAGTTTATCATGATATAGGTTGTGTATTCTGTTCATTTCATGAATTTCGAATCGTTGATTGATTATTTTGATGGCCAATACTCTCCACGGAAATGAACGTTTTTTTTTGCCGCTGTATATCGTTCCTTCTCGCCCACCATTACAATAATGAAGTTTCGCCATTATCAAGCTTCAAGGTGAATTAATCCACATTGTTCTGGATTCCTTTCTCGTTGATACAAACGAGCTCACATAATTAAAATTGATTGGAACATTTCCTTGGTTTTCAGAAAAAAATGCTGATGAGATTTGTTTCATTGTGGACTAAGTAATGGTTTGGATGAAGTTTATTCATATTCTGCTGTTTCAACTTCATGCTGACCACACTTTGTGGAAATTCAGAATTACTGTTCATGCATCCCTGAGGTATAATCTTTTTTTCATGCAACGGCGCCAGAGTAAGAAGGCAGTTAATGTAGACAAACGATTTGTTGCAGGAAGTTTAGTATGTTTTCCTTTTCCTACCTTTGCGAAAAGACACGTGGAAGGTCAGAACAAGAGATTGAAGTTCTTCTAGAAAACAAATTTAAATCCCTTCAAAGTCCATGGATGATATTTGAGAATAAAGCTTAACGAACAATCTCAACGAGACTTTTTCTGATAATGGTAATAAACAAATGGAGTTTCAATGTATGGGTTGGTATTGTGGATGATTGCGTTGTCATATTTTTTTGAATGAAAATTGAATGGACGACAGTTTCTTCGATAATCCGGAGAAGACTCTCCTACGTCGATAGAACACCTACCTGATCACATCAAAGGCGAAATGGAGCACAAGAACATTTTTTGGGGTCAGTACGTGGGGAGCTGGATGTAACGTTTCTAGATTGGTGGATTGGATATATTCCTTGTGATATAATGTTACTTTTATCTGAAACTTTCATCGTATCTTTTCCATATATCGAGTAGATACGCACTATTAGAATACCCTGTATATCTATAAACTGAATGTAGAATATCTTTCATATAGGTGAACGATGAAAACTCATCGGAAACCGGTTCGACCTGCCTGTAAGAAAGAGTACGTTGATGATACATTTCGATATGAGGCAATGGGAAGATCTACTGATATGGATCAATTTGTGGACTCGAAAAATACTCTTACGACTTTTTGGATGTGATAATTGAGGAAGAAACCAATCCGTATGGATCATTATCTGAATGAGAACTTAAATCATCACCCGCAACAGGAACAGTATCATCAAGACCTCAGTAGAAAGGGCCAAGCGAAACTGTGATCGAAGGCGTAACGAGAGAGATTGAGTCATTTAAAGACGTCATTTCTGAGGAACGGCGGGGTTGAATTCAATTGAGCTACGCTCACAGCTCACGCAGACAGAACCGCTCCATTGAAACACCAGAAAAGACCATCGATGGCAAAGCATTTCTATCTACCAACAATGATGGAAAGAACTGTGTTGGAAGGGAATTAAAAGATAATATTTTGAACCCACGAAAACAATACAGGATAGCATCGAATCCGCGAAAGAGTCGAGAGACTTACTAACTGCAACTCCGTCTACATTGGGACTATCAGGAAGAAGTATGAAAACACACTTCTAGGAACATAAAAGGATTTGGAGTTGTTGCAGAATACGCACTCTAAGAAGGAAATGAAAAACTTCCGAGAGAAACGTTCTACAGATATGAATCACTGCTGCTGGATATCTTTCGCACTCGAGGTAATCAATAATTTTTCCCCCTGAAGATGCTAACTTGGTTAGTTAGTTCAGTGCGAGTAATATCAGTTCAGAAAGTATTCACTTTTACACCGTACCCCCAGTGTCTCAAGATTCCCCTGTATTTGGAAAAAAATAAATTAATATCGTCCCCTCGGTAAAGAGTTATTTCCACAAATATTCATGTCAAACAGTACCACCATAAATGAAAAAAAAAATTCATCGGAAGTGAAACACTGGTGGATATCTGAATGCTATTGATTCTGTGGGAATACTGTGAGAGGTGCAGAATTTCCCAGGAAGGTTATGAAACATGTTGAAAGAATGGAGGTTCCTGAGCTCATGTAAACATAGTGAAAAAACTGGACTCTTCAGGTTGATCGCGAGACAGAGACAATCGAGACGAAGCCTACTGTTACATTCATAATGATTGTTTTAACGGAAATCAAAATATTCATGAATGCTTAGTGCTGAACTGCATACACGAAATAGATACTATATGGAGCTTATGGAATGTGAGCTATTCCTTGGTATGGAATATAAAATCTTGTTTGTGAGAGGCCAATATGCCACGTTCGACATATGAAGACTCTGACAGGCAATAGAAACCACATAAACTTTCTTTGAGAAAACGAAGCAATGTTGAGAATTCTGTTCAACAATATAGACATCTACAAATTGTCAGAATGGATGAATATTCAAGATGGCGTCGATTGAATAGTTTGTGTGTTGACACTCTCTCAAAATGAAAGCAGTAGGCTTTCGTGTTTCCATTTTTTCAATAAAATTGGTCTTCCACTTTGAGTATGGACTACTACCTTCGTACATGCAATATAGTTAAAGTAACTATATTGTTTGTTTGTCTCAGATGGATAATCTATTAAACTTTTATGAATCCCTTTGGTGATTCATTTATAATAATATTAATCAAAACATATTTGAAGTAGTAATTCTAACATATCACCAGTGGACTTGATATAAAATTGAGCTAAAATATATTTGTCAAAGTGAAACAAACAATGTATTTGAGTCAAACGTACAATATAGATAATTTAACTTTATTGCATATGGTTGTATTGACTATATTGCAGGAGAAGGTCTTTGCATCTGTGTATAAATAATGAAGACATCACGCATTTACTGAAAATAATGTTCAAATTCGAAAGAATAGTCTTAATCATTATTAATAAAGTTGGATATAGTGATTTATATCACCTTAAAATTGATATATGAACATGTGATTGTTATGTACTTTCGATAACTAATCGTCAGCCGGCACGATGCCGGTGGAATATGCGTCAGAAGAACTGAATCAGATACAGCGCGCCAACAGAAGCTGGTCACTGCCCTTGACTTTGGACGCCTGACTGACGCAGAATCCACCACTATCAACGTGGCTGACGTCCATTTTCATGTTTGATTTCAATACAATAATCATCCTTCAAAATTTCAAGTGCAGATCGGTCACTTCAATTTTCCGATTTTTCCGACCACTTCAAAGGCTTGACTGACTATGTTTCCACCATCGGGAACGTGGCTGACGCCTATTTCCACCCATAATCATAAATAATTCACATCATCACAAAGTTTCACGTGGAGATCAATCACTTTTTTTAGATTTTTTCAGCGAGTTCTACCGCCTCCCACGCCCACACCCACCGCTATTGGACTGGCTGACGCGCGGTCCTCATAGGTGGAGAACTACTCATGCTGAAAAATTTGTGTGCAGATCGATCACTAGTTCAAAAGTAACACCACCTCCCGGTCACAGAACACCCTTCTGTGTCCCGGTCTATAGTGTTGTGATTGTCGGAATGCTGACAAATGTAAGGTTAGATCTTTACAATTAGGTCGTACGGTGGTTGGGACTGAAAACTGCTAGACATGGGATGCAATATATGCATTTCATGTGAATAATCGCAAGAAACACATAACTGATCTCACTAATCTGAATGTGATTCATTGAAAAAAAAATAACAGATATGAGACTGGCATAGGGAAAAGGGTGCTTGAACTATCGACTCAATCTTTTTTTGGTCATTTTTGGAATATACAATACTAGTTCTTGATAATTATTGATATTGCGGAATAAATTATTCAGAACTAGGTAGGTATATAGTTACTAGTTGAGTACTAGTGCGTTTCGTCAAGAGAATAATAGTTGGTTATTCGCTATTGATACCTATTTCAACTTAAGTGTATGATTATATTTATTCATATACACCCATATGCTATTGCTATATCAAAATCTCACCTTCATAGATAACCGTGGTAGTTATTTCCTTTGTATTATTCTTTTTTATATTAATTCTTTCTTGAATTTATTGTTCGTATGATCATGGAATTCCTGAAATGTGCTCATTTGAATGTACGGTCACTAACTGAACATATCCTTGACTTAAAAAATATTCTCATTTCAAATAATATTCATATTTGTGCAGTGACGAAGAGCTGACCTAATGATAGAATGAAAAGCGATATTGAAGGTATATTGAGGCGATGTTGAAGGTATATCTGAAGAATTATATAAAATATATGCAGTCTTTTGAAGGAAAATAATATTGGAGTGATGTGGATGAAATTGAATATACAGTTTTTTTAATAGATGGAGTGATTCAAGAGGAAGGTTCATATGTATAATACATGCATAATATAGTAGAGGAACACTGTTAATTTTAGAAGTTCCCTATGTGATGACGTAAATGAACACATTTTTTGCGCTCACATTGCAAACGCTGGTTGAACCCTAGGAGATAGATCAAAATACTGTACTATAGTTTTGTACACCTCACCTAGGTCAACAAAAAGTCGCCAAGGTGTACGTCTATCTCGTAGGGATAACCCACAATAACCTGCGAGGTCGAGGCGGGTCGCTAGTATGATGAAGAATTGTTTGAGCAAGTAGGAACTTAATTAGTTCCTGGAGCAAGCGATCATGATTCAATATTTCGTGAGATTACTGTAATAGATTTCGAAATATCAAATTATAACTAGTTCAAGTATTATTTGCAATCAATCCCCTAAAAAATATCTATGATGTGACATGTATGAATCGTAAACTAAGATTTATTGATGAAAACATCAATATTTTATTATACATACACTTCTTGAAACGTTTGGAATAACTAAGAAATATGCTCCTTGGCACAATTCGACTGATGGTCTTTTAAAATGGTCAATGCTGAAATGAATATAAATGATTCGAAATCTCTATGGTCTTCTATGAAAACACCGTACATAAATAAGCACTTCATTCAGTCTGCTTCAAAATTTTCATCGGATCAAAATATTCTAAATCATTAAAATACTTATTTTAGGATGATATAATCATAAACTTCCGGTTCTAGTCGACGAGTGAAATGGAATTGATGTCAATTATTGAAAATATCAAATCCAAAGCTATGCCAAGATGTCATAAATATTTCAACTCTCAAACTATGATGTATTCCTTATATTACATACAACCCACATAACTCATATAATAAATTTTTGCACTACACTTGACTTGAAGAAAATCTTGGGAAAACAACTCTAGGAATGTTTGGAAGGATATAACATCATTTCAAGAGAACACAGCAGCTGTGCCACAGCACTAATGATATTAAAGATTACTCAAAGGCTTTTGACACGCTGAATCATCCATTTTTTATGTCAATATTACATTTTATATGACTCAATATGTCATCTATAACTCTTTCATCGAATTAGTTGCAGAATCAGTCTCAAGCAGTCAAGCTGTCAGGTAAAATATCAACTTTTCTAAAATTATCGACGGGTGTTCGGCAAGGATCCATCCTGAGACTTTTACTGCTTTTTTTTATATCTCTAATTGTTCCTCACTTCTATCATGTTTTGCCATTTTTATGCTGATGACACCCAAATGTATTTTTATGTTGTTGGAAATGTATGATAAAGCCCCAGTCACCTGCCGCAATAAATTATTGTCTACAAACTATTTCTGGAATATCAATAAAGGATTACCGTTTGCCGCTGAATTCTGATGAATGAATTACGATCATCTTTGGCAGGGTGAGAGATAGAATGGCTTTGATTCAAAATGATGAAATCCTATGTTGTACCTAAGCATAACTGTCTGAAAAATTTCGCCACCAAGTTTTACTAAGCATATTTCCAGCAAAATTGAAAAATATATTTTTTCCTTATAATCATGTCAAAACGTAATGTATCTCAACAGGAATAGGAATAAAACATTGTGTGAAAGCTTAGTGTTATCTCCGCTGAACTTTTCTGACGTTGTGTATAACGAATGTTTGAGAAGCTTCGACGAAATGCGCATTCAAAAATTGCAGAATAGCTGCTTAGAATAACATTCTGGGTGCAAGAATCTGTATCTGTCTCTATGCAACATACTCTTCAAGGGTACACTACCCCCCCTCTTCATAACTCTGAACAATTCAAGCGATCGTTTTCTAGAGTATTCCCAACTGTATATATCAAACCAAGGCCAAATTAACAGAAGCGATACTAATTAAATGGGTATTCCGTATCAAATATCAGATATTATAATTCTAACACTCAGGTTTTCAATTTTGTTTTTCGTTTTTTACATCATTATCTTGAATTCCGATTTCGGAGTTAGGTGGACGTCTGACTGTTAACCATTACATTTGGTGGTACTGAATCCCGCCCTAAACATTATTTTTCACAACATCTGTTTAATTAATGAAGGCATTTATAATTATCATTTCGAACTCTTTTGATGAAGACAATGCGAACTAGTTTCAATAATCACTACCCAAACTCAAAACAATATTTGCTTGCTGCAAACTACGAAGAAAGAGAACTAGTCTCCTGAAATAAAGCAGCAGCTTACGTTGCTTGTCTTCAGCTACTCGCTCTTCTCGGTAATTAACTTTGAATAAAATTCAGATGCAAAATTTGATTTCAGAAGATACAGAAGTCGGTTCTTTTATCATCACACTCCATCAACGTCTGCAGTTAAATCTCCGAAACAAGAAACACAATGTCCCCTTTTGTATCGATAGTTCGTCTCGCCGACAATAATATTTGATGAATACCCTGACTCATACCCGTGACGAAGACGCTTCTTCTGCAGTCAGAAAGCTTCTGCATAAACTTCCGCTCTAGATTCATTTGATAGTAATGAATTTCACTACGGGCGGTATGCATTTATGATTCATGTAGTGTAAATTATTCTGGAACGAAGGATATCTACGGGGTGGATCAATGGAGACGAATCGTGATGCGGAGATTCTGACGAGAAGTTATTTATCTGAAATTGTACAAGGAATGATTCTAACTTCTTGGCTCGATCGACATCAAATCAGTTACGTATATGGTAATGTTTGTTAGACATCCTAGGAGTCTTTTCGTGTATTTACATTAGAGACGAGAGGAAATATCATTATTTCATATGAAGTGATTGCATCATGACAAGAATGCCGAGTCAAACCAGCAAGAAATCCCAATGGTCTCTTCTACAGAATAAGATCTGACGAGTTGCTGGAACTACTGAAATCGTGAAAATATTCTATTCCGCTGACCAGCTGACGAACGTGTTCTATTGTAAATGTTAGAAAAATATTTCTGCAACAGTTACTTCCTGGTGGCTCTTTGAAAGTTCCATTGACCCTACAGTACAGTACAGTCTTCACATAGATTTTTTTACTTGGAATCCTGTACACACGTAGTTCCTTTGGTGTGAGCAGCTATTACAAAAGTTTGACCACTGTGATGAAACCTAATTTCAAATGATGATACCCATTCCCTACAATTGCATGCCACTCATAACAGTACTGAAGGTAGATCAGTCGACAAGAGTGATAATTTCCAGTAATATTATTAGTATTTGTGATGAAGGCAGTGAAATATAGTTTTCTATTTTTTAGATGATACAAGCACAAAATTAGCCATTGAATTCCATTTTCACAAAACGCCCGCTGAAACCTACAAATTTCCACTTAAGTTTCGAAATATTTTCGAGGATCCATACTCTATTCACTCCTTGAAGTAATAAAGGTAGAAATTTTCCCCCAACATTCAAGAAAAAACCGTATCGCATCCACTCGAAACACGCAGAGCATGCCAAATTACCAAATTAGTCACCGAGAAGAAGCGCCGAGATCGAGTTGAAGTGGACAATTCATCGCAAAGTGTAGCGCAAAGTCAGGAAAACTGCCGTGCCGATTGCGAGCTGAAAATTGAAATCAGGGTGAAAATGCTCACAACCCAACGGTGTCGAAAACACGAGGGGAAGAATGAGCAGGAGAAACGAATCTAATATTCCAAGTGAGTTCTGTAATGTTCCTAGTGGAAATCTAACGAAAATATCAATACTTTAATAATGGGATCTACACTTTTATGAAACGATTTGGACGCAGAATACGTCAAGAAGCCAAAAAATAAGAATAGAAGAAACTAGGAGAGGGAATTAACTGACCGCCTTCCTCTTATGCGACAACTCCCAGAAATTTTCGCCTTCAACATTCAACATGCGATACCTGGTAGAATGGAAAGCACATATGCAGAAATACAATAATTCACATGAAGAGCTGTTGAAAAGCTTCATAAGGTTGAGTGGTAAAAAAAAACTGTACTTGTTTCAATTTGCGGATTTGGAAAGACAACAGGAAGATGAAAAGCGACGCAGGAGGAAAAACAAGAACGAGAAGAAGTGCTCAAGAATATTCTCGAAAATGAAAAGAAAGAACGAGAAGAAGCACTTCAGAAAATTTTCGAAAATGGAAAGAAAGAACGAGAAGAAGCTCTACAGACAATTCTAGAACAGAAGGGAAGAAAAAGAAGGAAGATCTCTAGAATATTCTAGAAAAGCAAAAAAGTGAATTTGAACAAATGGAAAACCAACAGAAAGCAGACTTCGAGAAGGTTCTAGAACATCAAGGCAATTACTTTGAACATGTGTTACAAAAAAACGAAGTACAAATAGTAGAACTGAAGGAGGAACTGAAAGGAGAACTGAAGGAAGACTTAAAGAAAACGACGAGGTTAATGGAAAAGTGGATACGGTGCTATAGTGAATGAGAAATGAAATGAGAGGTCTACAAAAGCAAATAGTTTTTCTCAAAAACCAGGATCGCCGAGACAGGGTTGCCACATTAAAAATTTCCGTAAGACCACCGACTTTGGACGGAAAGTCGTCTTGGTCCGTGTATCGCTGACAATTCTAGGCTGCGGCTGCAACCAATGGATGGGACGAAGGAGAAAAAGCTACGGCACTCATAGAAGCTTTAAGAGGGTATATTACAGACGATACCCATAGAACAGCAGAAGAAATATGATGACCTGATTTCTGCATTAGAGTCGAGGTATGGCGGTCAACACCGAGAACTGCTGTACTGGGCTCAAATGAAGACTCGCACACCACAATAAGGTGAGAGCCTGCAAGAATTCGAAGCACATGTGAGACGACTAATTCAGCTGGCTCATCCAGAAGCCAGGTTTTGTGGATCAACTATATAGCATTGCAGATATTTGAAGAAGGACTCAGAGACCCAGATCTCCAGAGAACTTTACGACTGACAAGTTTCAAAAGAAGTAGCGCTAGAAGTGGAGGCGGCCTTCGACACCTCGAGGCCTAAAGTGCGAGCGGTATCAATAGAACAATGATCAGGCGCAGCGACTGGTTCAATCAAGAAGGTTCTGGAGGAAATCAACTTGATGATAAGTGGAATGAGCATCCAAAATAAAAAAACATGCTAAATATGTGGAAAACCAATACATTTTATGAAAGACTGTTGGGTGCAGTGGCGGATTTACCAGCAGGCTGAGTAGGCTGGAGCCTAGGGCGGCAAATTTTAAGAGGCAGCAAATTTTGTTCATAATTTTTTTACTTGAAACATCTCTATATGAACAATTGCTAAACGCTTCATTAATTATACATTAATGGTCATGAATTCTTAGAATGTCGCAAAAGCGATTCGATACTCTAGTCGAAAGTTAGTTATTTTGCATATTTTTCTCCACTGATAACTGCTATTTCTCTTTCTCTGTGTACCCGATAATTAAAATAAAAAAATTTGATGAAATACCCAATGAAGATATTGGAATATCACAGGTTCATCGAGAAATTTTCGTTTCTTACCAAAATGAGTGAATTGTTACCATCAGTTCTGACGAAAAAAAAAACAGTCCTTTTTAAAAAATTGTATCCTAATGATATGGAAACAGACTTAGTTCAGGATTGCGTACACTTTCAAAGCTACCTTTCATCGGGAAGAATTTCAATAAAACCAATTTCTGGATTATTAAAAAGTCTGTCTTCATACCTGCGAGAACAGAATCTACGAAACATTTATCAAAACTTGCATATTATAGTACTTCATATTGCTCTTAGCGACAAATTATTCAGGTGAAAGAAACTTCTCCTGCTTGAAGAGAATAAAGAACTACCTACGATCGACTAAGTCAAGAATAGCTAAATGCTTTAGCTCTCTTGCGCATAGAGCCGGAGCCAATGAACGACGTTATAATAAATGGTTTTGCGAATTCAAAGTCTCGCAAAAAAGTATTGTAATGCTTTTATAGTTCAACTAAAATGATAATACTAACAAATAATTGGAAAATATATATTTACTGTTTGTATTTGAACTGAGTGTGATGATAAATATTTATCAACGTTCGGCAAAAGTATATTTTTTATGTAAGCCTTATTCATATTGTATTATTTTTTGTTTGAAATGATATTTTTTGATAACTCTTTGCTGTAAAAAAAAATCAAGGATCTAACACGGTAACATAGTTCTCAATGATACTAACCATACGGGAAAAGTTTATGTATCGAAGATGATGAAGCACAAATCATGTAGTTGCAGTTTTATTGATAGATGATTTTTATGATTGTGGACTGAGATATCAAAATTTAGAGGCGGCAAAATATGAATAGCTTACGGGCGGCAAATCTGTAAATCCGCCACTGGTTGGGTGAGAATGCTGCAGAGGATTTGCTATAGATGCAGAAAACCGGGGCATTTTATGAAAGACTGCAGGAAGAAAATGCCACAGAGGACATATTATAGATGTAAAAGATCGGAACATTTCATAAAAGATTGCAAGGTGAGAATGCCCCCCATATCTAATTCATCTGCCAGGATGCCGCCAAGTTCGCAATCTTCCGCAAGGTCAAGGTCACCGAGGGTCATCCGTGCTAACAGGTTGAGAAGAATAACCGATAGTCTAACCATACCAGGAAAATTGAATGAGATGGACGTTTTATGCACCATAGACACCGGTGCTGCAGTTTGCTTGGTACACAGTGACATCCTACGGCCTGAAAGAGTGTAGCCTATTTCTTCTAACTCTGACTTCCGACTGTTTCGAACAGTCAGTGGTGAAAATGCACCTATTAGAGGGAGAGCTGAGATCACACTGATTTTTGGGCGACCTAGCATCACGAATACGGTGTACGTCGCGGACATAAAAGATGAATTCATACTAGGAATGGATTTGATCAGTGACTGTGGATTTTCATTCAACATCGAAAAGAAAAATATGAAGTTTGGAGAAGAAGAATTCGTCGTTACAACTCCAAGACATTGAACGATACCTGCGAAACCGCTATCAGTGAAAATTGCGGGAATTTCGCACTATCGAAGAAAGTAGTTCGTGTTACATTAAATGAAGGCCCTGAATGCAGCGTCCACCCATCGGATGAATCCACCAACAATTCGGATTTAAAACGAGCCCGTATGCAGACAAAACAAGCCATTCCTGTGAGACTCGCCAGGAGATGTATTAAAAAATTTCTAAAAGTGACATCTCCGATTGGAAAATAACTGGCTGACTCGGTCAAACAACAAGTCAATATTGGCCAAGTCCAACCTATTAGGTAGTAATCAAGAAGAGTTTCATTCGCTAAACGACAAGAGATGGTAGAACGAATTGACAGGATGAAGGCTCGGTACTATCTTAAGGCAAATATTGGCGGATTCGAAGAAGTAGATCGAGTGTGGCTGTAGAACCTTCGTCGTAGGAATTATTATAATCGTCTTCTGGGAATTCGGCTGGTTAGTCTTCGCCAGTCATTGATACCGTGATCTCGAATCCCAAGTAGGGACCGATAACACCCAGAGACGTCAGGAACAAATTTCACCGCTGATCAATTCTTTTTATGTCAAACTTGCTGTTCCTACGTACAAGAGATATAACCAAGATGACTTGAACTAATTGCCTTCGAATAATTAATTTGTTAATGAAAGGTTGACCACCACTCCCAAACGTTCGTACTCAGTTGATAAAGATTGATACCCCTTCAATCCTCATATAACTCATTCCTGTGGTACACCCGACTCTAAAAATCTTCGAAAAGCTCTTACGTTTTCCGTAAGGATCATGCTTCTCCAGTTTTTGTTGCAATTCTACTTCAAGCTAACTAGGAAAATATCCACATCAGTACTTTCGAATGTTAAGTTCAGTGAATAATGTCCCATTAGGCCTCTTTCTCGTATTGACAGTATAGGGTTGCAGAGTCAAAATTACCAAAAACTGTGGACTTGCATTTCAGATTTTTCATTTGATTTTGAAAATTCAACTCTGCCTCTCTCGAAAATAGATTTTTCACATCTGAACAGAATCTTATTAAGTTGGATTGATGTTATTTTCTACGAGGGAGTACATTTCATAAGAATACTGTTTCAAATAACAAGTCCTCAAAAAGCTATGGAAACAATTAAAAATAAATATACCAAGATTTTTCACTAAAAACGTAATAAAATTCATAACTCCAAAAGTACAAAAAATCGAATAACATGCATAGCATTTATAGATACCTGTTGATACATGGAATCGAATTCTCATTTACAGACGTCATGAATTGAACCACTCTGTATATTGGTTCACTGAATGAAATTTCCAATGGAGAATATTTTCTGTGTCAATAAACTGAACGATGAGTCAAAATAACTGATTTCACTGCCGAAATGATTATGAGAATTCGGCAAGAGTAGATCTGTACTTTTTTGAATTGGATCCATATTAGTTTTTGTAGAATAAAAATTCGAAGGCTGGTTAAAATTTTTCCTTTCCTCATTGATTTTATTTTGCATAACCATTAGTTTTCACTGGATTAATTCATGTGCATAAATGTTGTTTGAATGATCAATGTGAAATCAGCTAAAAATGTTAAATTCTTCAGAATCATTTGAATTCATCCCTCACAAAAATATATCCGGGTAAATACCCATTATTATCAAGGATTTATAGCATGATGAGTTGAGTCACTTATGGTCAAAGCAGTTTAATTTTGAGGCAAATGAAAGTATATATAATAGTAAAGTAGGGATAAGCACGGGGAAGTATTTTCTGACAACATATCATACCGGGAGTTGACATAAATGAAATTTAATGTGAACTACAACTCGATGTAGTAGGTGCTTCAATATTGTTGTAGATCTATGGTAAAAAACCTTACTTACGTTCGATGTTGAAATATTTTGAGTGACTACTCTAGTGAAAATCAAGCTAAAATTTTAACGATCATCCTTTGTTCACGATCTTTGTGAAAATATTCATAATTCCTAGGAAGCCGTAAAAACTGATGCCAATAAATTCACTGAATCAATAATACTATTTTAGGACACCCTGGCACCAACACAACTTCTTACGTCGAATGATAGCGAACTAAAGAGAACCCGCAAAACTTAAATAAGTGCGAATATTCCGAATTCCATTCAACACCCTTCTCAAATCGAGCGTTAATCTTCTAACAAAAGAACACTAACGTTCCTCAGAACAATGCAAAGCCTTCATTATCTATAAAACCAGCTCATTATTGTGTTAAGACAATTATTACTTACAGAGCTCGACAAACTAGGACGTTTTCTAATGAACTGTGTATTTGGCGTGGTTGAAGCAGACTGGAAAACAGATGAAAGGCAAGCGCCACCTAGATTCAAGTGATTTCCAGGATCATATCGATTTTCCAAGTCCATTCATTTCGGCATGTAGACTCAACGACTACTACAGCATGAACGGGCAATATGAGAGTTCGAGGGGTAAGAAAATATTGGTTGCGTTGATTTTTTTTGTTTACAAATTTGTTGAATTCCGAATCTAATATTATTTCGCTGTGTAATAATTCACGAAATCGAACATATCCTCGAATATTTTTCAGTCGGATATGTTCAAAAAGAAAAGGAAACAGGGATAATCCGAGAATGACGATATCAACTGGTGGGTTTTGCGGCACTCGAGACTATCGTGTTTCCAATAGATGTGCTCGATTCTTTTGATATGCTTGTTGGTTCAATTGTATCTCTTAAAGAGCGTCTCGCTTTTCTTGAATCAACTTAAGTCCCATTTGTTCGAAATGCGATTTATACCTATAGCTTTGGTAAATATGCAGAAGTATTTCAATTTTGTATCTTCTTAACGAATATTATATCAGTTATGAAAATAGATATTGATTGAGCGCTCTCGAGAAGAATGAAAAATAGTTTTGGAAAATCTGTAGAACTGATCAAGTGGGAAAGGAAAACTGGAAATAGTGCTCTCTGGATATTGAAGTTCTCTCAAGTCCCGAACAAAACATTTTTTGCCGTCACTTTCTCATTGTTTTCAAATGACAAATTCAATGATTGAGGAAGAAAATATGTTTTGGGTATTCTGCGTTTTTCATTGTTAACGTTTTTGATACATAATCGAAATTGGGGTTTCAAAATTTAAATGTCGAAACTTGTGAAGTTCACATATGTGCTACTGAATACTGAAATAATATTTTTAATTTACGGAATTCAAGTATAATCGCCGAATCACAACAGGAAATTTTTCTTACTAATTTCAGCTCATTAATATTTTCTAAAAGGAACCTTCTCTGATATTGTACGCTTTTCGTATTGGTGTATTGAAATTCAATTAAAAAAGATCTCATAAGTCTTGAAATAGTAAATATTACTTCATGAAACTTCAGGTACTCCCAGAAGGGTTTCCAAGGATGAATCAATAATCAATCTAATGCACTCCATTGGCTTGCAATAGTTAGTCGTCACTCTGTAAACCCCCACGACGACACTGTCAAAGTCGAATTATTTTAAATTTTTTCTACGTTTCTGACGGTGAATGAAGAATGGATAAAAAAAACAGAATGATAAGCTGGGTATAAAAAATCATTAATTATTTTTGACTCTCTGGAGAGAATATTTTTTATTCCTGCTGTGCGTCTTCTGAAGAATGTTGCGTAACAATTCGATACTATATTTGTTCTTAGTAATGCCCATTAGAGCCAATCGATCGGAACGTTTCTTCAAAAACATAATCTTTGTTATTAACCTATATTTTTTCAAAAAACAAAATTTTTGATCTTCATTATTGGGGTAGAATCGAACGTATTATTGGTGAATGGAAAGTGAAGTGTTCGTTGACCAGTTTCGTATGCAATGGGGGATCGAAGAGTGTCTGTTACCCCTAGTGCAAACCAATGGATGATAGTAAAAAAATGTTAAAAATGTCATGAGAACAGTACAACCTGCCAGAAGTTCTGGAAAAATAAATTTTTAACACTGTTTTTCGAACACGGCACATAAATATATATATATATATATATATATATATATATATATATATATATATATATATATATATATTTGTGATGTATTCTCGACCGTACTTTATGAACTAGATTTGGAAGTTCTCAGGTTTGCGGTCTGTTTACTAATAAAACTCATTTGTTCTTGATCTCAATATTTCGCTAATGTTTATTAGCTTCATCAGGAGAAAAGCTACAAAGAATGTGAAAAAATTGTACAAGATTGAATCGAAAATAACAGTTCTACTTACAATCATAGAATTAATATTCCTGGTGTGTTCATTGCCTTGGGAAGCTGAATCAAACTACCCATGCTCGCATAGATACTGCCTCACTTAAACTGAATCAGCTAGGCAAAATTCATGTTTATAGGAGTCCCTCAGCTGTACCAGGCAATGATGTGATTAACGTTAATCTAAGGGTTCTTATAAGTAAGCACATGTCTGTCCTTATTTTTAAATATTACAAGTGATTAAATAGAACTCAAAATATTGCAATAAATGTTACTTAACTGACCTGTATCGGTTTTATAATTAACTGTATTTGGTTTTTTGTTAATGTGGTACATTTCAAGGAACAACCTGGTTTTCTGGTTACTGACTCTGTCTAGGATTTTTACATTTGAATAATCAAATTGATGGCCGGTTTTTTGGGAGTGGTCGACTGCTGCACAAGAGTTTTTTCCTAGCCGGGCATCGCTCTTGTGGAGGGCTATTCTTTGTTTGAGCCACTGCGAGGTCTGTCCCACATAACATTGGTTACATTCACCACACGGGATTTCATATATAACGTTGCTGTTAAGTGGGACAGGTGTTTTGTCTTTGACTTTTGAGAAGAGATCCGAAATTTTTGTGGTGTTGTATCTGGCTATTTTTATCTGTGGAAAATCTTTGAAAATATTTGTGATTTGGTGGGATAATTTGTCTACAAAAGGAATTGATTTGTATTTGAACTGTATGTTACAATCTTCAGTTGGTCCGTCATAGAAATTAGAGTTGTAAATTAGTTTCTTTAGGATATGTTTAGGATATCCGTTGTTCGTGAAGATGGCAAATGATTTCTTTAGGTTCTGTTTTAAAAAAGTTTCATGAAAAATATGTGTGATTCTGTTTTTCATGGCAATAACTGTATTGTATTTTTGATTTGTGGGGTGATTGGATGCGAAATTAATGAATCTACCGGATGCGGTTTCCTTTTGATACCAGTCCAATACTATCTGTTTTTTTTCCGTTCGTATTAATCTGGTGTCTATATATATATATATATATATATATATATATATATATATATATATATATTATATGTGCTCGGATAGGCTTCCGCGGTCGGATATGTGCTCCCTGGAACTTCCGGTTGAACCGTGTCTGGAATTTTTCTTCGTTTCGACTCCCACTTTGGAGCTATTCTCAAGACTTCTTGACTTGGTAGCGAGGCCTGAATCTCCTCAACCCCCAGCACTCATCTTGACAGAGTGAAGATTGGCCCAGGTGAGCTCCGTACTGAATTCTCTCATCAATAGATCCATCAAACTCACAGATGACCATAACAGGCCCAGTGAGCTGAAAAAGTTCACATCTGCCCTTCTTCAAAATGATTATTACTACCCCCAGATCCAAAGAACCATTCAACGCCAACACACCCGCTTTTCGCATCCCAAACCACCGGAAGACCCGGCTGAACGCCCGAAAGCTTTCCTTCTTTTCGTCCGGGGAGTCACTGATAAAGTGAGCCGAATTCTGAGAAAATACGACATCAGGACAGTTTTCACAGCAAACAATCAAATAAATTGAAATTGAAAAACGCCCTCAATGCCTCAACAAACCAGACGACTCACAGAGGCTTCCCAATACCTGGGAACCATTATTATCCCTTCGAACGAATCCATTAATTAACCCTTCTCAAATCAGACCTGTATATGGTCCTACAGTTTCAACAACTATCTATCCACAAAACCACAATCTTCACTTCTTGGTCAAGAGGAGAGCTGGGGTCAAAGAGACTTAGGCCCCACCAACAAGTCAAGAAGTCTCGAGAATGGCTCCAAAGTGGGAGCCGTAATGTCGACAGAAGAATAATTCCAGACGCGATTCATCCGGAAGTTCCAGACAGCATATATACAGTGTGTCCCTAGACCAGTGGGACAGTTGAATATCTCTTGAACCAATAGGAATTTTCAAAATATTATAAAATCACATTATATCGCATTATGAGAGCTAACTTCAGGAATTACTATTATTTATACGAGGGGCGCAAGAAAGGCTCACAAAATCGAACATCAATTTTTTCAAATAGAACACCCCATATATTTCAATATATCTGAACTCTCATTCCTTTAGGCTAATTATTGATTTTTTAATTTTTTTGAATCCGACAAGGCGTTGCCAAGTTATACCAGTGGTTCATGAAATGCAGACATTTTTTCGGACAAACCCATTATTCATACTACGGAAGAATTTCTGGAATCATTCGAGACTGTTAGTAGTCGGTAGCATATTCTATTATATGGAATACTCATCTTCTTCGAGAGTTATACAGGGTGGTCAGAAATATTATATGATTTTCACGAAATTCAAACTTTCTTCACATCAATTTTTCAAATAGTGCACCCTACAATATGAATTATTTTATAGCCCATTGGTGATTTGATTGCTTATGGTCAATGGTTGTGAAAGAGACATGTGAATTTCATCATCAGCAAATGCAAATAAAAAAATGCAGTAAACTATTTATTCATTCAACTGTCCTAAACAAAGTCTCAACAAGAAAAAACTGTGTTGACAAATAATGAAGGACGATAATATTAATATAAATGATTTGAACATTCAGAGTGAAATTTTCAGAGGCGGTTTTAGACATCTACTGGAGATTATCGTGCCTAGATATTCGTAAAGAAGGTAGTTTCTTGTAGGGACTCTTATGTAGTTAATTACACTAGAATACGTAGTTTGATGATTTTTTTTGCATTTTCTGATGATGAAATTCACATGTCTCTTTCACAACCATTGACCATAAGCAATCAAATCACCAATGGGCTATAAAATAATTCATATTGTAGGGTGCACTATTTGAAAAATTGATGTGAAGAAGGTTTGAATTTCGTAAAAATCATATAATATTTCTGACCATCCTGTATAACTTTCGAAAAAGATGAGTATTCCATGTGATAGAATATGCTACCGACTACAAACAGTCTTGAATGATTCCAGAAATTCTTCCGTAGTATGAATAATGGGTTTGTCTGAACAAATGTCTGCATTTCATGAACCACTGGTATAACTTGGCAACGCCTTGTCGGATTTCAAAAAATAAAAAACCAATGAATAGCCTTAAGGAATGAGAGTTCGGATATATTGAAATATATGGGGTGTTTCATTTGAAAAAATTGATGTTCGATTTTGTGAGCCTTTCTTGCGCCCCTCGTATAAAAAATAGTAATTCCTGAAGTTAGCTCTCATAATGCGATATAATGTGAACTTATAATTTTTTGAAAATTCCTATTGGTTCAAGAGATATTCGACTGTCCCACTGGTCTAGGGACACACTGTATATATATATATATATATATATATGGAGAATTTCGAATTTTTGGAAATATTTCTCTGAAAAAACTCAAACAAACATCTCCATTGTATGCAGAGGTTTTAGTATAGTTTCATGCCCATGAAAATTCTATAGCGGGATTCAAGCCTGGGAAATTGAAATTAAATTTGTTATTCCAGATGGAATGTAACACAACCCTTGGTTTAAATTTTTTTTCCGGCAATGGAAAATACTATGATGCATCAAAATAAAAAAGTTCAGTTCTGTAGTTATAGTATTGCAGATAAATATTTCGAAATGCTTAAAAAGAGCGTCATTTATTTTCTTCTGCTTCTTTATTCCGAAAAAGGTTTCTGTAGCATTATGCTGAAGATATAATGGGTACTTTCCGAAGTGGTTACGTACATGTGAAAACGGCATATTTTCATTGCAAATCTTGTTTTTTAGCTACTGTCTAGAATATAGTTAATCCACTCTGGTGGAGATGGTGCTGGAAATAAAAAATCGAAATTATGATGGACGAAGTGTTTCCAAATCCAATGACCACATTTCAGACTCTGTGGCCGTTGTTGTTAATCTCCAGCACCTGATCTATTGGGAGTCTTTGGTCATCTAGGATATAATTTTGACTTTACAGTAAACACAATCTGGTTAGATTGAACTGGCCGATGGGCCAATACTTGATGCAAATCCATATTCAACAATATCAAAGAAAAAATATCGATGTTTTACGTACGATTCCTACTAACAAATGTTATTGAGAATCGTAAACCCTCTGCATCAGAATTCACATTTTTGTTTCTCAAGTGACAGACGATTCCAAATGTGTTATATTTGCAAGTCCTGCCGAGTGTATATCATATAATCATAGATTCCCTTCCTTCAGTTTCTAGTCCTCTCGTGTGGTTGTTTCGAAACAAATTGTAACCCCTTTAGCGAACCATGTGTTTCAACCCATTATTCAAATATCGACTATAATGTATCGTTGGTTTCAGAAAATGATGTACATTTTGAAATCGCGATAACCTGCAAATTGTTCAATTGGAAAATCGAACATTGATGTCATTTCTAGAAAAACCAGATGTTGTGAAAAACCTCCCATTACGTCAAGAACTATCTCTTTGGAAGTATATTCAATATTCAGAATTTCTTGGAAATAGCTGAAGAAATAAAGAGAAAACAAGAGGTGCACCATAAGTCTGTGTCACCCAGTATATTTGAAATTATTTACCGTAGCCATCACTTCGGATCCCTAAAAACCTGTCAAACTACACCCCTGATAGACGGGGGTTCCGATGTTTACACTGTAACATATGAGTCATTGAGTTTATTCCCATTCTTAGGGGAAATTTAATGGATTAATTAGATATCATTCACGTCATTTCAGGTTTACTGTCTTGCCTCATAATCTATTGGACATTTGTTTTATAACAAATGAGGTTGATGTCCTGTTGTTTCACCTCCGAGCACGGGCCGGTGAAATTTTAATCTTCCAAAAATTTGAATTAAAATAAGTTTTATACATATATATGTAATGTTGAATGTAATGTGTGACTCTTCTTCAAATGAGGAAAAGTATCAGTTTTCTGTGTCGCAGTTTACGTCTGACTTCTTACTATAACCTCACGTTAGTAAGTACATTTTTTCTTAATGTTTGTACAACTGTTTTATAATGATTAAAATTTTGTAGGTGTCTTGATAAAGGGAATAAACATTCTCGAAAGCTCGACCAGATAACAGAGAGTATTTATATATATATATATATATATATATATATATATATATATATGTTGTTGTTGAGTTCGGGTTGAACCGCGTCTGGAGTTTTGTTCTCGACGTTTCGGCTCCGATTTTGGAGCCATTTTCAAGAGGTGAATGTGACTTCACGCCTGGGCCTCAATCTGCCTACTCCCCAGGTCTCGTCACGAGTTCTTTCTAAGGTCTCAATCTGCCTACTCCTTAGATCGAATATATATATATATATATATATATATATATATATATATATATATATATATATATATATATATATATATATATATATCATTTCTGACTACAACTTTGTTTTCGTATTCAGCATGGAGAAGGCCATTGAAAATTCCAGTAGTTTGCTTAACGGAGATGACTATGATGCTAAGTTATATTAAAATACCCTGTTTGAAGTACGAAGGTTGATGGTTCCCTCTCAACTTCATCGTGATTTGAATTTCAGGGAGAATTCTGAAACGAAATAATGTTTGTTATTTTCTTTCAATATATATCATTTGAATGGCCTTTTGAATCGAAATCACAGCCATACAAAGTGAATGTAATTCTGTCAAAAGAACCTATTATGAGCGATCAACTTTCTGACTCATCCTGTAAATATCTTGTTCAAATTAACCAGCCTGAAGCAAATCCAGTCAGATACCTATATTGAATCCTGAAATCAGAATTATATTTCGAGTCCAGGATTCGTTTATTTAATTTTCAAGTAAACCCTAAACAAATGAAATGTTCTCTTATAGAGGATTGAGTACCTGGATTTTTTGTTTTTGATAAATTGTGTTTTTTAGAAATTATATTCAGATTCGAATATGAAGTGGAATATGTCGGCCGGTGTGGCCAAGCATCTGGATTTCACTACAGTTGAAATAGCAAATGCGCTACCATAAAATTCGGTAGGGCGCCCTAGAGCGCGTCGGCACCCAAGATAATTACCCGACCCTTGCCGGCGCCAGGCTCTGCCTACTGGGCACACTCGTAAGAATTTTCAGCGAAGGGAAATATAAATGGAAAAAAGCATGAGTGTGAAGTTTGTCTGGAAACACGGATAAAACGACGTTTTCCTAAAATGAAACCTAGCTAGATCGATTTATCGCCCTCGACCCACTGGTAGCACTGAGAGTGCTCGGCAAAGGGAAATACAAATGTAAAAATAATTGAATAGAGAATCACGAGTGCAAAATACGTTTTGCCTAAAAACGAGGATAAAACGACGTTTTTCAAAAATAAAACCTTTCTAGATCGATTTATCGCCCCCTCAAATCCCTGCATACCTATAAATTTCATGAAATTTGTTGGGACCGTTTATATATTCGTTGAAAACACTGGTTATTTTTCTCTGAAAGTAGACAAAGGATTGTGTCAATGGACATTATTGTTCAAGAAGTCGACAACTGCTTCATAACTTTGGGAAATAACTCTGGAGTCCATTTCTCCTTAAGTCGTCTACATTGACCATCACTTTTCAATGCAGCCATAAAATATTATTCGATAGAACTTATATATCTAAACTGCGTACTGCGCCGAGCCTCAACACACTCGGAAACATTGAAAACAAGACTGAGATCTTTCGAAGATGCATATGGAAGCGATCAAGACCCAAGAGTTCGTCTTCAGTGGGGGTGCTATGCTATCAGTCACGTTTTCATGTTTCGACAAGTAGGAAGTATGGAATGGCTTAGTGCTCAGTAATCCCGAAAAGTTCTCAGGAGCACTGTACGGGATTACTGAGCACTAACACTTTTCGTAAAATGTTCGAAGCACTAAGCACTAGTTCAAGAAAGTGTTCTAAGTGCTTTCACAAGCACGAAACACAATGCTTTGGGACAGCTCTGATAAATAGATATTTCTATTTTTTTCAGTTCACTTCGTTTTCTTTGAAACAGACATTTTGATTCCAGATGTGATTGTGTATAAAACGTTATATTGCATGCGTGTTTAAGATACATTTTATTTGCTTGGGAAAATTATATGCTGGTGCTTCGCTGTTGCTTTCAAACATTTCTTGTGCAGATAGAATGCTATTAGACCAAGAGCCCGTGTTACTATTTCTGGTAGTGATAAGTTTACGCCCATCGACCACTGAAACTTGTATTATCGATGTCGACGATGCTACAGAGATTCTCGCCATACATGATTTCCGGGGCGAAGTTAGGGTAGGGGGCTGACCGATCTGTATAAAAAAAGTGAGCAAAATTAGTCGTAAGTTTACGACTGAGAATATTGGGAAAGCAAAGATTTCAGGAAAATAATCCGACGCTCGCTTATTGTCAGTCGCCTACATCGCGGCGTTCACCCGCTACAACCCTCGAAATATGTATAAAAAAACAACAACAAAGAAAAACCAGTTTACAACTGACAGTGGGGCAGATCTTAACATTAGCATTTTAATGACACAAATTTCGCAGGCCAGCCTTTTATTCAATGGGGCGGAAGGGCGCTGGGCCCACCTGTTTCGGAAGAATTTTTAAGTATTTTTTTATGATAAGCTTATATTTCAAAATTCAGGGGCAAGTAATCTATTATGCATAAATCGAAAATCTATTACCGTCAGTCGCGTACCACGAGGCAAAAAGCAACTGGGCCCTTGAAAAGGTGCAAAAATATTCAGGTATACTTCAATATTATAAGTTTATGCTCAAAAAATTCACACGACGTTAGTTGTACCACCTTCATCAAGTACCTGTCACCTATAATCGTGTAAAGTGTGGCAAAGGCCCAATAAAAATTGAAAACATGCTATAAGGTAGACACGATTAAATTTCCACAAAATTTTATTGTCTTCGCGACATGTTTCGGTACACTGTACCTTTATCAAGCGAATGTATTTAAACACTGTGTGTGTTTAAATACATTCGCTTGATAAAGGTACAGTGTACCGAAACATGTCGCGAAGACAATAAAATTTTGTGGAAATTTAATCGTGTCTATCTTATAGCGTAATAACTATGGATTTCCATCAAGTAAAGGCCACCTCAGTCCAAAATGAAAACATGCGTCATTTCAGTGGAAATGCGCTTCAAGCATTGTATATGCTTGCATATGTATATGTATAAAGGGTGTCCTGAAATTACATAGATACATTTCAAGTACAGGAAGAGTTGAGAAAGTTCACACACAAACATGTGTCCAGAAATGGTCCCTCAGGGAGTTATGGCCATTTAAAAGCGTGCCCAAGATGAAGGCCCAATATGTTAAAATTCTACCTAAATGAGCTACAGCCATTTGAATTTGCAACTTTCGGGATGGTTTTAATCTGAAATCTCAGAAACGGTACTTCACAAAAAAATTAAATTACTAGAGTTGATAATCCTTTTTATCACGGATGAAAAGTATCAACATTCCTTTCAAGATTCCATTCAGGGGTGGGTCAAATCCCAACTTTTTTCACATGTATTTTTTCTGAGGTTTCGATCTCAGATTATTGAATTCTTCAGTTTTCTACACAAAAATGTATTCCTGTTCAATTTGGATTGGGTGAATCACTTTCATGCAAAATCGATTCGAAAAAGATCTCGCACGAATAAAACCAAAATATGATGCTCGATTAAATCATCAGAAGTAACGATATCGAATGAAAAAAAAAATTGATAACAACTGAATAGCGCTAACAACAAAAAACTGAAGCGTACATTAATACCACAAATTTCCCAGATTATAATTTCATTATCCAAAACCGTTGAAAGTTAAAAAAAATCTAAATTTGAACTTTATCACCCTCATTAGCAACATTTTATATGAGCAAGTTGGGTCAAATTGTTATATTTTGAAGTGAGGAATCTGCCCTTTCTATATGTTATGACACTATATGGTGAAACACGATTAAATTTCTGTGGAAATTTAAAGTGGAGAATCAAGTTCATTGATACAGATAGTTATTATTTTGTGACGGTAAACTCAGATGTCGGCAACAGGGTCGTACTGGAGTTCCAATTTGGTTTGGAAAAAAAACGAATCATGAACTGAAATACCTATATTCATTCTTGAAAGCATAGTCAAAAAATATAAATAACAATCGCAGCTAGAGAGATACCAATGCTTTCGACTAATAACTATTATAGTCATTCAAAAAATACATCTATACTAATCATGATTAGTGCGCGACGCTGCATTTGATGACTGACAACATTCCATCGATACATGAGATGACTGACACGTGAATTGATCGATCCAGCAAAGTCCATTTCAGGTATGTTTCGAAGTGTCAGTCGTCAAATTACTGTATTGAAAAATTTAGGGCCGATGTTTCAATAATTGTCATATTATATCTGCACTTCGCAAATGCAAGAAACTTGTCAGTTTAGCTACCAAGTGAGCTTTATCCATATAAAAAACAGCTGAGAAAGGTGTTTTCATATTCACGTACTTACGTTGTACCTAAATGTTTGATTGTCAGTCACAAACATATGATTTTTATGATAAAAATGTAGTCAAGCTTTATAGAGCGCTATTCCAGGAACTTGTTATTACGAGCGGCAATATTTGCACCCCTTGTTTGATGACTGTTGATTGCATTCATCAATTGGACAGTTGGAATTGAACATTATTGTGAAGGAATCAGTCGTGAGCTTATCATAAAAAATAACTTAAAAATTCTTCCGAAACAGGTGGGCCCAGCGCCCTTCCGCCCCATTGAATAAGGCTGGCCTGCGAAATTTGTGTCATTAAAATGCTAATGGTAAGATCTGCCCCATTGTCAGTTGTAAACTGGTTTTCCTTTGTTGTTGTCTTTTTTATACATATTTCGAGGGTTGTAGCGGGTGAACGCCACGATGTAGGCGACTGACAATAAGCGAGCGTCGGATTATTTTCCTGAAATCTTTGCTTTCCCAATGTTCTCAGTCGTAAACTTACGACAAATTTTGCTCACTTTTTGTATACAGATCGGTCAGCCCCCTACCCTAACTTCGCCCCGGAAATCATGTATGGCGAGAATCTCTATAGCATGGTCGACATCGATAATACAAGTTTCAGTGGTCGATGGGCGTAAACTTATCACTACCAAAAATAGTGACACGGGCTCTTGGTCTATATATGAAACACTTATACGATGAATAACTATCAAAATTCGATATCAAATTTAATATTCATGGACATGATTATTTCTGTGAATGGAAGTAAGGGAGGAATAGGAAATGATTTTTGGCTTTTTTCTTCTCCAATTCAATGCATAAATAATACAAAACTTCTATGAAAGAATTTATATCGAATATTCTGCCAACACTCTCTGCTGTTATGTGTTTATCATTCATAGATGTATAATTCATTCATAAAAAGAAATGGTGCGATGGGCGTTGGATCAAATAGAAGTCTTCTATTCTCCAGGCTCTTCCTTCCTTTTGATGAGTGAATTAAACATCTATGAATGATATATACATTTTTTTTCAATTTGCTTTCTACAGAAATGAATGAAAATATTCATCACTACTATGATTTAACTTCATGATATCTGTTGTTTTATAACAATACTAAATGAAAGGATGATCATCCACCTGTGTCAGATTTTTTGCAAACAGGAGTCATATATGAAGTCGATAATTGTCCCAGTATTTCGTTGGTATATATTATATCAGTTAACCTAAGTCAAATAAGGCCATATAATGGGGAAACATCGAAATCAAATAAGGTGGCATACTACACTTGGTATTTTTTGAGATTCAGGTCTTCTAAAATTAGGTGGCTTTTTTATTCTGTACAAATTTAGCGCATGTGAAGTTGGAATCAGAGCTGTCAAAGATACTTTGGAAAAGTATCTAGTTTCTAGATAAGTTACTCTTCGAAAAAATGTCAAAAGATACTTTGGGTATCTAGTTACTCTTTGAAGAAAGGAACTTAAATACTTATCTTAAGTTACTTTTTAAGATACTTAATAAGATACTTTTTCAGTTACTTTGTAATTCGTACAAGGTGTCTCAAAAGAAATTTTATATTCCAAAAATCGATAAAAAATTAAGTAAGCCGTTTATCGATTTTTTTATTAATTATTAAAATACACTCTTTTTTAACTTTTTTTAGACAAATATTAGGCAATAAATTGTTTGCTCAAAAGATATTGTTTAACGAAATATTGGAAAATTTCGGAAGCACGCTCTCAACAGTCTTAAGAACACGGCGGCGACGGGTGGCGAGGTATAACTGAATGAAAAACGCCGCCGAACCAGTGCCGATTTGATCGCCGGATCGCCGTCGCGAACAAGTCGTAACTTGCCTCTTGTCTAAAAGAACTTTTCTCGGTAATTTACTTTTTGGTACCTAGGTTCAGAAACTAAGATACTTTTCGGTATCTAAGATACTTATCAATATCTAAGATACTTTTGAGTATCTGAGATACTTTTGAGGATCTAAGATACTTTTCAGTATCTAAGATACTCTTCAGTATCTAAGATACTTTTGAGTATCTAAGATACTTTTTAAAGTTTCAAGATATAGTTCCTTTTAAAAAGTAATCAAGACACTAATTACTTTTTACCAAAACAAAAAAGTAACTAAGATACTGTATCTTAGATACTTTAAAGTAACTAAGTTACCCTAAAGTAACTAAGATACTTTTTTCTGACAGCTCTGGTTGGAATACATTCATTTCTCACCAAACTTACCATATACTCATTGAAAATTCTCTGTGGAATCGATTTGAACTTGCGTTATATCAAAAATACCATCCCTGTATAAGGTGATACAAATACTAGGGTAGGAGGTGACGATTTGACATTTTTTTCAGCAGCACAACCCATAAATCATCGTTATCCATTTCATGAATATTGAGAAGAGGCAATAATATTTATTGACAAATTCTTGAGTGTGTGACATTGATTGTTCTATCAACAAACTTCTCGTTTAAATGTTCATGAGTAATAAATATGTAACATTTTCTTCTTTTTTAAACGTTACAAGTCTAAGTACTTGGGTTCAAAGACATGTCTTCCTGATCTAGTAACATGAATTGGCGATTGTCTTTTGAATAAACGATGAGTTTTGGAACCTAGAGATCAATTACCCTAACACCAAACTGATATTTTTGCACTCGACGCGCGTTTCGCTAACAAGGTTAGCATCTTCAGGAGAAGAAAATTGATACTAAATCTAGAGCTGAGGTTAGTTATTTATATACCTAAAGTTTTCCTGTCCGATATGGACTTTGTTTGTTACTGTTAATTATTCTAATTATTTTCCCGGTAATGAACTGACTACCTGCAAGTTCCGTCATCTGTTAGTATTGATTCCTGATTACTTCCTCAACAATAAATTGAAAAGCGGGCTAAAAGGGATAGGTCCCTTGTCACCATTCATGCTGTTTTTACATTTTGCTATTTCTAGACTCTCACATGCATCGAGTAGTCTTGTGTCATGCACGTGCTTGATCAGTTTCAGATTGCTTTCACCAATTTTGTGATCATTGTCGTTTGTTTGGTATTTCGCCAGCGACATCTGATGATATTTGTGAATGAAACGTGTAATTTTCTGTTATAGCATTTTCCAATTAGGTAGTTATCTAGAAGTTGAAGACAAATCTTCACGAAATGAATTCAAAATTGGTTAATTTTTCCGGTTGATTTGTGGAAATTAACCATTTCTGTAAGTTTTTCGGAGTGAAAAATATACATGGTTCATCTGACACTTGATTAGTATTTCTATGTATTGAGTCAGCGTGTACTAATTCTGTTATATCTCTCACCCTTTATAGATATGGAGACATACATATTACTTCTATGACAATGCCGATGTTCCTTATTGTGACTTCCGAAATTCTTCAAAATCGGTTAATTTTTCTGGTTGATTTATGGAAATTAACAATTTCTATAAGAGTTGTTCGAAGTGAAAAATATACATGGTTCATCTGAAACTTGATTAGTATTTCTATGTATTGAGTCAGCGTGTACTAATTCTGTTATATCTCTCACCCTTGATAGATATGGAGACATGCATATTACTTCTATGACAATGCCGATGTTCCTCATTGTGACTTCCGAAACTATTTACGTTTCACATAGTCAAGATGATTCAATTCAAACCCTTTAGAATGACTTCGATTTCCAGAATATGAATGATAATTTTGAATAGGTGGGTTCGAAAAATAATATCTACATCTTGGACGTCTGATGGTGGAATTCCTGTAGTACATCAAGGTGTATTGGTGAGTTCAGATAATTATCACGTTTGGTACGAGAAAGTTTAAGTGTAACCTGTTTGCCCCATTCTTCGAACAAGGGCTTTTCTGAACTTTTTAAACGGTCTGAACTCCCCTTTCAGCAAACCCATCACTTTGAGGATATTAATGTGGAGATTTGATGAGTTTTATCTCCTTCGTATGAATACATTTTAAGGATTCAGTTCATTACTATCAACGAAAATGAGAAAAGTCAATTATTTCCAATGAAAATAATCTATATTTATTCGATAAAAGTTGTATCGTGCAGTTGTCCAACCATGTTTTGATGAAGTTCCATTATCCAGCAAGGTGGTGTCATCAGCATATGCTAAACATTTATTAGGATACTGAAAATGAAAGAAATCGTTAGCATATATAATAAAAAATACTATTTCCAGAACGGGGTCTTGTGTAACCCCTCGCGAAATTGTTAAGAGTTAAGAATGTGAGTCATCGATAAAAACAGATCATTTTCCATTTCAAATATAAATATGATTTGATCAGATGAAGTGGTAAACCTCTGACACCATAATTGTGAAGCTCATCAATGAGTAGAAAGTGAAACAGGTGTTATGTACAGACTACCTATGCCAGGAGAATAGATAAGAGTCAGCCTCAGAGTGCATTCGCATCAGGTGTCACACGCTGGATACTGGGAATTCAACGACGCTGCATTTTTCACCCAGATTTGTCTAATGTTATAAATACGAGTTCATCTTATTTTTATTTAGTTAAAATTGTACTTTCGGCTTCCACATTGCCAACGAAATATAGTTATAATTCATTTTGAATCTTTTTTCGAAATAAAGTTTTATTTTTAAAAACGGTTTTCGAGAGCTCCTTAGCGATCTAATATCCATTACTATCGCGAACCGGAAGATTTCGAACAAAATCGTCGAAGTTATTTCCAATTACGGATAAGAACTGATCAATTATTGGAAATTGAACATTGAAGTGTAAAAACTGAGGACAGTTAATTGTGAACTATCGGATTATCAGTGAATTGGATTATCAGTGCCAATCAGTTCATTGGATTATCAGAATATTTTTGGATTACCACCATAGGACCAATTGGACCAATGAGGATTCTACATATTTTGATGTAAGTGATTGCTCATTTCCCAATATTTATCCATCGATTTTTTCCCCATTGTCCCATTTCTATGTCTGAAGTTGACCAACTTGCTGATTTAATTTCGAATATCGTTATTGACGAGATGGCTGCTTTTCGAACAAGTTATTTGGATGCCATTCCCAAATTTGAAGGCGAACCAGCAGAACTAGCGGATTTTATCGAAGCTTGTGACCTTATAGTGAACCAGTTCTACAAGAGAGAAGAACCAACAGCGTTCATCAATAAACTTTTGATAACGTCTATCAAAAATAAACTCACAGGGAGAGCAAAAGTCATCACCGGATCAAGAGAAATCAAAACATGGCCAGATCTCCGCAGTCTACTTCAACGCAATTTCGCCGACCAAAGGGACGAAAATTCACTGCTTCGAGACTTGATGCTTTTGAAACAAGAAAACAACGAATCACCGCAACGATATGGTTCTCGATGCCAAGATATGAGAAGCCTTCTCCTTTCAAACCTTTCATGCAATGAAGCAAATGCACAAGTGAGAGCTGTCAAAGTAACCTTATACGATAACCTCACACTGAAAGCATTCCTCTCAGGATTCAAAGAACCACTGGGATCAATAGTTCGATCAAGAGGACCTATAGATATAGAAACCGCCCTATCGGAAGTTTTGACAGAAGAAAACATTTCGTACGCTCGTAACAAAACTAATACGTTGATTCAAGTTCAGAATCAGAGAAGAGACCCCCGCATGTTACCGAGGAATCCAGCAAGTCGCCCAATTCAAGCATATACACCGATTCGCCAAAATTTTGGCCAGAGACCTATACGACCTTTCATACCCCAAAACCAAGGAATGTTTCGAAGACCATCATTCAGGCAACAGCCTACTTGGAACTCGCCTCAGCCTCAAGGTAACCACCAGTTTCGACCGCCACAAAGAAATGTTTTCCAGCCAAATATAAATCGACAACAACCGAAACCAACGCCTATGGACACATCATCAGGAAATTTTTCTAAAAACACACAACCCAAACCAAGACCCACATTTGTATCTGAAGAATCATTTTTCCAAGAAGAAGGAAACTTCAGCGATGAATACCAAGAATACGGTGTAACGGGCGGTAGAGTTATTGTTATTCTGTATGATCTTCCTTCTATTTTCCTTCGCTTTACATGAACCTCGTGTCCACAAAAACGAATCAAAACAGATAACAATTCCTCCGCACGTCACTTGTTGTAATAATGGCAAAAGGTTATTATTTTCGTATTATTTTAACATTATCATTTATTCATCAACACTTCTCAACTAGTTCACACTTCAGCAAAAATAATCCCAACGCTAGATCACCAGATGTAACGACCGGTAGGGGGTGTAATTGTTGTTTTATTTTTTATTGCTCTTATAGGTACCCACAATACTCCTTCAATATTTTCTTTCTTACCCTGTACCTCTATTTCAACCTATCTGAATCTTTTTATGTTTACAGAATAGACAACTTTACAATTTACAATCCCTCCGCTCTGTTACTAGTGTGGTAATTGCTGAAAGGGTATCATTTTTGTTAATGGCAGCGTGTCACCAGACGTGGAGGGTAATTCCACGTCAAATTTTGGATGTTAAGGCAATTTTCCGAAAGGAACATGAATTCGGCCCTTTGCACGAAGAAAGGGTCTTTAGTGAGAAACCTAGGGTTTAATTTCTGCTTCCTCGTATACTCTCAAATCTGAAGATAGGGCGGCTTGTAGGAAATGAAATCCTCTGATAATTTTAAGCAATATATTAGCAACGAAATGAAAATAGGAACTTACAAAATAGATTAGAAAAAAAAATTATATAACAAAAGAAATATGAATCAAAAACAATTTATAACAACAAAAAAGAACATTTACTGTACTATTTAGTTTAATCAAAATATTGAAAAAATGAATCGAGACCGGCAATGGTCTTCTCTATGCATAAGAAAAATGAAAATTCCACAAATAGAAAAATGTGTACTCAGAACACAAAAACCTAATGTACTTATATCAATAAATGCCTCTAAATTTGCCCTACTGGCTAAATGTATGTAATAGGCCGCCCTACGGCCCATCTCGATAACTACTCGATGTCAGAGAGAGTCAGAAAGATTTCTCAACTTGTGATTCGAACAACAGATATAAAATTAATGATGGCTTTCTCTTCCCAAAGTGAATAAAATGGCTATTTACGTTAACACACATCAAAATTGACATACCAAGTTTTCTGTCTATCTTGCTTGGCTGTTTCCATTCCATTCCATAGATGTTTTTTGTATTCCAAGATATGGCACTTTGCACACGAATCAATTTGACATTATTTATTTTCCCAAATTTTCCGACCGTTATTCGATTTTCGTAATGAGACGCGCCCCCATAATTTTGATAGGGGACAACCCACAAAAGGCAGTCCCCTCGCGTTCGCGAGTTTGTTTCTTCACCGCGTCTCCAGATCAACTGTCAAGAGCGACTTTTCTTTCGTCCACTCCCAATTCGAGCCAATACCCGTCAATTTTGCTGATTTTACAAAAATCAATTTTCTCAAGCCTTACGCCCACCTATCGCTGACCGTCGTCTGATCACACGCGAAGGCGATGTTTTGTCTATCATCTCATATCTCGTCTAGACATAAACAAAAGATTTCTTTCATTGGGTGTTTCGTGAGAGGAATTCTCAAATGAAATTCCCATACGTTTGATACATTGTATATGAGCTTTCATATACAGGGCGCGAACACCTATACTGAGTTCACCTGAAATGCTCAGCATTACATCACTCTCCCCTACGAAAAAGTTCTGTGCATACCCAATGCCATAACTTTTCCAACAACATAGACAGTCAACCTCAAACCAACCAAAAAAAAATCAAATAATCACCTACCTCGGTGATCTCTATCTAAATATTTTCTGACTCTCCCCCGTATATTACATTCAAAATTTTCAATTACCATCAACTATTTTTATAAGTTTCCATTATATACCTTATGACTATCCCCTGTATAATAATTCCCGGGGCGTACAATTTCGCGCTCCCACACGAACACTGTACCCCAACTTATGGCTACCCCTGTACATAGTTTCCGCGGCGAAACAATTTTCGCGCGCCCGTTCCCCGCACTACACTCGCGTCGCAATAAACCGCGCACGATCACAGGTGGTCGATGGCAATGATGACAATGAGAGTAACCTATTTCATGATACCGGGAAACCCAGGACTTCGTCGCTGCTGCTGCTGCTGCTGCTGCTGCTGCTGCCGTCGTTACTACCGTCGATTTGGGAGCCTATGACAATGAGCTCCGTAGTCCAAACATTTTATTCGGACTTCACACGCACTAAGTCGCGCTAATCAAAAGAGTCTACGATGGGAAATCAGTGTGAATTTTCAGAGCGACGCGTTCAAAAGTTTTTCAACATTCGGCTCACGGTGCCAGAATTGTTCATTGCGGGATTTTGACTCGCACTATATTGTCTATATGTCGCGTGGGGAAAAATTGTATTGTCCACTCCTCGGGTACAGGGTGGACACATAAACATGGATTTGTGGAAAGCTAGCCTGCTCTCCTGGTAGTGGTTCCTCAGCTACTCGAACGTCCTCCATCTCGGTTGGGTTGCCATCCGCTTACGATGGACTATCTGCATGCCAATACACGGCTGATACTGCTACCCACAACTAAGGGTTAAAACAAAACTGACTGCCTGTCAGGCGACATTACTGGTACATGCCTAGGACATCCTTGTCCTTTTACATTTGTTATCTGCGACTGGGTTACTACTTCCATGGTGCTGAAACTGGTAGGCCACTAATGCCTATATCTCTCCTTCCCCTGGTAACTGGTTAGCAGAATGACACCCTGCGATCTCAAGTGGCATGTAATTGAAAGTTCCCCAAAAACGCTTAACTGGATTACTCGCGTATTTGTTTCTACTACAGGCGCGACTTTTCAAAACTGAAATACTTTTACTTGCCCGACTCGATTTTATATAGTCTGAGTTTCCGAGCACTTCGCGAACTGCGCGATTCACTTGGTCGACGTTTCGATACTTTACTCGTCGGCATTAAACTGGAAAAACTTCACCTGGATTGGAAATCCGGCCATCATAATCAAGGTTACCTCACGTGATGATGACGATGACCCCAAACAAGGTCTCCCATGTTGACCTGCCGTCTTCTTATAAAAGTCTGTAGTACGTAGTGCGATTCACGTAAACTTTTTTCTAAGTGTCTATGAAAAAGTCTTTCCTTATTTCTAATTTCCAAAAAAAAACAACGAAAATGATTATATGAATTCTTAACCTATCTTATCTTGGATAGGGCATCTAAAGTTAAGTAACGTACCCTGCGCAGGATTTATGTACATAAAAACATTACTATCTATGAGTATAGTCTATAACGAGAAAAAAATTAAGGTTTAACTATATGAAATAAGAACTTCTATCCTACAAAAAAAATAAACTATTTCAATAACCTCTGATACAAAATATAATGTTCATTTTCCCAGTCAGGTATAAATACCTGGTAGGCGTTGCCTTCGATATCTCACACACGGATAATTGGTTGGTGGTGAGACTACCACTCACCAGTGGATTCTAATAAAGAAATTCTGTGCCTCCTTTATAGACAAAAAAAAATCTTTCTAGAACTCGTCGAACAATATATTGCTCTCGACAGAAAAAACAACTCGCACAACATTTCTCCAACAGAAAACTCGCAAAAAAAAATTCGCCTGTCAATGCCTCTCTCTATGTCTTTCCAAGACTGCGCCTCCTCGGCGTCTCCAAAATTGGCCTCTCTTCGGGCACCAATCCTCCTATAAAAAAATCTCTCTAGAACCTCAAAATAATCTGCTCCTCCTCGGCAGCTCCAAACTTGGCCTCTCTTCGGGCACTAAACCTCCTATAAAAAAATCTCTCTAGAACCTCACATAACTGCGCCTCCTAGCGGCTTCAAATTTGGCCTCTCTTCGGGCTCCAACTTCTCCTTAGACTGCTCCCTGCAGCTCTTCCATCTTGTCCCCGACAAGGCTACTAAACATCTCGCTTTCTTCCAGCGATTTTCCTCCGCTCTCTGAAAAAAAAATTCAACTACTCTCGGCTGAACATCCCCATTTATCTTGTCCCTGACAAGGTTATTAAAACACATCGCTTTCTCTCAGCGGTTGTCCTCTCGCTTTCCTGGAGCCTATAAACAAAACCTATATCACTCTCGCATTGGCCTCATCAGTTAAAACTGGTACTATTAGTCCTCACTAGTCGGTTTGGCTTCGGCGGTAAGTACAGCACATAATACTAAATACTTTTACCGCTTACTAAACTGCTCCTCACCAACACTCTGTGTTGAGGGCAAAACCTGACTGTTGCCACCTAGACTGTCTTGCAGTTTTCTAGCGTGACACTCGGAGGACCGGCGATTATCCATGTTACCCCTTGACATGGTTCGCTTCGCAAAATTAGAGTCCGACTCCTCTAATCGCGCTGTATATCGGCCTACTTCAGCTACCGGCATTCCCATCTGGCCGCTTTCCTGAAAAACAATAATTCTGAGCCACGCCCCATCGCTCTAGCGTGCTCTCAACAGCTCCCTCTATATCAGCTTACTTCAGCTACCGGCATTCTACTCTGGCCGCTTTCCTGAAAAACAAAAATTTCGAGCCACGTCCCATCGCTCTAGCGTGCTCTCAACAGCTCCCTCTGCTGCGGAAACCTTAAAGAAAATCTCTTACCCATTTTTTTTCCCCTTTTATGGTCACGTCTCATTACGGTATTTCTCAAAAAAAAAAAAAAATTCAATGCATCTCAATTTACTGAAACTTGTTTCTTTTTCACAACAGAATTCCCTTACTCCTATTTGAAAAAAATAATCTACTCTCTTCTTGTTGCTTTTCAGAAAAATTATTTTCCCCCTTGCACAAAATGCTTCTATAATTTTCCGTATTTGTGAAAACTCTCGATACAAAAGATCACCAGCTATTTCCTCCAGCGCAAAATAATTCCAATCACCCTGTATATTAAAAAAAATTTTCAATATGTTACTTCTCAACATAAAATACTCTCCACTGATTTTATTCAATCCCCTTTTATCCCAACAAAAAATATCAGTTACTTTTTCCATTCGCAAAATGTTTCCAATCACCTTGTATATGTTACGGAAAAATTCGAATTGTCCATAAGTTACGCCTCAAAAAAAAATACCTTCAGCCGATGCAATTGAATCTACAATTGCCTTTTATTCTAACTACCTTCGCGAAAATAAATTTTTAATTTTTTTTTTCTCTCTACCTTTTTCCCGTTATTTCATTAATAAATCTACCCAAATTTCTTCTTGGAAGGCCTTTTACTTCAGGCCCAGAATTCGATTTCCATATACAAAGCGGGTGCTTTGTCACTTCATTTGTAGGCATATACGAAAATATGCTCCTGCTGTCTTCTTTTTCGCTGGATCTTCTTGTCGAAATTGTGTTAGTATTTTTGGGAAGAGATGGCCATTTTCAGAAATAAAATCTCAAAAAAAACATATCCACCTACCTTTATTAGCTTCTTTTTCAATACCTGAAATGCAGTCTGAAGCGGTATTCTTTTTATTAAATTACAACGCGAAATTCCATGAATTATTTCAAAATTTTCAACTTCGGACAACAGCGATATAATCAATCCTTCAACCATATAAATTTTTCTCTACCCTTGTTTCAAATAACTTTTATCGCTTTATATTCTTTCAACTAGATTCAACTTCAAATCAACTTCATAAACACTACAAAAAAAAATTATCGTTACTTCGCTCTCTATTATATTCACTTCCAACTAAATGAAAAAGTTCAAATCAACTTCATGAGCACAAAAAAAAATTATCATTACTTTACTCTATAATTATATTTGCTTCCAAACTAAATACAAAAGTTCAAATCAACTTCATGAGCACACAAAAAAATTATCATTACTCACTCTGTAATTATCTTTGCTACAACTGAATGGAAACTTACAACAATAGAAATTCTATTTTCTATTTCTCAACAAAAATGTTTTATTCCCCTGATTATCTTTTCCAGCATTCATTAAAAATAGAAAAATAATGAAATTCCCAATCAATGTTCTCAGAATTTCTAGATTGTCCAATATTACTTTTACTTTACCACGAAACCAAATGTTTAGAATGCCACAGGTAAATTTATTCGCTAGTATTCCTCATCACAAATGTATAAAAATCGGTTCTCAAGATTCATTCTTCTAATTAATACATTTGACCTATATACTTCTAAGCAAGTCTCAGCAACCTTTAAAATGGGATGATTTACTGACCATCTGGCGAAAAACAACTACTCCCCTGGCAAGTACCTCGACGGGCATTGAACTACATTCAACAGACGCCAGTGCAAAATATTGACACAATCTGTATGTGTCACATATTCTTCGGGAAAACAATAACCCGGTTTACGCTATTTTTTTCGCAATAGCCTTATTTCTGACACAACCCCTAAGTGTCACACAACTTTCCGGAAAGCAATATCCCTCTGTATACGCTATTTTTCGCAATAGCTCTATTTCTGACAACCTATTAGTGTCACTCAACTCTCCGGTAACAATATTTTTCTCTACAATGATCTTCAAAATAGAAAAACCTATCCAGTTTCTCGTACTAGTAAAAACCTATTTACTGAATCAACTTAATTTTCAAATAACTCAATAGTTCTTTCTTCAAGCTGAATTATTCGAATGATTATCAAATCCCATTTTCATATGTATCTCAAAAAATTCAACAAACTGAATTCGCTCGAATATGTTCCGACGGAACGCTACTTGCTCTTGAAACGTGTCTTCTTATTGACTTAAATTCTCTATTCGTTATTGATCTCTTTTCAACAAAAAACCTAGTGGCACTTTAAACTTATACTACTTCAAACTGCCTGAAAAATTCTGTAAATAAATTAAACGTATCTTCGTTCTTCATATATACCTATTTTTCCACCAAAATTTAGTAATATTTTTCCTCCTGAATTATCACAAAAATTCCACTCAAAATAATGAATTTTCAACCCTAAGTTTTCACAAAAATCCCACCGCTTGGTCAACAGATGTAACGGGCGGTAGAGTTATTGTTATTCTGTATGATCTTCCTTCTATTTTCCTTCGCTTTACATGAACCTCGTGTCCACAAAAACGAATCAAAACAGATAACAATTCCTCCGCACGTCACTTGTTGTAATAATGGCAAAAGGTTATTATTTTCGTATTATTTTAACATTATCATTTATTCATCAACACTTCTCAACTAGTTCACACTTCAGCAAAAATAATCCCAACGCTAGATCACCAGATGTAACGACCGGTAGGGGGTGTAATTGTTGTTTTATTTTTTATTGCTCTTATAGGTACCCACAATACTCCTTCAATATTTTCTTTCTTACCCTGTACCTCTATTTCAACCTATCTGAATCTTTTTATGTTTACAGAATAGACAACTTTACAATTTACAATCCCTCCGCTCTGTTACTAGTGTGGTAATTGCTGAAAGGGTATCATTTTTGTTAATGGCAGCGTGTCACCAGACGTGGAGGGTAATTCCACGTCAAATTTTGGATGTTAAGGCAATTTTCCGAAAGGAACATGAATTCGGCCCTTTGCACGAAGAAAGGGTCTTTAGTGAGAAACCTAGGGTTTAATTTCTGCTTCCTCGTATACTCTCAAATCTGAAGATAGGGCGGCTTGTAGGAAATGAAATCCTCTGATAATTTTAAGCAATATATTAGCAACGAAATGAAAATAGGAACTTACAAAATAGATTAGAAAAAAAAAATTATATAACAAAAGAAATATGAATCAAAAACAATTTATAACAACAAAAAAGAACATTTACTGTACTATTTAGTTTAATCAAAATATTGAAAAAATGAATCGAGACCGGCAATGGTCTTCTCTATGCATAAGAAAAATGAAAATTCCACAAATAGAAAAATGTGTACTCAGAACACAAAAACCTAATGTACTTATATCAATAAATGCCTCTAAATTTGCCCTACTGGCTAAATGTATGTAATAGGCCGCCCTACGGCCCATCTCGATAACTACTCGATGTCAGAGAGAGTCAGAAAGATTTCTCAACTTGTGATTCGAACAACAGATATAAAATTAATGATGGCTTTCTCTTCCCAAAGTGAATAAAATGGCTATTTACGTTAACACACATCAAAATTGACATACCAAGTTTTCTGTCTATCTTGCTTGGCTGTTTCCATTCCATTCCATAGATGTTTTTTGTATTCCAAGATATGGCACTTTGCACACGAATCAATTTGACATTATTTATTTTCCCAAATTTTCCGACCGTTATTCGATTTTCGTAATGAGACGCGCCCCCATAATTTTGATAGGGGACAACCCACAAAAGGCAGTCCCCTCGCGTTCGCGAGTTTGTTTCTTCACCGCGTCTCCAGATCAACTGTCAAGAGCGACTTTTCTTTCGTCCACTCCCAATTCGAGCCAATACCCGTCAATTTTGCTGATTTTACAAAAATCAATTTTCTCAAGCCTTACGCCCACCTATCGCTGACCGTCGTCTGATCACACGCGAAGGCGATGTTTTGTCTATCATCTCATATCTCGTCTAGACATAAACAAAAGATTTCTTTCATTGGGTGTTTCGTGAGAGGAATTCTCAAATGAAATTCCCATACGTTTGATACATTGTATATGAGCTTTCATATACAGGGCGCGAACACCTATACTGAGTTCACCTGAAATGCTCAGCATTACAACGGATACAATCAATATTATCCGGTTGGCCAACAACAAGAAGACTACCAATCATTCGAAAATTCTTATGGAACCACAGAAGAGGAGCAAATTTTTGAAAACGAAGTGAAACCCCAAAATTTTCGGGTAGCGCCCCAGGACAAATCAACGACATAGTGGAAATCAATGCTACATCTATATCAAAACTGCCGTATATAATAATTCCTGAAACGAACACCAAATTCATGATTGATACTGGATCCACCAAAACCCTCATCAGTACAAATATGGCATATACCTTTTATCCACATCACATTCAGGAAGACCACTTTCAAATACAGTCGGACCACTTTCAAATACAGTCGGCACACAATATCTCCACCCACAATTGTAGCATAACCATACCTTTGTCAAAAATCTTCAAACGGCCAGATCTCTTCCAAAAATTTTACATATTCGATTTCAATTCAAAATACGATGGATTGATCGGAATTGACTTATTACGAAATATTGGAGCTTCAGGTGATTTGAGAAAAAACGTGCTCATTACCAATGAAACCATCATTCCACTTCACTTCGAAGGAGAGCAGGAGAAACAAAAAGGAAAACCGAAATTGAAAAATACAATTTTTCATATGGAACTTTCCCCAAGAATGGAGCACATCGTGGAAGTACCAGTCAATAAAAACTTGAAAGAAGGAGTTATCAACTTCCAAAAATTCCAAAACTTGGAGATGCCATCTGCATATGTGACAGTAAATAACGGAAAAGCATTAACAACAATAATCAATCCAACAAATGAAACATTGGTGATCGATCTATTCGAACCAATCGATATCGAACCAATCGATACATTTCAAAGAAGTCCGAACCCAAATTCAATCAATGTTACAACAGGGAATTATCCAACCTTCAACATCTCCGTGGAGCTCACCCCTCTGGGTCGTACCAAAGAAACCAAATGCTTCGGGAAGGAAGAAATGGAGGCTTGTTATCGATTACAGAAAATTGAATCAAAAAACTGTAGATGACAAGTATCCTCTTCCCAATATTACTGATATCCTGGACAAGTTGGGCCGAAGTCAATACTTCACAACTTTGGACCTTGCGTCGGGCTTTCACCAAGTACAAATGGATCAACGAGACATCGAAAAAACGGCCTTCAGCACTGAAAATGGTCATTATGAGTAGAAGAGGATGCCGTTCGGTTTAAAGAACGCTCCGGCGACGTTTCAGCTCGTTATGGACAACATCCTCAGGGGCATTCAGAATTAAAAATGTCTTGTGTACCTTGATGACATCATTATTTTATTTACTTCTCTACAAGAACATCTGGAACATCTGAGAGAAGTATTCGAGCGGCTAAGGAAATCCAACTTCAAGATACAACTTGACAAAAGCGAATTTCTAAGGAAAGAAGTGGCGTACCTTGGGCACATCATAACACCCAACGGAGTGAAACCAAATCCTGATAAGGTCATTGCCATCCAGAAATTTCCAATACCAAAAACTCAGAAGGAAATCAAGTCATTTTTAGGCTTACTTGGCTACTATAGAAGGTTTATTGAAGATTTTGCCAAGCTGATGAAACCTTTGACTAAATGCTTGAAGAAGAACTCGAAAGTCGTTCATTCACCTGAATTCGTGGAGAGCTTTGAAAATTCAAAGAAAATTTTAATCAATGACCCGATTTTACAATACCCCGACTTTACTAGACCTTTCGTATTGACAACGGATGCAAGTAACTATGCCCTAGGAGCCGTTTTATCTCAAGGTAAAATTGGAGAGGACAAGCCCATCGCCTTCGCATCAAGGACGTTAAATGACACCGAGCAAAAATACTCAACAATCGAAAAGGAGTTGCTTGCAATTGTTTGGGCCACCAAATACTTTAGGCCCTACATTTACGGAAGAAAATTTGTCATATATACCGACCACCGTCCGCTCCAGTGGCTGTTTTCACTAAAAGATCCCAACTCAAAGTTAGTCAGATGGAGACTCCGTCTCGAAGAATATGACTATACTGTCGTATATAAGAAGGGAAAATATAACACAAACGCCGATGCCCTCTTTAGGATCCAAATCAATCCGATAGAAGTTGACGCCAGATCAACTCAAGTAGAGAATGATCCTGACCTAGACCAACTCCTAGATGATCTCATCATGATGGAAGAAGAAAATCGCAATCAATTGAATACACCAGAACCTATGGATTTAGGAACTCAACAAGAAGTTATCAGGGCTCCAGATTCACCATCAGATATTTTAGAACCCATGATTTTGGATAATTCAACACCACCTGAACCTCCAGCACCACCAGATATTTTGGAAACCACCGTAGATTCCAGGCAAGAAACAGAACCACCGAACAGTATATCAATTATTCAAGATGCGATCGATAAGAAAGAGAAACAATTCATAATAACTACCGTTTTTAACAATCCTCTACAACCAAAAGTCATAAAACGAGGCAAACAAATTATAGTACATGCTCAAATTTCTCAAGACGACAACGATGCGGAAATCAAAGCATTACTAATTCAGTTTTGTGAACCAAAGAAAAAATATTTCTGCTACTTCGACAAAGAAAAAATGTATAGAGATTTTTGTAAAACTTTCTGCACCACTTTTAACAAAGATCATCCAATCCTGATAAGGTGTGCAAATAGGACGACAATCGTAGAAGATAAATCGGAACAGGAAGAACTGATCAGAAACTACCACGAGGGAAAAACTAATCATCGCGGCATCAATGAAACTTATAAAGCTATCAATCGAAAATATTTTTGGAACAATGTGAAACAATCAATAGAAAATTTCATAAACTCTTGTTTGGTTTGTAAAAAAAACAAATATGAGAGACACAGACCAACAATACCTTTGCGAATAACTGAAACATCAACAAAACCGTTTCAGAAATTGAACGCAGATTTATTCACAATCGAAGGTCAAACTTTCTTCACCATAGTGGACGAATTTTCTAAATTTGGACAGGCGTACCCCGTGAACACCAAAAATGCCATCGAGATAGCAGATAAACTCATTCAATTTTTCCAACATTTTGGAACACCAGAATCAATCACTTTCGATTCAGGAACTGAATTTCAGAATGAAACAGTCTCTTCCCTCTTGAAGCTACATAAAATTGATATACACTTTATAACACCTCAACATCCCTAATCAAATGGATTGATTGAAAGATTACATGGTACCCTAACTGAACATTATCGTATCGTAAAAAATCACTCCATCGATACACCGCAAAGATTGATGGCATATGCTATAATAGGATATAACAATTCGATCCATTCTGCCACAGGATATATACCTTTGGAGCTGATTTTCGGACACACCGCTTCGAGAAGTCCATACGATATATTTTACGATCGCCAATACTATCACCAATATATAGAAGATCATCGTAAGAAAATTTTACTAACCTATGAAAAGGTCAAAGACAAAGACACCCTATTGTTCCAGACCAATCTGCTGGACCATTGGGACAGTCGAACCAGCAACAATAACTACAACAAAAATAACCGAAAATCCAGGTCTGCTGCCACAAAAACTTGGTACAGCCCAAAACGTCATCGACTACTGGACTTTAATCAGGATTTTTGATCTTCATGACCTTATTCAAGGATACCAATTGATGAAGGACATTACCAATCATATGGAAACAGCCTTCCCAAGTCATAGTTCCAATCCCAATAAAGACATGCAGAACTACCTTCATATAATGGGGCAACAGCTGAACGAAATCAAAGATAGGCTAACACAAATTTTTCCAACAATTTCGTTGACCCGGAAGAAACGAGCACTCGTAAATGTTCTTGGAAGCATCGTGAAAGTTATAATAGGCAACTTAGATGCGGAAGATGGACAAAGATATGAAGATGCAATCCAAATGCTTCAGAACCAACAAAACAAACAGAAGGTTTTATTAGAAACAAATCTCTCTCACAACAAGGGCAATTGAAAAATTCAATTCCACAGTACAGACACTGGTGAAGAATCAACTAACCACCGAATTGAAACTTACCCAGCTGGAAGGAATGATCAAGAAACAAATAATATCATATGTCGAAACATATGAGAGGCTGAACATGAATACAGTCTTCACACAACTGATAGCCACTACCGAAATGATTTTGAGAATACTCGAAGACCTGGAAACTGCAACTACTTTCGCCAAAATAGCAGTTCTCCATCCATCCACTATAGAAGCAGAATACTTTCTTGATGAACTACAGAAGATCTCCCAACATTTAGATGACTCTGTACTTCCCTACACTCCAAGTAGAGAAAACATCATCGTTTTTGAGAAAATAACCACCATCAAGGCATACCAAAAAGAATCCAAACTAGTTTTCATATTGGAAGTGCCGATCACTGAAATCGAGAAATATAATTATTATCACTTATACTCTCTTCCCATTGAAACCAAACCGAACCTTTTCCAAATCATCATCCGGAAAACAAATTCCTTTTTCTCAATGAGCATCACTATATATTTTCGAACGAGCCATGCCAAGAAGTCGTTCCAGGTGAAGCCCTATGTACCCTGCCAGAAGCCAACCCAACTAATGTGCAGACTCCATGTGAAGTGCATCTCATCCGATTCACGCAAACCTATGAGAATTGCCATCCAGAACCAATCAAATTACGGGACACAAAAATTCAGAAGATATACCCCAACCAATGGATCGCAGTTTTCCCGAACGAAACAACGACTTCATCAATGTGCGATAACGAAGAGGAAACTTCATCCCTGAGAGGAACGTACATCATAGAAATCCCAGAAAACTGCAAATTGAAAGTCGAAACCACTATCCTTCAGACCCACTAAAATCCAAGTACCGAGACAAAAATACTCAAGGTGCCTCACCTAGACATCAAACCCGAGGAGTATCTCATGAAAAACATCGAAGAAATTCTCTCGTTTCGACTTGAACCACTCGACCTCGACGATTTGAAAACTATTCAAAACCAAATGGACCACGTCCGCGATAGACTTCGTGAAGAGGAAGAACCCTACATATCACCAGGATTCAGCTTATGGACAATATTCCTGTATATCATCCTAATTGGTATTGCACCCTACCTGACCTCAATCCTATTGATGGAGAAAATTAAACTTCCCAATGAAACCACGACTGATCAACAAGCTGAAAACCAGAACATACCCATTGAGGATCTCAGGATTAGAAATCAGGTTGGAACATTCAACCCTAATTTCCAAACAACGAGGGGAGGTGTTATGTACAGACTACCTATGCCAGGAGAATAGATAAGAGCCAGCCTCAGAGTGCATTCGCATCAGGTGTCACACGCTGGATACTGGGAATTCAACGACGCTGCATTTTTCACCCAGATTTGTCTAATGTTATAAATACGAGTTCATCTTATTTTTATTTAGTTATAATTGTACTTTCGGCTTTCACATTGCCAACGAAATATAGTTATAATTCATTTTGAATCTTTTTTCGAAATAAAGTTTTATTTTTAAAAACGGTTTTCGAGAGCTCCCACACTTAATTCAGACGAAGGCTCTCGACATATCACAATGAGTAATGGGTACATCCATGCCCCTTGTAGACCCCTGACTATGCTTCTCACAATCTCAATGAAAGCTTGAGTGGTACTGCATTTCCTACGGACACCAACTTCAGGACAGTTGAAAAATTCATCAGAATCCAAATACCTCGTTAGTCTTTCTTCGAAGAATATTTCAAATATCTTCGCAAAAATTGTAATTATAGAAAGTAGCGGATCAAGGATGATCCCTCTGTGATGCATTCATTGTTTATACCAAACACATCAGGACATCTAGAATTTTTCATGTAAAGTACTGCCTCCTCTACTTCAATTCTGGATATTGACTCTTACAGAAAAAGAAAGAGACTGGGGTTGGCAGTCATTTCAAGAAGTCAATTGGATCAACTTCATCTTCCTGAATAGTTCAAATTATGTTGTCCGCTATGTTGACGAGATAGTCATCAAATGTGTTGGTATAGCGCACACAGGTGATTTTATATTCAATTTGTACCTTTCAAAATTGATAAAAATATTTATCGTAGACCAATTTTTTTTCTTTTTATTTCGCTCGGTAGTACTTTTTTAGAATTGTTTAATTAGTGAATTCCGTAGTAAAATAAAAAATGAGTTCGGTTTCGAATAGAATGTCTCCCAACATCCCCAGGTCATTATTGAACATTTTTTCAAATTAAAGTGGGTATCTTTCAATCAATGTTTCGAAAGTATCATTAGAAACTTCGCAATCATCATCATTGAGCAGTTCCATCCCGTAAAGTGGATGCAATTCCAGTTCAGCACCACAATCTAAAATTCCCTAATCTTTATTCTTCATATTGTTTCAATGAGTTTATTATTTTCATTAATGCTATTCAGGTATATAACCTGGACAAGATGACCGAGTAAACATGGAACTTTAACTATTTCGATCAAGGTTAGTAAGAACATGATCGATACATGTAGCTGAATGGATCATTATTCTAGTGAAATCAGAGATTGTGATCGCGATACCCTAAGAGTGCACCGAATCGAAGTGAGAGCAGTAATCTCCCCGTGAAAGTTCAAGTTGAAGTCTTCAATTATAATTACATTTTCACTAATGCTCAGGCGGTCTAACTCTGTTCAGTGAATTGAGGCATATAAAAATAGTGTTCTTATGGAAAAGCTCAATTGCACACAATTCTTCCTGCACCCCATCCGAGAGTTTATGAAGATGTTACTGTTTGCAATCCATATTTTCGTCAAAAAATATTTTTTCTACTAGCGTGCGGAATAGTCCACTTTTCAGCACTCATTTTTGTGTTGAAAGAGTCACTTTTCCGCACTAGTGCGGAAAAAAGTTTTTTTCGGCAACCGCCCGGGAAGTACCCACTTCCCGGACGCTTTTTCATTGAGAAAGTAGCATTTTTCTGGCCTAGTTCGGGAAGTACGTACTTCCCGGACTAGGCCGGGAAAATGCTACTTTCCTTAAGAAAAAGCGTCCGGGAAGGGGCCAGTTGCCGAAAAAATAGTGTACGCAACACGACCGAAAACACTTTTTTTGGACTCGCAGACTTCCAGGACTCGCCTAGGGCTCGTCCTAGAATTTTGTCTACTCGTCCAAAAAGACAGTATTTTCCGGACTTGTTACGTAAATTACTATTTCCGCACTAGTGCGGAAAGTAAATCTGTCGAGTTTTTGGGGGGTATACTGACATTTGACCATTCGAAATATATATTTGTATGATTGTAGTTTACAGAATGACCAAAAATGAAAAAACTCATTATGATTTCTGATAAAAAAAGTATGTTTCAATAATTTTTCAATGGCACTGGTATGAGCCTCATCAACTGAATGTGAAATAATAACAAACATCTGACATTTTCCATTTGTCACTTTGAATTACCGTAGCAACAAAGAAAACAAATCTGTCAAGTAAAACACTACCTTGTCAAAACCAATTTTACCGTCACAGTTTTTTCTAGTAAGATTACTTTCCATGAATTCTTCAGATGAAGATTTGCCAGATTTGGTTTTGGAAGCGGCTAGAATTGCAAACATGCATCTGCTACCGTTAAAATCCCGATATAGGTATGAAAAAGAATATATTTTGTTTGAAAACTGGGTGCCAAAATAAGGGAATCATAACTTTCGAAGAAGACGTTGTTTTGGCTTATTTCGCTGAAATTTCCAAATCATACAAGCCTAATACTCTATGGTCCAAGTACTCAATGTAAAAAAGTGTAATTAAATTCAGAAATGACGTCGATTTAAGTTAGTTCTTCAAGGTCACGGCACATATGAAAAAACAAAATATTGGAATTAGGCCAAAAAAGGTAAAAATTTCCTCGCCGACCCTTCCAGTAGTCAGCAGCTGTCACCAGTAAAGCCTTCCGAAATGACACCCTCCAGCAAAATTGCTGATAAAACAGTGAAAAACATTTTAGCCTCTGCATAATTTGCACAACGCAACATATTGTACGTTTAATATCAATATTTATTATTTTAATCAATAGTTTGATATGTATTCAATAATAAATGTTTTTGTCAACTTTTGAGTTTTTTTCCGCACGCTAGTAGAAAAATTAGTGTACCTAACACGTGCGTAAAGTGACTTTTCCGCACGCGATTACTGGCCGAACTCTGCTAATGCATCGTTCAGCCATCTACAATCGCGCGCGGAAAAGTATCACATTCCGCACTTGTTAGGTAAACTACTAGAAACGCCCCACGTCTTATGTTGTTTGTACAAAAAATGCAGCTAGCTTATATTTTGCGATATTAACAGATTGAATCACAGATATATCCAACCAGTGCTTTGAAAAACACAGCATGTTGAATGTATACCTGTCAGTATATAATTCAAGTAAGTCAAATTCATTTGCTGAACATGAATTGTTAACATGAAAAATTTTCAAATGACTGTCTTTTTCATTCGAAACGGAAGAGTCTGAATTCTTATATGTTTTTCAAAGTTTCATCACAATCATATCGAGTCACAAACCTAAGTATTAGGTATTTGTTTAAAAGTCATTGTGGTCGAGGAGGTGAATGATTACGAAACTTGTGTTTACATGTTAACGAAAGTTTCATTCCTTGTAGATAAAATACATATTATGATCCTGAAATCGATGAAAAGGCCAAAAAAGTATTAATGGGCATTTATTGAATTATTGATATGATTGTTATACAGTTTGAAAATGTAGTTGAATTTTCCAGGAGCTATATGGGATTTTTTAACGAAAATTTGTCTCTGAGAGTCGATATTTCCTCTATTCAATCAATACATATACAAACAGTGCCATGGAATCAAACGTCACATTCCTTGCATTTGAAACAGAAATACACAAAATTTTCGCTACCTTCAACGATAATATTGTTTTTAATCATCGTCATGATACTGAAAAAGTATTACTAGGTAGGTAGTAACTATGCCAGCCACCTGAAAAGGAAAAAAAATATTCTTTCATTTTCATAAAATTTGTCACTCACTTTCATCACCAGAGCTCGGTTGATATTGAAAAATCCGCATGGAGCAAACTTCAGTTTAGCTCGAGTCAGCTGTAAGAAGTACGCTGATATCTGGAATGAATTAAATATAAATTCAACGAGTACTGTTTCTACAATAAAACATACGATTTTCTTGACTTGCTTATCGGGATTACATTTCAGGATTTCACATAGAATTCTTGAAGTTTTCCTCTGCTGCAAAAATGAGGAGCTCGTGTAAAAAATTTGGCAGAAAAATATAAGATAATATGCGAAATCATTGAACTGTTGATTGCACTGAAATATTTGGGCCACTGATTAAATCATTCAAGAATATTAAGGTTGATGAATCAGATGTTGCCTTCCCAGTTATGATTAATTTCGACTGACAACATGCAATTGAGATTGCTCTGCATTTTTTGAAAAAAAAAATCTAGTTAGAAAAACATTAGATGAGAACTATCAATTTCAACATAGTGCCTGAAATTCTTGAGGTTGTATGATACGTAGAAGTATTATAACCGAAAATTAAGTGGGACGATGACGAATGCCATGTTTTATTAAAATTCCAAATAGAAAGATTTTTGCATTGCCAACATATTCAATTTAATTCAACATTCCAATCATTATACCTTACATTCAAGGTCAAATTTGGATTCACAGGATGTTCATGTGTCAGTCGGATTGAAATACCTTTTTTTCAGTTGGAAGAAATGCATGCATAAAATAGTGCTTAATAATAATAATAAGTATAATGAGTACGAAAGTACATTTCTAATATCTTTCATTATAGCATTGGGACAAAAAAACTATCAAACGATAATATATGCTTCATAAAGTTCAGAATTGGGATGAATGTCACGAAAACTGTTTTGCATCTCACTTCAAACTTAATAAGGAAATCGGTACTCCCTGTAGATTCGAGTGAATTCTGAATGGAAAGATGGATCCGGTGAAGTTCGTGTCATTGTTCCTCGATAGAAATCAGCGAAAACAAATGATACAGAATGAGAATTACTTGCAATTATTGTTTTCAGTTGTCAAGGATTTTTTGTTCGGCGAAACTATTTTATTTCATACCAAGACCATTTACCACTTCTAGAAATTTTGAAAAAATCAATTCAATTCAAATATTCATCGATACCGTCTCTGTATTCGTAGTGGAAACAAATGATTTTCAGAATGATAACAATTTTTCAAAGTGCATAAATTGGAGCAAAATTTTGTTTTGTAGGAATTACGACCCGAAACATTTCTCCCAGTATGGTGTTTTGGACCTTCCCCACCACTGACCTTGCTCTTGGAGTTGACCCCAAGCAAACATTTTTTTACTCTTGACATTTAACCCCAATGAATAATGACTTTGAAACGGAGCTGACTTAAGGTGGCTCAACTGCAAGCAATCAGATTCACTGGGACTCATTTCGATCAAGAATACTTCTGGATGAGATATCTTGAGGACTAACAACCTTGCCAATAATATGGTCCTCAAATTGTTCGATTCGGGATACATTTGCTTTATATTGCCATAGATATGATGGACTGCCGCTCTAACTCACGCACTTCTTGGCTTTTGATGCAGATTGACTTCGGAGTTCCAGGATAAAATAAGATGACCTCAAGTGTGAATTTATGCAGCCCGAAATGACAAATATCAAATAACAATTATCACGTAATAAATATAAAGTAGTAAGTGGCAAAAATGTTTCCATTCATGCAAACCAAAATAACAGGTAGAAAAAGATGGCGTGCAGATGCACAAGTCAGTTTCGAACTATTCAAAATTCCAAGGAATTCGAACCTAACCCCAATGTCATAATTCACAACAACTTCGAAATGTTCAATGAAATGAAAGAGGTTGGATAGCATTTTTTATAGTCTTTTCAATGATGTATCACAAGTAGGGGTTTGCAATACAAACTTTTTGTGTTTTGGTGGGGGGGGGGGCTAAGGGGTTGATGGGGATGAGTTCTCTTTTATGTCACTCTAGATCCCCCTCACTATCCTAGAAACGGTTTCAAGCATTATTCGATATCAGCTTCCATTCGTGAGATATAGTCCATTGTGAGTTTTGAAATTGACACACTGTAGAGTCGAAAAAGGGCGTTGTGATTATGGACAATTCCTGTTCCGCATGGTTTGTAGTATCTTCCTGACTATCATTTGCAGCGGATTGAATATATCATGCATGGGGTTTCTAATTAGTCAGTGATTTCAGTGGATCATCATGTGAATACTGAAATTTGATTTCCAAAATATGAAAGTCGTTTTCATTCAAAATGGAAACAAGAGAATCCGAAGAAGCTCCTAAGGAACGATAAGAATCAAGAACCCGAATTGAATTTCTGCATTTACATCAAATTTTGTGACCGTTATATAATTCTCTTCATTCAGAGATGATGGTCTCAACCGTCAATTTCTTGACGAAGCCCTGCTCAAATGACAATTATATTGTCATATATTGAAAAAACCTGAAAGTTAACTTGACAATCGAAATATCATTATTGATTTGTGAATTTTCAGTTCAACAATCCATTTCAAAGAAATCATACACCCATTGTACATGATTCAGCTGTAATAGTATTTCAACGCCGCTTAAAGAATCAGGTTCCAAGTTACATCTCGGTTTGTCGTTATAATCATAAATGAATGTCGAGAATTGGCGATTCAGCAGTTGTCAGCGAATTAATTCACGACGACAGGATTTTTTTTATATTAATTGAAAATTGGTTTTCTGATTGGGGCTTTCGTTTTCTAATCTTCAGTCATTAGTTTGACCAACGAGAAAAATACATTTTTGAGTACATGGGGGCATCTTCAAGAAGATTGGAAACAACACATGTCCTCTTCAGATTGATGACAACAAGGATATTCACTACTCATGTTCATCCAGAACTGCATTGTTTCAATCTGTTTCACTTTTTTGATGAGTAATGATTTTGACTCATTTCATTGATTCACTGTCAGACATTGTAATAATGATTATGTTTTTGACTGATTTCCTCAATTATTTCAATAAGTTAATTTCCATTATCTTATTTCTTTCACTTCGCCAGACTACACCTTACATACATAGTCAAAATCAACTCTCGCAGCCAAGCTGAAAGTTTCATATCTGTTTTTGTTTTATTGGCCACATTTGAAAAGGTGGATTTCTTCGAAACTCCCTCGAAAGTCACGACCAATAGTCCGGTGAACTTTCATTTATTCATTGCAGAAATCAGTGATGCATTTTCATCTTCAATCATTCAATAATTTTATTTTCATCGTGACATTAGAATGGGTTGATTCTCATCGTGCCATTATGGAAGCGTTGAACTTGGAAATTGCGGGAAATACTAGTACTATTAGAGATGAATAATATAACATGGGTGAATGATTTCGTTGAACTGAAACATTATAAATAAATAATGATCATTCGATTTCCATATTTATTTTCAGGTTGATAATTTTGAAAATGAGAAAATAGTTTTGTTACATGAGACTTCCTATTCAAATATACTGGAAAACTATGAAACAATACTGGAACCAGGAGAGTTTTTCTGTACAGACTATTGCACTGGGTATGTGCAACAGCCCTAGAAGACCTTGTAGAATGATTGTGGTCCCTTGTGACCTTTTCATTATTCATAATATTTTTTTCAATCATGGGCATAATATTTCTCATTTCAGACTGAATGAATAACGTCTCATCTTCCATTTGTTTTCGAAACCATTTCACACAGTCAGGCCCCCGATAGCTATTGATAATAAGTTTCAAATAAGTTTGTGTGTTAATTCGCAGAGAGAGGTCTTGATATATGAGTGGGTAGGAGGAAACTGCAAGTCTATCTAAGTCGTTTCTCAATAACCTACTGCGGTACGCCTCTGAAACAAGAAGAGTATCTCTTTTAGATGTGGAGAGCAAGAATTTTTGCCAAAGTTGGATTTCGCCAGCTGCCGAAAAGCAGTCCTTTATTTGCCCCACCCAGTTATATCTGGTGTCCGCCGATATATTCAGTTCCGATAGACGTGAAAAACATATTTTTGGTAGGCGAGATGTTTCCATTACTTTTAGGTCATTGAACCATGATAGAACGGCCTTCAAGATAGTATAACTCAATTTTGTAGAGGAGGTCTCCAGACGGACGATATAGTCTGGGGTATTCCTTGGTAGAGACAGTAAACGTTTGAAAAATCATACTTGAGAGCGTTCCAGAATATCCGCGTATTGCAGGCCCCAAACTCCGATACCATATGATAAGGAAGAAAGCACAATTGATTCGAATAACTTCATTCTGGATTCCCAAGAATTCACTTCAGAATCACACATCAGGTTCATGACTGCTCCGACCGATTGCTTGGCTTTCATTGTTGCTGTTTTGCTCATTTGTAGAAAAAGTGCGGATGAAGAGAACTCGATACCCAGATAGGTGAATTTCTTCACAACTTCCAGAGGTTCGTTGAAGAGATTAAATTTGAGGTTGTACTTTTTTTTATATCCGCCTCTACAGAAAACCATTTTTTTTTGTGTGTTTATTGACAGTTTGTTCTCTGTTGAGTATTCTTCCAGTGTTTTGAGCTTCCGAGATGAATCAATAGGGGAGTCGCTAAGGATCAACAAGTCGTCCGCATAAAACAGCATCATCACACTGTTGGAGTTGTCGATATTGACACCATTATGATTTTTGTCCAGAAAATATTCTTCAATGTCGGCAAGGTATAACGAGAATAATATAGGACCCAATGACTCACCCTGTAGAACGCCCTCTGTGATATCGTATTTTCTAGTAGAATCGTTCTGTACTATGACAGACATGACGGCACGATCATAAAGATTCTTCACGATGCGAATTAGTTTGGAGCTGATTCCTAACCTATAAAGCTTGTGCCAGAGGAGTTCATGATTTAAAGAGTCGGACGCTCTTTTGAAATCGACAAAAGCGACGTATTACTTTCTACCTCTCAAACGGAGGTGAATCTGAAGGATAGAGTTGAGTTGAGTTGTGGTTTGAGTATAGAATTCCACTTTTTTTTTCTATATCCACATATTCAACATTGGGTGCATTCGATTTCTCTCGAATAATTCAATCAGCATTCGCAAAAGAAGCACCTGTGCCCATGTTTTGACATTTGAGATGACAATAATCTGAAGAGAGTCTTTATTCAATAAGTAATGATACCTAATCTCATTTTCATCAACATAATCATCATCGATTTCCAAAGGATCATATCCTTCTGTCAATAAACTGGGTGATTTCTTCACACAATTGGAGTCTACGATTTGGGTCATCATGATTCGATGCAAGCGTAGTTTGAATTTCATGAGGATGACATTTGTGGAGCCTTGTTAACTTGTGGACAGGGCATGGCCCAGTTCTTCAGGTTGACTGACAGTCATTCGATATCTGAAGTTAAGCAACGCCGAGCGCGGTTAGTACTTGGATGAGGGACCATGCAGGAAAATACCGTGTCGAGAGCCCGTACAGCTGCAGCGAAGTAGCATATCATAGCTCGCAGACAATATATCAATGAGCACAAGATATATTGAGGATATGCCGTCCTTCGGAAGGGACGTTAAGCCGTCGGTCCCGAGTCCATGGATGTTGGGCTCGTTAAAGATCCCTACCTCTGGTTGAAATACTAGAGGGTTCGGCAAAATTTCCGGTTGGGGAAAGTGTGCTCACCGGCGTCGGTGAATTGGCCTTGGTAGCGGAAATAGGCCGACGTTAAATAAAAAATAAAAGAATAGAATAGAACTTGTGGACAGTTCCAACAGATACATGAGTAATGTCAGAAACTTTCCTCTCTGATTTATGGCTCGGCATTTGGGTAGTTTGGTTAGACCAACCAGGGACCACTTCGTTTGATATTGGCTTCAAATACGATGGCTCAGAATTTTTGAATAAGCTGAATAATATAAACGTGTGATACACTATCTCTGGGGTGGCTCACATTGAATATAGTGGCAGTGAGTAGTCCGAGTTGATTCATCATTTTCATCATGGATAAACACTATTCCAGGTCTTTCTTCCAAAGAATAGAACATTGGTTATGAAATTGTAGCCATTTTCAACGGATTTTTGCAGGTGTTGGGTATTATGAGTATTATTACTGGATGCAAAACTGACAATTATTTATGTTCGATGGAATGTCTTCGTATCAGTTTTGGAATACCTATCATAAAAAAGTATATAAACAAGCAGGTTAGGTTTCGATTATTATGCATGTTTTGATCACAGTTTTTTAAATAACGGCCATCATACACAAGTGGTTCGAACAGAAGTATTCGATATTTTCAAATGTTGATAATGAAGAATTGCATCAATATTCAACTGATTTTATGTTTGAAACATTTCGATACTTGGTATTCTGCAACGGTGAGGTCAAATTTGGGATTTAAAAACATACAGGATTAATAGCCCTGCAAAAAGATGTATCACCTGACCCCCATATTAGGGTGATACTAGTCAATACCTTCTTTAGGACAACTGAAATAAGGTAATATACAATAATGTATAGGCAACGATATTATAGAACACTTATTATCGTGAAGATGATGATGAAATCAGGAAAATGACTTAATGAGATGATAAAACAAAAAATATATATTACTGTCATCCATTCCATTACTTCACTTAACTATGGTGCTGAAAGTAACTCTCACCTCGTCAATGCAGGAATGGCATGGTTCCACAATGATGAGAAATCTTCCAATATGTCCGAATATTAATATCATATACGTTATCAAAGGCATTGGACCGCTGCTTACTGATTCCAGAAGCAAAAAATAAGAAGTGACTATGAGGTGAAGTACACAACTCAACAATAGTACCTGAAAAACATATTTGAAAAAAAGTGGGTTGGTTCTAATAGCCCTGATTATGGTTTTTCATTATACCTTCAGTTATACCAAGGAGGTTCATAATATAAGAGTCTATAATAATATGCATTGTTCCAGTCACCAACTGTCGATGAAGAAACTGTAGAAAACAATAACTAGAGAATATATCTTTTCAGGAAAAAATCCAAACATATCCATTATGGATATCCATATTCTCAGATACTCAATGAGTTCTGGGTTCTTTCATCAGAATTCTAATGTTGAAAAAACAATCGCATCGTGAGAAAGTCCTGAACATGAAATTTACCCCTAAGTCTTATTTTTGGTGGACCTTGTTTCATGACAATATTCAAAATTTATATTTCCTTGTTGCCTTCGAAACCGAAAACAAAAACAAGATTTGAGTGATTGATATAGAAGAAAAAGTTGATTTTCACAGCCGTGGGAGAAAATATTGATTTTGCGTAAGGTATGTAACCCAACACAAAACATTGTATATCATGGCAACTATATATTTTTCATCTTGCCCATGCAAAATAGTCTCTGTAAAATTGTTTTCAAATAATACTGATGTTACAAATCATACATTATTCTTTGTATAAGAATACCTAAGTATAAGATGAAATATCTACTAAATCCATTATAGTTCATACTACGTCAAGTTTGTACTGATGGGACAAAATTATGAGTGAACATCAGCAAAAACTCTATATAAATGAATATATATGAAACGTCGGATCAGCTACTTAGAAGTTCGTCGGCAAACAGAGGGCCGGGTAATCGCGGCCAACACTCCACAAAGACCAAATAATGCCGAAGGGAAAGATCGGAATTAACTGTAAAACAGCGCCTTTTTGGCGTTGGCCGACCCTTCCTTGTTTACTGGGTTGACGAATGCATTATTTATTGTGTATTTATAGCATTATGCATTCATCAGCTAGAGCAAGCCTTCAACATTTTTATACCAAGTTACCAGCACTTTCAAGGAACAGCCTCAGATTTGCGCAGTACTGCGACAAAAGTTTGTCTAACGTCATTGAAAAGATCCATCGGTTGATGCTCATTCTGGAATCTATCCTAAACCTGATTCACAGAAGCAGATTTTATTCTTACCTATTACACAGATAGCTATTATGTACATGCCATCTTCAAATACTCATTTTCCTCATACTTACAAGTACGCCAAACTCTACAGAACTGTTCACAATGTCTACTGCCTCCATGATTTTGTCTTGTAAGTTCCTTATATCTTCCATTCTGTGAACTAAAAATGTACTATTTCAGTGATATGGGCAAAATCGTAAAACTAGCAAGTTATATCTATAGATGAAAATCCAACTCCATTTTTGGTAAACAAATTTATTTTTGAATACAGATGCAACAAAAACAAAAAATACAACTACTGAAATCTGGATTGAGATGAGAAATCGTTGCATACAATTCTCGATGTTGCTAAAATGAGCAAAATTATATTTCAAACCCTTCGAAGAAAAAACATTAAACGATAACAGCAACTTCGGTTGTCAATCCTTTCACTTGGTTTGGATTTCTAGAGAGCTGAATTGAAGGAATTTCTATTCAATCGAAATTTAGAAAAGGCTTGGGGAACATCTATGTCGTTTTATATTTATCTGAATTCCATATAATAATTATAAATGAGCAAGGAAGGCTACACAACATCCGAATAGTCTCCGCTGAGTGGCGCCACCACTTTCCTAAGTTCAGAATGCACAAACCGGCAGCTAATGCGCATCCGAGAGAGAAAAGCATTTCCTCTCTGGTGTCGGCCGTGGCCCCCAACTTGGGCTCCTATCACTAGAGGTCAGACCCCCTACAACCGACCCCATTCGGATATTGGTCCAGGGCAAGTTGCAAGCATCCTTAACCACTCACACTTTAGCCCTGACGCAATCTGAAGCTTTCTCTAGAAGGCTTCAACAGCCTGAGCCTGAGCGAAGTATCTACATCCCCGCTTACGTGTACACACAAACTCAATTTCAGAAAATAAGCTGACCCTGATATTATGGCGACCACACACTATCTCAGCACTGGACGTACCAAACAGAATTCTCCATGGAAACCCAATCCTATTCATTAACCTCACCCAGTTATCAGAAACAGACCGTTACCTCTTCAACAGCCATTTTCTTAAGTACGGCATAAATATGTTTCACTGTCTCTCATCAGGGGCAGACATATTTAAAATCATCAGAAGGTAAACTTCAGAAAATGCTCTTATGATTTACATTTATTTGTCCCACTTACTTGTAGAATTGAACTGATCCACAACATGGAAGCGTGCAGAAGTCACATAGTGCTCGAATATCTTCACGGAATGTGTCCAATTGTTCTCTGCAACGATGTCTCGCAGATAATAATGGGTGTTTGATACTATGGTTTCTTTCATCGCTGACAAGCTTCTGTTCACTAACGATATTCTGATCTTTATGAGGAATATCAAATGCCAAAAAAAGACTCCTTTCATGATAACTATTGCATAAATGAAATAAAAGGCCAGATAGTCTGTGAAATAAATAGAAGGACTATTCAGTTTGATGATCCATGATATAATATCCATGATGAAAGCAATAACTGTAGTAGATGAAACGAGAACTAAGAAGGTCTGTGACGACTTTTCTAGTTTTCTTGTACTCCTCAGAGGGATTATATCGTTTGCCTGCAAAAAATATTCTTCTGTACGTAAACTCACGCATGAATCGCCCAAAATATTCCGAACAAATGAAAATATGAAAATCATTTATATAGATGAAATAATTTAGAATTTCGCTTTCAGTATTCGAAAGATATCTGATGGATTCAGTTGAGTTATGTCGATCACTGATTGGTAACTTGCGTTGATTGTACGGGATGCGAAGTTTTAGTTCAGTTCAGCAATTATCTGCTACTAATTTATCCATGAGAAATACGAAAAAAATTGGCAGTATCATGATGGTTCAAGTATTTTGTACGCATGCCGGTTGTTGAGTGTTCGCATGTTTTGAACTGGATTCAGACAGATCCGATAACTGACTTTCGATTCTTAATCGTATCATCTAAATTCTGTCTTCAGTCTTTGATATTGAACTGCAGAACATCTTGATGGAGGCATTCTTCAGTTGAATCATGCCATATATTTTTGAACCAGTGCCGCGACCACTAAGATTGGCTTTGTGAATGAACGAGAATTTCATAAAAAAATGTACAGTGAATGTTATCTCCACGTGAAGGTCCCACTTCACGCCGACTATATGGTCTTGGTTCGTTACCTGTAAAGAGCATACGACGAGCTCGAAAGATGTTACTCGGACTGGGAAATCAAAGTGAACCCTGTCAAAACAGGAGATTTTCCTCGGAAGGAAGAGGAGAGGGAGAATTGGCAAACCAGGTGAAGTACATGGGTCTCACGGTGGACCATAAAACAACCTGGACCCCTCACGTTGGAAACATCATTCAGAAGGTTGATCATGGAATGTCCCTGTATTATTCTATGATGAATCGCAAGGCAAAATCAGACTTCAATAAAAAAGTTATTCTTCTCAAAACCATATTCAGATCTGTCATTATGTACTCCTCAGCTGTATGGGGACAAACATGCCAGGCGAGCATCGAAACACTGGAAATCGCCCTATCCAAAATATCCCTATATTACTGACTCTATTGAAACCTGTTTCTAAGCACTAAAAATAAAAAAAACTCATACAAATACAAATCGAATAAGGGGAAAAATGTAATGTAAAATTCAAGAAAGCCGCCAACATTCTCAACAACGCTGCATTCAGCGTAGAAATCCGAGATGTGTGGAAACCACTTATCCAAAGGATGGATCGCTCCAAGATATCCATCTCCCGCTGATAACCGATCAGCGCGCCTTACATCCGTGCGCCTTATTGTTAGTACCGCCCCCTTCCACCAACATAGGGAATTTAGGTCTTTATAATCGACCATTTGTACTTTGTAATAGGTTTCACTATAACTAATAATATAGACAATGGAAGTCCGAACTAATACCGCTCAACAGGGAACTTTTTCAACCACATTTAACCAAACATTCTTAGAATGATGACGAACGCACCATGGTGGGTGTTGGGACTGCTGAGTTACATAATCCTGAAGCGGATTTATTTACCCAGTATATGATAATTATTTGTTTCACTGTTGTTTTGACTTCATCTGTATTCAGTTGTTATTAATAAATAAAAAAGTCAATCAATACCGAGAAAAGTCAAAGTCTATTTTCAAAGTAAAATTAGCGTAAATCCATCCGAATTACAACATTTTGGCGACCGTGACAGGACCCTCTGAGATGGATACATTAAGAAAAAATAGACAGCAGTTGAGGAGACTTTTCAAAAAATCCGTTAGAGACCTTGATTGAGCCTTGAAGCTGAAAGATACGACGAAAGAGAATCTAATATATTTGTTGAGACAGTTGGAGGACAAAAGTAGTAGACTATTCGATACTTATCAAGGAACCAAAGAACTCATGCCATTAGAAGCCACCAATGATGAAGAATTGGAGAAAGAGTATGATGAGGTGAAAGGTGGAATATTCCAGAGACGAGTTAATAAAATACATATCCCAATGCGAATCTCGACTGAACGACATCAACAAGACCCAAGAAGATCGTCTAAGCTGTACGAACTCTACAACCGACAAATCGAAACGAAAATTCCAAATAACCAGACTTGAGATGAAGAAATTTGATGGAAATGTGAAGAATTGAATAGGGTTCTGGGGACAATTCAAAAAGATCCACGACGAGCCAGAAATTCATCTAGAAGATAAATTCCAGTATTTACTACAGACAATAGAGAATGGTTCTGCTGCTCAAGAATTGGTAGAAAGTTACCCACCTTCTGGGCCTAAATACATGAAGGCTATTGACCAGTTGAGAACTCGTTTTGCCAGAGACGAATTCCTGATCGAAGTATACGTAAGGGAATTATTGCAACTTGTACTGCAAAAATCTTTTAACATCAAAACAGGTATGTCTCTATCCAATCTATAGAATCAACTTGAAACTCAATTGAGAGCATTGGAATCCTTGGGAGTTACAAGCGGAAAGTATGCGGCAATGCTTTTGTCTCTCGTGGAGTCTGCCTTGCCACCAGAAATTCTAAAAACTTGGGAAAGACATCGTAATTTCGACCAGAGGAATAAGAGGGATGGTGATAAAATTTCCGAAGATACTGATCTCTTGAATATGTTATTAGGTCTCTTGAAAATGGAGGTTGAGTCGGAGGAACGGATAAATTTGGCTCAAAATGGATTCGGCAGAGAGAAGGATAGTACAAAACATCGTAATAGTAAGGATGAACACTTTCCAAAACAAGGTGAACCCGAATTGTATACAGCAGCTCCTCTTTACACTGCAAACCCCAAAGATTCTCAAAGAGAAGGTAAGCCAAATAGTTGTTTATTTTGCGATATGATTTAACATGCAACTCAAGATTGTTTGAAAGCTCAAAGCCTTTCAATTGAGAAAATCTAAGGTGATGAAAAAACGTGAAAGTTTTTCATGCTTAAAAATTAATCACACCAGTAAAAATTGTCGAGCTGTGATTAAATGTATAGTTTGCTCAAAGTAGCATTACCCTATTTTGTGTCCTGATTTGCAAGTGAAGAAAGATATAACGCATCAAACTGATTAAAATACAGAAAATAAGGTAGAAAATACCTTGATTAACAATTTCTCCAATGAAACATTATTACAAACGATTGTTGTTAAAATTGTCAATGATGACAAACAAAAATTTGTTAGAGCCTTACTTGACTCGGGATCACAAAGGTCATATATTTCATGTCAATGTGCTGCTGACATGCGATTGGACAGTATTCGTCGGGAGAATATTATACAAGGTGTCTTTGGAGGTTTTCAATCAAAGCCAAGAATACATGATGTGTTTGATGTTACGATTTGTAATCCTGATGATAGTTTCAAAAAGGAACTATCAGTAGTGGGACAGGAAAAAATTTGTAATAACCTACCTCGTTTGACTGGTTCATTAATCGTGAACTATTTGAAACGCAAAAATATACAACTGGGTGATATTGAATATTGTAATGTTTCGTGTGAGGTAGTATTGTTATTGGGAGCCAATGTTTTTGACCAGCTCCTGACAGGAGAAATCGAAAATTTGAATAATGGCAATGTTGCCATTGAAACATTTTTGGGTTGGATAGTAATGGGCCAAACAGTAAGTGGAGATTCCAAATATTCCACAATATTTTCTGGATTTACTGATTTTTCAATTTAGCAGATATCCGGAATTTGGATTTCATAGGAATAAAAGATGTTGCCGAAATAAAGCCAAAAAATTAACACGAGAAAGAAGTTTTCAGAAATTTCAATGAATCGATTATTTGGAATGACGACAAATATGAAGTGCTTTTACCTTGGATTGAAGGACATCTGGAAATAATGAGCAATGAGGAAGTGGCTTAATCTCGATTGTTATCTACTACAAGAAAGTTGAAGAATACCTACAGAAAAATTTAATGACTACATGCAAGTTTTCAAAGAATGGGAGAAACTACATACAATAGAAGAAGTGAGAGAGGAGGCAAACCGTAAGAAGGTACACTACTTACCGCACCATCCTGTTTTTAAGGAAATGAGTTTGACAACAAAGGTAAGGCCTGTTTTTGATGCCTCAGCAGAAGATGAAAAAGGTATTTCTTTGAATCGGTTCCTGGAAAAGGGGCCGAATATGATTGAGTTGATACCTCTACTTTTAGTTCATTTCAGAATAGGAAAAATAGGTGTGACAGCTGATATAGAGAAAGCTTTCTTACAGATCAAGGTAACAAAAAATGATACGGATTTCCTTAGATACTTCTGGTAGCAAGATGATTCTTGTGAGAAAATCAAAATTCATAGGCACCTCAGAGTAGTTTTTGGTTTGAAATGTAGTCCATTTCTTTTGGCAGCAACTATCGACTATCATTTATCTAGGGCACCTCCAGAATTCCAAGAAACAGCAAAATTATTGAAAAAATTCTTCTATATTGATAACTGTTTATGTAGTTTTGATTCTGAGGAGGAAATGAAAAAATTCATTACTGAATCCAAAAAGTTATTGTCATGGGGAGGATTCAATCTTAGAGAATGGACATTCAATTCAGATATTGAGTCAGATGAATCAATTCGAAATAAAATTATTTCTGTTTTGGGATTGGTTTGGAATTTGAATGATGACGAACTTTCTTGTGATGTCAATGCACTCGCACAGCTCGAAAATACTCCAAGAACAAAAAAAGGAATTTTATCAGCAGTACATATAGTTTTCGATCCTATGGGTTTTACATGACCGGTAACACTAATTCCAAAATTGAAGATAGATTGGGATGAAATTCTACCAGATATCATTGTATATCACTGTGAAACCTTTTGAAATTTGGTTGAAACAAATAAATTTTTTAAATTTAGTGATCCTGAACGGGCAACAATTCATGTATTTTGCGATGCGAGTGAATTAGCTTATGCCTGCTGCATCTTCTTGAGGAATGTTGTGGAAGAATGGGTGTCTGTTGAACTCATTGAGGCCAAATCAAGAATTGCTCCCAAGAATATCACAATACCTAGGTTGGAATTGTTACCCACGGTAATCGGAATTAGACTTTGGAAAAATGTGACGAGTGTGAATGACCTGAAAGTTCTGAGAACATATTTCTGGAGTGCCATTGAAATACATTTGTAGGTAATAGAGTGAAAGAAAAATACCTATGTGTGATGTCAATCAGTGGCGACACGTTCCAGGTAATTTAAACCCGGCAGATATTGCATCTAGAGGTTGCTCAAGTAGGACTTTAGTTGAGAAGAAATGGTGGAAAGGATCAGAATAGCTCAAATAGGATCCAAATGACTGGCCTTACACAGACATTATCTTCTCAAATATTGAGGAAGTTGATAAAGAACGAAAGAAAAAGGTTGTTTCATGTTTGAATTTCACCAGTCAAAAATTCAGTTATTTTTCTAGTTTCACCAAAACTGTGAGAATGATCGCTTGGCTATTTCGATTTTGTAACAATGCCAAAAAAGGAAGTATAAAAAATTCAGTCAATTAACATTTGATGAACTAGATCATGCTGAAATATGTCTATTCCGTGCAATACAGGATGAACGTTTTTCTGAAAATATGGATGTTTTCAAAGGTATGAACACTTTCCGATCATATGATGGTCTTCTGAGGGTGAAAACTAAAATTATTCTAGCCGATAATTCGTTCGATTTCAAATTCCCTATTATTTTACCTTACAAACATGACATGGTCGAGAAACTCATTAGGCAACAACATCGAATAAATAATGTCATGTCCAAACTCTTTAAGGATTACTACGAGAAAAATTTTGGATTATGAAAGGGAGAAAGTTCATCAAGGAAGTCATAACAAAATGTGTGATTTTTGTCAAAAATTTCGGAATAAGGTAGTAAACACACCCAATGTCCCACTGCCTTTGAATAGGATACTCCAAATTTCCCCATTTCATGTTACCGGAGTAGATTCAGCAGGTCCCTGTTTTTTTAAAGGAGGTGAGGAATCTTGGATTGTCATTTTTACCTGTGGCGTATACAGGGCAGTACATCTGGAACTAGTAAGACCCCTTTCAACAGGATATTTCATGATGGCTCTCAGACGATTCGTAGCAAGGAGGGAAAATGTGTCTGTGATTTATTTCGATAATGGTGGAAACTTCGTTGGCACACGAAATTTGTTGAAGACAATTTCTTGGGAGGAAGTTGAAGAATATTCGGCAACGAGAAAAATCAAATGGATTTTGATTGTTCCAACCGCTCCTTGGTGGGTAGGATGGGGGGATCGACTAGTTAGACTTGTCAAGGAACTATTGCGGCGTAATTTAGGAAAATCGTCATTGGATTACGAAGAGTGGATGACTTCATTGTGTGACTGTGAGGCAACCATTAATGCTTGACCCCTCACATATATTTCAAATAGTGAAGAAAATCTGATTCCTCTGACACCTGCAGTTTTTGTTCAATCAAATTCGAATAGTGATGCTCCTGATTTGGATATGATAGACAGAAGACATCTTGTAAAAAGATACAGGTATTTGCAGAAACTTCGAGATGGTCTGCGTAGTCGGTTTAGGAAGGAATATCTGGCAGAATTAGTTCATACTGGTCAAAAGAGGGTAACTTCTCTGAAATTAGGAGACGTTGTGTTGATCGAAAATCACAACACAAAACGAGTAAACTGGCCATTGGGTAGAATTATTGAATTGTTTCCAGGAAGAGATGGAATTGAAAGAGTGGCACGAGTGAAAACAATGAATGGTGTATTTAGCCGTCCATTGCAGCGATTAGTTCCACTGGAAATTGGGGTAGATACAGCGAACCAGTTAGAGAAGATTGAAAAGAACGACACGAATGAGAAACCAGATTCATACGATGGAAGTATTAATATTCACGATGAAGACGTAACGCATAGGGAAAAAGGCGAGATAGAGGAGAATAATGAGAAAGAGAACCAAGACGCGATAGCTGACTCATCTGTCATAACAAGATATGGAAGAAGAGTAAAGACACCGATGCGCTATGGGTTTCAATGATTTTGCAATCCTATTGCAAAATGGGGGGGAAGAATGTTGGGACTGCTGAGTTACATAATCCTGAAGCGGATTTATTTACCCAGTATATGATAATTATTTGTTTCACTGTTGTTTTTACTTCATCTGTATTCAGTTGTTATTGATTAATAAAAAAGTTAATCAATACCGAGAAAAGTCGAAGTCTATTTTCAAAGTAAAATTAGCGTAAATCCATCCGAATTACAACAGTGGGTATGTGAGAAATGCAGGAATATGCTAAACTCTCAGCCTGCCATCCATCAGGGAGATGATACGAAGCAAAAATCAGCAAGTGATCAAGTTGGCGGAAAGCCACGAAAACCCCATGGTTGAGCCCGCAAGTAGATTATGAGATGAGATGAGAGAGTCACCCCTCCAACACCCGCGTCACCATTCACGGCGGGAGGACCACACCCCCATGGCGGCACCGAGCCTTCCTGAAAGCCCTAGCGTTGCCCACAAACTAGCTAGACATCGATCATCCTTTCATCAGAACGGATACCAAGGCAAAAGAGTAAAGTGGGCCATACTCAAACACTCGGCATCAACCAGGAAGACCACAAAAGCAAGCAGCATTCGCTTCCAGAATGGACACGAGCGTACTGGTGTATTCTCAGTGTCTCAGAGGAGAATTAGGATCTTCATCCAATTCAATTGAGAAACAGAAAGCGAATGAATTGACCGAAAGTCGTATATCAGAGTCCGTCTTTAGGTAGTTTAGCTAGAGGATAAGATAAAAGTATCTGAAAAATAACGGTTCAAGAATTCGCAAGTTCAACAAATTGAAACTTTCTACTTACTCAGGAGAAGAGGCAGTACATCCAAAACTATGTCATTTCTCTGTTCTCCGAAGAAACGCATGAATCGGATTTGCTACAGGAGGATTGGATAAACATTCCCCAGAGTCGACTCCAAAGAGAAGCTGCCGAATGGGCATTAGTCAATTTTCAGTACAAAATAAGCTGGGAAATTGTTTTGAATATGTTTCTGTAGAAATATTCAGATGTCGTGTTGCCTAATCAACTTCGAACTTTTTCGACAGAAACAGAGACAGGCAGATGAATGTCGATGTATTCATATTGTTCGTTCCGTTAACCAGCTTACGAACGTCAACCCTCAGAAGACGAAACTTGTGCGAGCAATGGATCAACGAGGCCTCACCTTTTAACGTGCGATTACCCAGCACGGTGGCCCGGCGAGGATTCGAACCCCGGCCTTCCGCTTGATAGGCAGATATGCTAACCACTACACTACCGAGACTTGAAATAAGATGTCTGATCAAATATTCATAATACTGTCACGCAATTACTTGCCTCGAAGATTCGTTGTTTCTTCCGAGGAAAAAACGTATCGATCAATTTATTCGGGATTGTACCTTCATTGAAGACGACCTCAAAAGAAGACTAAGCATGCCTGCCAAACCACCTAGTGCTCCTAGGGGTGTGAATATGGCTGTTAATATGCTTCGTGTCACGCGGCGAATGAAAGTAGCCGAAATGATTTCTATAAGAATATAAACCCACCTTGGTGAGACGTACTAAGGGAAATGATGATAATTTATTCGATACCTACTAGTGGAAAAGTGGACAGGAATCGTCCTATCAGCGGTTATCAGAACAACAATTTTATTGCAATGTGCCTTGCAGGCCACCTCAACAACGACAAAATAACGTTGTGGAATCGAGAGAAAGAGAGCTCGAACGTTTCATCGAAAGCTCTTGATGCTCTGGGAAGGGGGAGGAAGGGGGAGAAGACTCCCAGGGAGTCCGTCAAGATATTTGTGACGTTGACACGGCTAGTGTTGATACTGTAAATAGTAGTTTTGAGGATATCCCCCAACTTGAATGTTACCTTTCGCTCGGCGAAACATTTCCGTTAGGTGAACGTGTTTTGCCAAGAATAAAATTAGAATTCGAAGGGCAAGTAATTTCCACGTTGGTGGATACTTGAAAGTCGTGGACGTGTTGGGTGAGTACGATCTCATGGATCCCCCAAATCCCTGTACGATATTCCTTATCTGTCAAAGTGAAGTAAGCCAAAGTCTGGGCCACATAACTCTGGACATTGACGACACTTGATAATTGAAAATTACCGTTACTGTCTTTCAAAATTTTGAGCGAAAAGTAATTTTAGGAATGCCGAGGATAAGAGAAAACGAAATCGGTCTTGTGAAATGCAGTCTTGTGAGAGAAGGGTCACGATGTTGGGCAATATTTTGAAATAGTCTTCAAACTTCTCGAATAGTTATATTTTTGGCAGAAAATAAGTTTCTTTGCGTTTCGTGGGAAAATTTATCAGACAAAGTTGAATAATTTCAACTTCATCCGGCATTGGACAATGGAACAACATTTGAATAAGATGATTTCCATAAATATGCACGATAAAATTGGAACCTTCGATGTAAGAATTAGAACATTTTGTAGAGATCGAATACCCTAACACAAAACTGATATACTTCTTCTCCTGGAAATGCTTACCTCAGGGAAACACGCGTCGAGTGCAGATAATATGAATTTGGTGTTAGTGTAATTCATCTCTACAAAAGTTTCAAATAGTGTACCAATCAGAACTTCGTTACCATTGGGCATCGAACGTGCCAGAATTTGTTTCCTCCATCCAATCCGACATCAGGAGAAGTTTAAACATTCAGATGGATCGGAGAACTGTCAGATAGTCGTATCATCGGATATGTCTGAATCCAGCTTAACGTTTTTATGATTCTGGTGCATGCATTGACATCTTTGTTTATTGTGGTTCTGGGCTCCGAACTGATTTGTTCACATTGGGATTTCAAGATGAGCTATACGCTCTCTGGTGAAACGTTTCAAACAATGTGAAAGTGGTGCTTATTAGCTAAAGCCTTAGTCGAAGTGGAGCTGCGATATTATTTTCAAATATTAGAATATGATTCAAATTGTTGCTAATATTTATCGAGCACAACTCATGGTAAACGTTCACATAAAAAGTGGAAAGAACACAAGAAACTGTAACAGTCGCTCAGAAAATGTCATGGTTTGGAATTTACTAGCAACGTTAAAGTCCTAACCTTAAATGGTTCGCAAAGTGGTGCAGATTAGAGAAATCACTTGATAGTGGTCCTAAATATATGAATCGAGGCTCCTTCGATTCGGAATCACGTAAAAAAAAATGTGAAGGAAAGTAACATCTACCAGTGAATTAATTCAAGAGTTATTAAGAAATTGAATTTTCATTGACATTTGTCAATGACGGAAATTTTCAATAAAAAATATTCGAAAGACCACAGGTCGATAGAAAGCGTTTGTTTGAGAGCAAAGTTTTGAAGTGAATTTTTTTTGGGAACAACGATTCGCTATATAATCACGTACCTTTTCAATGATATATCACAATCATACTAATGCATAATCTGCTAATATTATTGAGATTCCATAGAAAACTACTTCTTGCTTCTCCCTAGTAACAGAACATTTCCATGAAAGTATACTATGGATCATTGGTAAATGAGTAAAAATAATTCATAGCAACAATTTTCACAGAATATTTACTAAACAGACAAGATATTGCCACCACTTGTTTTTTTATAAATTTTTTCAACATTGTCATATATTCCATTACTAACATAGGAATCATTGTATGATTCAATGATGAAAAATGAAGAATTGAATTGCTCAATTTTCCAAAGCATACTTTCCTGAAAATGCCCCATTACGGGGGAAAAAAACATGAACTAATTTCATGATATTTCAATTAAATCAGCAGATTGAGTATCAGAAGTATGATAATGATATATCATTGTGAAGGTAATCTTATTCCGTATCGTGATTAAATAAAAATTGGCTTTTATTTGAAATTTTAAAATTGGATGCATTTCCGGTCAAACCAGAAATGTCATATATAGTTGAGTACTTGCTAAATTGAACACTCCTGACATCTAATTGAAGTACTGAATGTAAAATTTACATTCATTCATTGGATGAAATTCAATGCCCTTCGCGGTATTAGCCAGGGGAGTAGTTATTTTCTGATAGGTGTCAGTCCGTCAACCTACAGTGTAGGTGAGTTGGGGCTGGCCTGAACAAATCGTTCATTTATAATATTCAATGTTTATAAGCTATTGAGTTCGCAATCAGTGAATCATCCGAGGCACACCAGAATGACACAAGTCACAAGGTAATGAGAATAGCTTGTCAGAATGAATAGAACCAAACACTTTTGAAAAGGTTTCAGCAACTTGATATTGTTTTCCTGTTCTGTTCAGGATGTCATAAGTGTAGCATGTGAGTTTATAATTCAGGCCGAACTTGAACGATGCAGATCGCTGGTCAGTAATAATTCGGAAATGGTGGCCTATCCAAAAGTGCCTCTTTTTCAAGGCACCCACTATAGCATAGGCTTCTTTCTCCACGGGGTATCCTGATTGGAAGAGAACTGCGGAAATCGAGAAATCGGAAGCATCCTTTTCGACTACAGAGGGTTCCTTGTCGTCAATTGTCTTCACTAGTTTACTACTGCTTTATTCCAATGTTCAGATATTCGAAATCAGATTATACTTCTGGAGATAAGGGAAATGTTTCTGTGTTCAGAAATCTTATCTGAATAATTGGGTACCCATTCAGAATAATGTACAAACATTCCAATTGTATGTTGAAGTTTTTTGGGATCAATAAAATCAGTATTGTTTTTCATTTTATATCCAAGTAGATCCATAGTCTTAGCATAACTACTTTTGACTTGAATAATTACGATTTCCATTCACTGCTTCTATAAATCGCTGGTGGTTTCGGTCATGTTCTTCCCTATCTTTCCCACAAACTGTCATATCATCAAGGTAATCGTAAGTTTCCTTCATTTTTTTTTAAAGGCGTCATCGATTGCACGGTGGAGAATAGGGACACCTTCGGTGAGGCCAAACTCAAGAGGGTAGAATTGATAAAGCCGATCATATGCCTCGAAAGCAGTGAAAGGTCGATCTTTTTCTCTCAATGGGAATAGATGATAAGCCCCCTTGAAAACTATGGCACTGAAATATGAGTTTTGAAATACCTCTTCTACTATCTGTTCAAGATTAGGAAGGGGGTAACGATCCAATGAAGTATATCGATTTATTGTTTGTGAGTAGTCAATGATCACCCTCTTCTTGTGATTCTCGTTTTCGGAAACGAATGCTTGGGCCCTCCATGGAGATCTATTTTCCTCGATCATTCCATCTTCGAGGAGTTTGTTGATTTTTCCTACTTGGTTGCTAGCACCAAGTAGGAGCAGCAACATTCTCGAAAATGCCAACTGAGATACTGAGATGTTGGCGAAACGTCGAAAGTCAATACCGACAAATCGACGGATAAACTATATATATATATATATATATATGTATATATATATATATATATATATATATATTTATATATACAAGATGAATTTTCTGGGTTTTTATCCCTTAGGTATCTTCTGATTTGTTCGACGTTTCGAATTCCATGTTGAATTCATTCTCAAGAACTGTGAGACGAATATCTGTCCATACCGTCCTGGTCAATCACTCCCCTTACGAAGTAACCAAGCAAGACTAAGCAAAGACTTCAATTGTATGGAATGGAATTCGAAACGTCGAACAAATCAGAAGATACCTAACGGATAAAAACCCAGTAAATTCATCTTGCATATCGAAGATCCGTGAAAACATCAATTTCTACATATATATATATATATATATATATATATATATATATATATATATATATATATATATATATATATATATATATATATATATATATATTTTAGTTCTTGTGTTTTTGTGATGGTGAAATTTATGATCAATAAACGTCAGCTTTCACAGCCGGAGGTAACTGATTCTAGTGTTATCCAGGTTTGTTTGCCGTGGTCCACAGGGTTTTAATCTTGACGATTCGCACCTACAGCTGTGATAGGCATCATCAAGGTCTATGAGGTAACTGACGTAATGTTCTCGTTCTCACAGCACCTACTACTTTATTCACGTTGTGGTAAGCATTTGTGTGATTGTCTCAGAGATAAGCGTAGCTTGTTGTCTTATAACTGGTTTGAGTCGTGTTTTTTTTGCTTCAGTGCAGGAAACGCCGTATGATCTCGAATAGTTGGTCTGAGCAGTTCAGTTTCGTCAAATGCAATAACGTGACTGCCTCCTTCGAGTGCAAGTTCTGTTACTGTCGACTCATCTGTTTGTCCTAGGCGACCCTTTCTCTTGTATCCAGAGGAATGTCTTGATGATTCTTCTGGTGGTTCCAATTCAGACCGATCCACAGCTACATGGAATTCGATACACACCCGGTGTTTCACATGGTTCTCCTGGCTCTTTAGCTGACCTTAAACTCTCTCTGACGGTTCGTGTTGACCTCGGTATTCAGCGTTTGTCCCATCCAATCTCTCACACCTCTTGTATGGCATGATGGCTTTTTCGATAGCAGGCGTATCAACAGTATACTTGGTGTTATTTCTCTTGGGCCGCATTGTCCGTTCGAATTCGGCTTTGCTGTACCCGTTCCCTTTTACCGCTTGTTTCAGATGGTCAAGGTCCTCAGGAAAGTTTTGTGGTTTATAAATGCGACGAGCCCTCTCCAATGATGTTTTGATTCAGCCTCTCGTTTGGAGTGGCTGGTGGTTGAAGTTTTTGTCAGGTATCTGTGAATATAAGTTATCTGTATACCTTATGTCCCAGTGCCCCATTTCCACGTCTGTTTACTAGCACATCCAGGAAAGATATTATCCTATAGGTTTCCTGTTCCACTGTGTATTGGCGATGAGAGAGTTCAGATGTGAGAGAAATACTTTCAGTTGTTCTTTCCCATGCTGTCACACCACGAACGTATCATCAACGTACCGCAGCCAGAATTATGGTTTCAAAATCGCTAGCTCTAAGGGCCGCTGTTCAAACTCCTAGATCTAAGAGAGCCATGGGTAAAACTAGGTGTGTACCGGATTCCGTGTAGCTGTGGATCGGTCTACATTATAACCACCATGAGAAACACCATGACACGGTTCTCTGAATACAAGGGAAACTGAAGTGCTATTATTCCAGATTATACAGAAAGGCATTTCATACAGAAAGGCAATAGAGATTTATAAACAGAAAAGCAGAAGACACCATCATCAATGAAGTCTGGTTACCTGCACCAATGGAACGAACGACTTAAACCAGCCAATAGACAAAAAACCAAGTCTTTTTCTGACACAACAACACGGAAAGTCCGATACGAAAGCAGATATAGGGCAGACCATAACGTGAACGAAGTAGTGCTGAGAGAACGAGAAAATTGCGTCCGATTCCTCATAGACTTTGATAATTAATGCCTACTACAGCTGTAGGCAAAACATCAGGAATAAAAGATTATGGACCACGGCAAACAAACCCAGATAAAACCCCATAATCATAATATTTGTTATTAACGCAGCAACTTTTCGGGGTAAAATAGAAATGTGCCCTTCTACATTTGTATAGATTTCAATATCTGGTCCTAATTTTTTCAAACTGTGGTTAGTTACTAACCCCAAAAACAACAAATTCATTTCTTGATGGCTTTCATTGGTGAGTTATATATCAATAGAAACCAAAAAATAAAAATTGTTCATTACCAATACGCTCATTTCATTGAAAATCGTTGTGAAATTGTTTTTTTCAGGTGTCCTGATCACCCTATGAACTCTTCAAATTTTCAAATCAATATTCGCAAGTCTGAAACAATTATTCAATGTGAAACGATAAGTTTCGTGTTGGTGTACGTATTAGCAAGCTCTGTTCTCACTATGGATTTAAAATGGTTCATATTCGTGAATCAAACTTTTCTATCGAAAATGTTATCCTCTTCAATGATATGTTCGAGGAATTCTCCTGAAAATACTGATAATCAAGTTATTCACGGAAAACTGAATCCCATTTTTGTGACATTTCAATTCGTTGGTAACTGTTGAATTAGTTTACTGGTGGATGTAACTTTTCTGTACATTCTTCTTAACGGGATTCCGAATCGAAGGAGCCTCGAATCATCGCTTGTGATTTGACTAATGTAAAACTAACCAAGAACCCCATTCGAAAATACCGCATATACGTTACCCAATTTTTGTTTTTTTTTTCTGTTTTTCGATTCGTAGGTTTTCCAGGAATTCATGTTTGTGAAAGAGTCCCTATGATTTGCTCTCTCACACATGAAATTTTCATCTTCCTCAATAAATGCAATATGATTGGTAATCAAAAGTGCACCTTTACGCAATAGCTAAATTTTCAACTTTGACCTGTAAATCCGAAAAAAATCTCTGTAGTTTCTTGTCACTTTCTAAAACCTGAATCATTTTCAATAACAGAAAATAAAAGTGCCTCATAAACTATTATTTGCTGAAATCGGCTTTCAACAATTCCAAGGTACAAAATGTAGCCCTTCAGCTTCAAAACAGAACACACAACACACTTGAAAGTTCAATTCAATTCAATTCTTTATTTGATCCATAAAAGAGCATAGAGTGCTATTGGACAAGTCATATAAAACTGTTTAATATATGAACAAGTTCATAAATATCACAATAAAGTAATATACAATATACTTATACTACTGCACACTAAATAGAAATTCAAAGACTTCTTCAACCGTATAAGGACATGATTCTAGAAGAATTTTTTTATTTCCTTTCTAAACAGGCTGTAAGTCAAGTTTTTCACATGAATTACGTCATGCCGCCACCAGAGAAGAAGCGAACTCAGCAGTATTTCCCGACTCTGCAGAATTTACTTGTTTAACTCATTCTTTCATAAAGTCAGTCAGATTTTTGCATTCATACTGTTAACATCGCTCACGACTATAAATTTGTATCTTTGAAGTAAAATAAATCTTTTTAAAAAGGGACTTTGAGTAATCGTTGATATTTTTGGCGCAGTCAGTAGGATAATCGGGATTGTGACGAATCGATCGTGCAATTTTCGTGTTTACGATTGACCGATTATTGAACTTGTGGTGATTCGTTGTGTGGACTTTGGATAACGGAGCGGCTTCTCAAACTTCAGAAAACCCCGTCTATCGCAGACCCGTCATCATCGTCAACAACCAGTCATCGAGATTTGGGACCAGCATTGCCCAATTCTGCAAGGAGCATCGACCTGGAGAAGACAGAATAGCTGATCCAGACGTAACCCCTTATAGTGGATAAGTAACATGCTCAAAGTCGTCCTCATTTTGTTGTAAGTACAATTTTAATGTCGCTCGATCATTTGATGAATGCATTAGAAAATTTGGATTTAAATATTCCTTCAACTGACTCACAACATCTTCCAAATACTTCCTTATCCGAAAATAATTCTATTCTGAGACCACCTGTTCTCAATTTATCCCAAACACAAACTCACAATCAACAAACACAGCCAATTATGAATCAATTCAAAGCCGAATATTTGAATTGTTTGTCGGAATTTAATGGCAATCCGAATGACTTGAATAGATTTTTATCAATCAGTAAATCCCTCATTACAAATTTTTACGATTATACTAATGTTGATAATTTTCAAAACATTTATTTGTTGAACTCAATTATTTCTAAATTGAAAGGAAATGCGAAAGCTTTAGTTAATATTCAAGGTGCCAAAAACTGGACAGAGTTGAAAAATATTCTCACAAGAAATTTTTCAGATCAAAGAGACGAGGTTTGTTTGAATAGAGACCTTGTCATGTTGAGACAATCACCAAATGAAAATGCTCAAGCGTTTTATGATAGATGTTTGAATATTTTGAATTTGCTATGTAGCTATGTCAATGTTCACGAAACTACAGATGCTGCTAAAACTCTCAAGAGAGAACTTTATCAAAATGTAGCATTAACAACCTTTTTATCAGGACTGAAAGAACCATTAAGTACAACTATTAGATGTATGAAACCAGCTACCCTTAGCGAAGCTTTACAATACGTCATTCAAGAAGAAAACGTACGTTATTTTCAAAATTATTCTAATAGAAATGTTGCAAAATCCATGCCTTTACAAAGACAAAATCAACAACAAAGACCAGTCAATAATACCAACAATACTGCAAATGCATTTAATCAATATCATTCATTCAATCAGAACACCCCCAACAACTTTTTTCAGAGACAGAATTTTCCTTCACAGCCGATAAATATCCAACAAAGGCCTAAACCTCCAAATCAACAATTCCCCACGAATGCACAAGTTTTCAAGCAACCCACTAATAATGTTTTTAAACCGCAAAATAAACCCCAACCGAAACCTTCCCCAATGAGTGTTTCAACACGAAATACTCACTTTCAACCAACCTATGCCACTAAGAACCCCAATTTTGGTCAACCATCCACTTCTTTCATGAATAGAAGACAACAACCTCAGAAAAATTGGATAAGTGAGGAGTTATTCAACACCGAAACCAATGAGATCGATCAATACAATCAATATTGCGAACCAGATCAATATTCTGATACTGATCAGAATTTTACGGAATATACTGAATACGACTTCAGTAACGACAACAATATCCCAGATGAAGTCGAACCAACGGAAAATACAAATGTAAATTTTCAATAGAAGCCTCGGAAAAAACACAATCGACTCCACAGATTATTTCTTTCAACTCATCAAACTCAAGTGAATTATCATACATCATATTTCCCGAATATAACTTGAAACTTTTAATTGACTCGGGATCTACTAAATCGTTTATTGCCCCCGAAATCGCTTACAAATTCTTTCCAAATTCGATCAAAAACGACCCATTTATAGTATCTACTGTTTTCCAAAAGTCAGCGCATAAATACAGTGCCGAAATTCCTTCCTCAAAAATTTTCAACCTGCCACATTCACTTAAGTTGAAGTTCTTTTTATTTAAGTTCCATAACGTATTTGACGGCCTTATTGGCTTGGATAATTTGAAAATTCTACAAGCTAGCATCAATTTCGATAAAGGATATTTGATAACACCCTTCACAAGAATAAAACTTCTTTTTCATCAGACCAGTAATGAACTGAATTTACTGACAATTGCTCCGAGGGCAGAGCAAGTAATAAAAATAAGAACGTCAATAAATAACGGTGAAATAATAATACCACACCAAAAAATTCACAATTGCGAGATACCGGAAAGTTTGAGCATAGCTAAAGACGGTTTTGCATTGACAACTATTTTAAATAATACTGTTAGACCAGTAACATTAGATTTTTCGAAACCCATTTTGGTAGAAAAATTTGATAGGAACGAAATTCAACAAGTTGATTTGAATAATTTTGATGTGTCAACCAATGAAAAATTGGATCTTTCAAAAATAAGAACCGATCACATGAACGAAGAAGAAAAATCGAAGATTCTCAAAATTTGTGAAGAATTTTCTGATATTTTTACAAAGATGAAACACCTTTGACTTTCACAAACAAAATTAAACACCAAATACGAACGACAGATGAAGTACCTATCTACTCTAAATCGTATCGTTACCCTTTCGTTCATAAACAAGAAGTTGACAAGCAAATCAAAAAAATGTTAGACTCGAAAATAATAAGGCCAAGTAATTCGCCATGGTCGTCTCCTATATAGGTTGTTCCCAAAAAGGCTGACGCATCAGGTCAACAGAAGTGGAGAGTAGTTATCGATTATCGGAAACTCAACGAGAAAACGATTGACGATAAGTACCCACTTCCAAATATCCATGATCTTTTGGACAAGCTCGGAAAATGTCAGTATTTTACGACATTGGACCTAGCTAGTGGCTTCCATCAGATTGAGATGGAAGAAAAAGACATTGAAAAAACAGCGTTCAACTCAGAGAATGGCCACTACGAATTCCTGCGTATGCCGTTCGGTTTAAAGAACGCTCCGGCAACGTTTGAACGTGTAATCGACAATATTTTACGTGGAATCCAAAACGAAAAATGTCTCGCCTATCTAGACGACATAATCGTTTTTTCAACATCGCTCCAAGAGCACCTAGAACGACTAAGATGTGTGTTCCAGAGGCTCAGAGATGCGAATTTCAAGATCCAACTTGATAAATCAGAGTTTTTAAGGAAGGAGGTTGCCTACTTAGGCCACATTATAACTCCGGACGGTGTAGAGCCAAATCCGGATGAAATCAAAGCAATCAAAAATTTTCCCCTTCCCAAAACTACCAAACAAATCAAAGGCTTCCTTGGTTTGTTAGGCTATTATCGTCGCTTTATCAAAAACTTTGCTAAAATCACCAAACCGTTTACCAAATGTCTAAAAAAGGGTGCCAAAATTGAACATAACAATGAATTTATCTCTTGCTTTGAAACTTGTAAAAATCTTTTGATGAACGAACCAATACTACAGTATCCCGATTTTTCTAAAACATTCAATTTGACTACGGACGCCTCAAACGTAGCCCTGGGCGCCGTATTGTCACAAGGGCCTATAGGTAAAGACCTACCTGTAGCCTATGCATCCAGAACCCTAAATGAATCGGAGCAGAGGTATTCTGCAATAGAAAAAGAGCTTTTGGCGATCGTTTGGGCCACGAAATACTTTAGGCCTTACTTGTACGGCCGTAGATTTTGTGTGATTACCGACCATAAGCCACTTCAATGGTTATTCTCACTAAAAGACCCAAACTCCAAATTACTACGTTGGAGAATCAAATTAGAAGAATACCAATTCTCTATAATGTATAAAAAAGGCAAACTCAATACAAACGCGGACGCTTTGTCACGCATTGAGGTGCATACTAAAGAAACAACATTTTGGGATGAACTAGATGACATACTTCAAGAGTCAGATCGTCTAGCAGGCCCATCAGTTACCTTTGGCAACCCAAATTTAATAAACCCTTGCCTTGAGACCCCAAACATCCTATTGTCGACATTCCAATAGTGAATTACGCCGTTAACTATGGACAAAATCAAATCATTATATCTTCCGTTCTACATTCACCAGCTAAACCCATAACTAAAATACTATTTGATCCTGACCTTTATGAACCTTTTTCATTAGTATTGCAGAGTTATTTCAAAAGTGCTTCACTGAAATTGAAGAAATGTAATAAAAAACTCTCAGATGTGACAAATAAATCAGATATTAAAGATACTATCAGAAATTATCACGAAGGTAAATCTAATCATAGAGGCATCGACGAAACTCTCCAGAGAATAAAAGAAAAATATTACTGGCCATATATGAAAAACTCCATTCAAACATTCATTAATGAATGCCAGTTGTGTCAACAATGCAAATATGATAGAAACCCGGTTGAAATGCAAATGAATGTCACACCAACAGCTGTAGGTCCTTTCGAAATAATACATATAGACGTTTTCACTTTCGAAACTTCAAAATTTTTAACGGTAGTTGACAGTTTTTCGAAATATGCCCAGGCTTACTTCCTAGATGCTGTAGCAGGTACTGAAGTTGCCAATAACTTGATCAATTTCTTTTCACATCATGGTATCCCAAAACAAATTATACTAGATAATGGAAGTGAATTCAAGAACTCGGTAATTACAGAACTCTTAGCTCTGCACAAAATTAAAGTTCATTTTTGTTCCCCAAACCATCCACAATCAAACGGAATCGTTGAAAGATTCTATTCGACTATATCTGAACACCTACGCCTGCTCAATACTAAAGGATTCTCGAAAACGCCTATCAAAATGAAAATGATTTATGCAATTCTCGCCTATAACCATTCTATTCACTCTGCTACGAAATTGAAACCAATTGACGTCATCAACGGTCATACAACTAGCAATGAACCATTCGATATCAAACTAGACCAAATCTTACTAAATGATTATGTTTCCCAACATAAAGAACGTTCAAAATTATTGTATTCCAAGATAAACTCAGATCTTATCGCAACGAAAGAGAAAACTATTTCTAAGCGGAATGAAAACAGAGACTCTCCAGAAATTTTCAAACGCAAACAAAACGCCTTTGTAAAATGTCATATACGCAAAAAGAACGCTAACAAGTTCGCAATACCGAGCAAAATTAAAACTGTGAACCGAGATAGGAAAGTTATATCAACTGCGAAACAAGCAAAGATTCACATGGACAATGTCAAACGCCCATTAAAAAGAATCTACTCTTTCGACAACTAAACATGTGTTTCTTTATCGTTTCAGATTACCCGGAATTCTCGCTACTCGAGAGACAATAACACTTCGAAACCTTGAAAATAATCCCGGCTTGATTCCCGTGAATCTTGGATCAGCAAAAGTTCGAGAGTTCTTTCATTCGATCATTCATTATTATGATTTGAACCCATTGATTATTGAAATTAATAAATTGAAGATACAATCATATAATATCCAATACCAAATTGCCAAAAATGCAGAGTACACTAAAGATACATCGAACTATCTGAAAATCATGAAATTTGTTGAGGAAAATGCTGAAAATAAACTTATTGAAATATTACCACATCCACAGAGAAGTAAAAGAGGCTTGATTAATGGCTTAGGATCGATTTTCAAAGCCATCAGCGGCAACTTAGATTCGAATGACGGTGAACATTACGAAAATTTAATTCAACAATTACAGCAAAATCAAAATAAATTGTCTCATGCTATTCACACGCAAAATACCTTAGCTGTCTCATTGATCGATAGATTCAATAAAACGGTTCAGCAAATAAATCACAATGAGAAATTATTGGAAGAAAAGATTAATCAAATTTCGACAATAGTTCAGAATCACGCTTACAGAGAGAATGCCAACTTTATTAAAGACACAATGAATCAAATCATCAATATGTTCGAAATAATCACCACAATTCTTCAAGATGTTGAAAATTCAATATCTTTTGCAAGAATCGGAATTATGCACCCAAGCATAATGAAAACAAGTGAACTGAAAAATGAATTGGGATTTCTCCAGTCGAAATTCAAGAAAGATCAGTTTCCCATTGAAATGAGTTTAGAAAATATTCTTTTACTCGAGAAATTAATTGATATTGATTGCTACATCTTCAACAATAGAATAACGTACATCCTCCACATACCAATCACCTACCCCTTCGAAATGAACCTTTACCACCTTTATTCAGCTCCTATCTTTAGTGAGGGTCAGTTTAAGGCAATATTACCTCAAAACAAATATTTGCTGAAAAATGAATTGTACTACGCATTCATGAGCGACGCTTGCATGAAAATACGTCCACAACTGTACATCTGCGAAGAAGCCAACCTCATCGAAACGAGAGACACCAACCCATGTGAAATCCAACTTCTGGATGTCCAAAATCCATCCAGCTGTTTGCAAGTACATGTGCAGCTAACCCAATCATTATTCAAACGCCTAGAAGAGTCCAACCAATGGATTGGCCTCCTACCTACCGAAGAAACAATTAGAGTCATGTGTCATCAACAAGAAGAAATCATCAAGTTGATGGGGTCGTATCTTATCGAAATTCCAAATGACTGCCAGTTGACAACATATCGAGAAGTCATTTCCAATGAAATTCCTTCCAAGAAGAGAGCAAGCCCATTTTGTTTCCTGAAATAGATGTTCAGTTACTCAATGTATCTAAGATGAACCTCAGTCTCCACCTAGACCGAGTCGATTTAGATGATCTTCACGACATCAGAACAAGAATAATTGAAAATCAACCCGAAATCCAAACAGATTGGATCCCGTACATCCCCAGTGCATGGACCATAATCATCTACGGGATCTTCATAGTCTTCCTGTTGTACATTGCCTACAGGAGAACAAAACAGACCACTTCGAAGCCCGAAGAAACCACGCAGGAACCTTTGGAACTCCACGATGTTCAACTTCCTCGCTAACCCTCCGAAGTTGAATCTGCGAAGGGAGGAATTACGTCATGCCGCCACCAGAGAAGAAGCGAAGCGACTCTGCAGAATTTACTTGTTTAACTCATTCTTTCATAAAGTCAGTCAGATTTTTGCATTCATACTGTTAACATCGCTCACGACTATAAATTTGTATCTTTGAAGTAAAATAAATCTTTTTAAAAAGGGACTTTGAGTAATCGTTGATATTTTTCATGTCGGGGCAAACCGTTATAGAGTCTCGGACCAAGATGACCAAATGATTTGAGGCACAATGATAAAGACGTAACTGGTATATGTATATTATTTTTAATTCGAGTGTCATAATTGTGAATTGAGTTATTCGTTTCAAAATTATGTTTATTTTTATGCATATAGAATAATACTTCCGATATATAAAGGCCAGCAAGAGGCAGTAGCTCAAACCTCTTGAATAAATCGCGACAAGAAACCATTTTTGTCACACCTGCTAGTACTCTCACAATTCGTTTCTGTACCAGAAATACCTTATGGGCAGCACTGGTATTATCCCAAATGATGAGGCCATAAGTTAATCTTGATTGAATTTCACCGAAGTAAAATGAAATCATTGCTGAACGATCTAAAACACGTTTCAAGTGTCTCGACAGATAACAAAATCTATTCAAACTATTGCAGAGTTTATTTTAATGAGTTTGGAACTTGAGATTATCATCAACATAAATACCCAAAAATTTTACGCTATTGCACACCTCCACAACCGTGTTATCAATATTTATATGTGGCCTAGTATTTTTTACATTTTGAACGGTTTTAAAAACAAGTGCTTTGGTTTTACAAGTATTGAAAAACAAAGAATTACCAGAGAACCAATTATGTAAACGGTTCATGTTAATTTCAATTTGATTTTGAAGTTCAAGTGGATTATTAGACCCAAACAAAATGGGAGAATCATCTGCATACAGGCAGACAAAGCAGTCTCGTAAAACAGTTGGCATTTTATCAATATATAATATGAACAGTATCGGTCCCATAACCGATCCTTGAGGTACACCGATGTTATTTTTTAATGATTTAGAAAATATTGAATCATGGTGGTGGCTATCTGAATATTGAATTTTAACCGATTGTGTACGTCCAGACAAGTAGGAGATGAACCAATCAAGTTGAGTTCCTCTTATACCATATCTCGATAATTTCTCCAGGAGAATAGTGTGATCAACATAGTCGAAAGCCCGACTGAGAACACAAAATATTCCAGTCGGAGAATACTAAGAAAAGCTGTCATGAACTTTGGAGGGTGGGGGAAACACGCTTCACTTAGATCAAAAGGTGATTGTTAGGGACATTCGACACACGAAATATTCGTTTTTTTATCCATTGATTTGATTGGTAATGGTTTGCTTGAGGTAATTCACATCTAAATGAGAAATAAAAACATATTCATGATATAATTGAAATTGAATAACTAATTCACTTCTGAAAGCCGGTTCCATTACAAATAATAGCCTGCTAGGTTTCATGTTTATATGAAAACGTTGAGTTCCGCAAAGTTTTTTAAATCACCAGAGTACTACGGACTCCTAATTGATCGATCTTAGGAAGCTATCTCACCTTTTGAATAATTATTCAAGACGATTTTGTAGCAAATCACAATACCTGAAAAACCTACCACAATTGAATAATAAGAATGGGTGAAACCAATCCGATCAATAATCATCAACAAAGGCATTTGTATACCCTTTGTTTGCAAGGAATCAACGTCAGTTGTTTAGTATCATGGTTTGGACTACCCTGAATATAATAATAAATATAATCAAATGAATGATTCTGACAGATAAGAATGATTTGAAACATTTGGGGAATATATATATATATATATATATATATATATATATATATATATATATATATATATATATATATATATATATATATATATATATATATATATATATATATATATATATATATATATATATATATATATATATATATATATATATATATATATGCCGATGTGCACCACCGAAGGGATTTTTCAGAGAAATCTCCCAAGAAATTATACAGAATAAACTGTGATTGAATATATAGAAACAGAATCAGTTAATCGACTTTTCGATTCGAAAAGTGTGACCTGATGAAAAATCTTCTTTCTGTTGGTTTCAATTCCATAAGAACACAATACAAACCTCATTTAAGCAGTTCATGAAACTCCAAAACTTCTTCAATTTGAATGGTAGCGATATGATAGCGAAAACAACTACTGCAGTAACAATGATGATATCGCAGCAGACAACGAATCTTGTTTTTTTGTCTTTCATTTTCAGAGATTCAGCTGGACTTTTATCTATCTCATGAATAAGACCCATCACAGTAGCCAAAGCTGAAAATCAATGTTATAACTCATGAAATTATAATTGATCCTGATTCAGTATCAAGAGAAAATTTGTTATCTCCACAACTATAATGTCTAATAGCTAGTGAAAGTCAATGTGGAGATGGAAGAACAAGGAAATGGAAAAAAATGTACGTTGATTCCAAAACATCATCCGTGGATTCCGGCTCTGAAAACAGAAACTGATTCAGTTTCCTGAACGTCAACGAGATAATTCGTTTACATTATGGTTCCAATTTATTTCTTATTGAGTGTATGGGAAAGCACGATAATGGGATGGCAGTAGAAATAGAAATTGAAAAGCGCCCTGGATGCTTCGACAAACAAGAAGACTTACGAAGGTTCCCAATTCCTGGAAACCATTACTGTCCCATCGAACAAATCCTATGATTAAATCTTGTCAAATCATCCCTACATCTGGTCCGGTACCATGTTCCACGTCACGTTAACAATATAACGATTCCCGACGAGGTCCAATCGGAAGTTCGAGTAATCACATATCCGACCGCAGAAACCTATCCGAGTACACACACATACACACACCGAATAACTGATTGAATATATTATCAATCAATTTAATTAGTAATTTATAAACAGATATAATAACGTCCATGGCGACCATCAGAGAGGGTTCAGAGATTCGTCAAGCTGTTGCAGAAGATGCTGGCACCTGATCACTCAAAACCGCTTTGTAGCACTAGTCTGGTGCTTTGTCGCTCGGAAAGGAGGGATAAAATCTATTCTTTGACGGATGACTGAGAGGGAAATCTGCCGACCGCCGATAAGGTGACATTTTTTTCCGACTTCATTCACATCTGCTTCCCTCAGTCGATCGAAAACTTTTCTGAGTCTGAATATGGCTTTCCTCTCTTGCGTGTATCCCTATATGAGATCTGACATAGTAGGTAGAGGGCAAGGACTGTATATAACATAGGATAGCTGGATGACTACAGATTTTCGCCAGTCGAGTAGCGCTCGGTGACGTCACCGCGGACCGATCTCAAAGCGTTCTCCATTACACATACGGAGCGAATATTACATTTTATATTTTTTGTTTTACTTTTCGGACATTTTTCGTTCATTTAATCAATACAAATTGAGAAATTAATGTAGTAAAGTTTTTAAAAGAAAGTACAAACTTTATTCACGAAAATAGAACAAAAACTACATTAGAAAAGAACAATCAAATAAAATTCTTAATGGGTGCTTACTCTAACATACGTTCTTTGTTATTGAAAAATAAATTGTAATAAAGAAGTTAACTACATTTACATCCCTATTACTATGCTTTATAGTAATTTTTGATGCCCAACTCCTCAAAGTGGACAATGCTGGTAAAGGAAAATTTAGTTTAGTTCGCAAAATTACATAACATTTTCTGCTAAGATAACGAAGAGTAAAAGCAACAGCAATCTCTTCTGTAGTCCAATTCACGTTTAGAAGAATGGCAATTTGATTATCTGTCAAAAGTTTTTTCAATGCATTTAGGGCCCCTTCTTTCTGAGGAGTTTTTTTTTCTTACTTTTCATTTTATAATAAACAAACTGTTTCCTTTGTTAATTCCATCTTCGCTTCATACTTTCCATTTTTTTGCATAATTCAGAGTAATTTTCACGGAGCTTTTCATACTGAATGGATATATTATTTTCTGATGCAATCAAAGCGTTGCTGATAATGTGAGATGAACCTGCTAATGAGGATGGTTCACTTGAAATGGTAAGGTTCAAGTCGACTGAAGTAGCTTCTGGCTCCTTTTCGAAAATCTTATCCATTTCTTCTTTGTGACGTGTCACCTTTTCCTTTTTTAAATACCTTGCCTCTCGCGATGAATTTTTTGGTACATATGTTGTACAGGTTTGGGGCAGATTTAAACTAGGTACACCACTTTTTTCAAGCAGTTTCCTTACAGGCAATCCCAATAATTCGTTTCTCAGGTCTCTTTCGTAATCATTGCTAGTAAAATGAACGGAACAAATTCGATTGATATCAGGATTCCATTTATCCGCTTTTTTGCCGCGTCTTATCCATTCTTTTCGTACAGTACCCGATACGAAATCATTTGCTTTAGGAAAGTTGTGGTAAACAATGTCTTTTCCGGTAAGTTTTGTGGACACACGGCAGTTGTTACAATCAAAAAACAGCGCAACGACGTCCTGGCATGTTTATTGTAAAAAAATTCTTTCATTTACTATATGCACGAAGAAGTATAAACACAAAAACCGTCACCTAACAACGTGTCTCATCGCGTTCACAGTCACACACCGCGATATTCCAACGGCTACGGGTCCGCAGTGATGTCATAAAGTAGTGGGGACGCGGTTCACGCACGACAACGTTGCTGGTATAGGGATCTGGCTATCCTATGTTATATACAGTCCTTGGGTAGAGGGTAGTACTCTTTTCCGTAGCGCTGTTCAATTGTTTTTGTAGTCAATGCACACCCAAATTTTTCTTCAGGAATGTATTCACAACCGGTCCGCGTTATCCTATATTGCATTACCGCTGTGAACTCCGTTTAATGCAAAGTCAACTGCTTGACTGATGACGAACTGACTTTCCACACATTTCACGGGGATGACTGATACTATGACCTCAGATCGGCTTGGTACTACTACTCTTCCTTTCATCACGATGTTTGTCTCCCGTCTTGGCTCCGAAGTACTGATTTCTGACCTGTAGGTTCCTTGGTGAGGTGTATCATCGAACTGGCGTGACCCACCCACTGATTTTTCTGGTGCCCATTTTTTAACGTTTTTTTTTTCTTTAGGTTTGTCCACTTTTACTTCTACTCAGTAGCAATTGTTTTCTTCTCTTCTTACATGTCCTTTTGTTCTCTCCTATTCTGCTGTTTCCCTTTTGAGGTATTTTCACTACTGGATTCATCGGCTAACCTTTCTTCATAACTCAAGGTAGCATTCAGATCCTCCATTTCATTCATAGTGTCAGTGCATTGTGGCGTATTTTCAATTTTCTCTCCTTCTGGGACCTTCGATTCTTTCTCCGTTTGGTCTTTTTTTCCCTTTGACTTCCCATATCCTTTTTTGTGTGCCGATTATTTATATCCCATTCGTGAAATCGCTTCACCTCTGCACTCCACTTTCTCTATTTATTTCGGCTTTCTCTTATAACTTCCAGGCGGTTCGGTTTCCCCTTCATTATTCGCCTTGTTTTCTCTCGTGGGGTTTCTCTTCTTCTTGTCGCCGTGTCTCGTCGTTGATATCAAGCTTCGGTTCTTTCCATAATAAGATTCCGGCCTTAAGAAATTGTATGCTACACCTACCAGTTTGAAATTCAATAATTGTAACTTTCGATCTTCGGCATCTTCGCTCCACAGATCTAGTTCTGCTCGCATTCCTAATCCGACTATTCTTATTTTTCATTGAGAAATCCTACAGCATCATCGCTATCATGCCCAGAGAATACATGTGCGGTACCCAACCAGATGACGGGTCGGACAACCAATGTCGGTGCTATGTTTCCTTCAGCTCCTGCGGCGTATGATGTAGGGTTAATAATTTGGAAAGAGGTTGAAACTCTTATGAAACAAATACAACAGCAGAAAAAAAACACCCTTCAATGTCTCCTTTCTCCTATTTCTTTGGCACTTTCGTTACAAGCAATACTGAAATCTCAACCAACAACAGTTTACTAATTAGTCCCCTGCAATTTTTGGCACTCACTCATATTTGTTTTTCAGAAAAAATATTTTTGTAGATCCTTCAGCTCAAAATTGGTATAGCTTTCAAAGTTCATTCACAGTGTTTCCTGGAAATGTCACCAGTTTTAAAGAATTTTTTTCAGGAAATCTTTCAATAAAATTATTCCCAGAATAGACCTGACCCTGCACACAAAACAGATATTTTTTTTTGTCAGAATGAATAATTTTGCTTCGGCGACTTCCGACGGTATAATGGGGGTTATAAGATATGTACATTTATCCCACCAGCGCCTTCCTAAATTGTTTCAGTTAATCCTCGAACAGTTTTTACAGCTATTCAGGTAACCTATAGTTAATCCAAAATAACAAAACGAACTTCGCCACTGTATTAATTGTTATTCGACTCGGATTCACTAAATTTTACGATACTCGCTAAAATTCAAACACGTTTTTGATCCCTCAATGAAAAAACTAACTGAATCGCGTTAACCGTCCGTTTTCAATTAGACTCCCCGTTTGGAGCCCTTGGAGCCTCTTGCTCGATTCCCGCGACTCGACTGACCCTCACTGACTGAAATTGCATCAAAGATTCTGCTGTTACCCTGTCAAAGGTAAAAATTTTTTTTATTAGTTCGACCGCCAGGGAGGGGGTTTGGTATACATTTCGAGGTCCCCTCTAGTGGAGTGAAAACGCGCTCGAAAGACGCTTCTATCACGAGAAAAAAATTGAGGCAGAACAAAAGTGGTGTGTAGCCTTATTAGGAATGTTATTGGCTATAACAAATCGAAATTCACGACATCGCCAGCTGGGACTGACTCTTTTTATAGCAAAATTTGTGGAAAATACAAAAATGTATTTTTTTAGATATAACTGAAAAACTATTAGAGATATCAAAGTGAACTTTTTTTAAATCGGAAGTAGAAACCTTAGCGCTGCTGTCAGTGCAGCCGAATTCTCGAAAGCTTACTTCTTCCCAAAAAAATAGGAAATATTCGTATTTATTTTTCGTGCATTAATCTCTACGAGCAAGCAGAGAGAAACTTTTTAATTTGCGGGTCAATTTTCACATACTCCCTCCCACTGAGTGAGCTTGGATCAATAAACATCAAATGGCGTATTTCTTAAACATAGTCATGAGTTGAGATCAATAGGACACATAATAACCGCGCCGAAATTGAAATCTCAAGAAAGATTCAAATGTCACTTACTCTGCCTGGTCCACAAAGTAAACAAATACAGGGTAACCCACCTACTTGTATAAGTAATGCTCATTTCCGGAAAAACTCTGGACATTCACGACCGTTCCACGCGTACTCATCAAAATTACGTTATTCCAATAACATAATACCAACTGCACCATTTCAGAAATCATTCTCTTACACTGGTACATCTATGGACAACGCGGGTTTACCATGACACAGTCTAAGTTACACCAACTATATATTCATTCCGAAGGCATGTCAAAGCCCGTTTGTACTCATCTCGAATTACGAACAGTTAATATTCGTTGTGTTCTACGATTTATGTTGTTACTCTCAAGGTATTTTTCACCTAGCATCGCTATGTGTATTTATTATTATTTTTTGGTATATACCCTTGTATATTATATATCATAATATCGTGAAATATGTTTTTCGTCTTTGGAGGTTGCATGGAAAAGCAACCATGTTGAATGCCGCCTCCATTTATTATTTTGTATGAAAACTACTTGAGCAAAATGAAGTCACATTATTATTATTATTATCAATTGGAAGTGAAAAAGTTTAATATCCTCTGAGTTGTAGAAAAACATACCCGTTACCAAAATATTGGTTCTGCCAGTACCAGTAGAACGCAAAATCCACAGCAAGAAATTCTTCTAAAACAACTAGAAGTAACATTAGCTTATTCAACATAAGTAGCAAGTGTCCAATCTGTAATAGAAGTGGACCTAAATAGATATTGCAAAGAAATAGGAAATTAACTTTTTCATGAACAGGTAAGTAAGAACTATTTTGTATTATGTGTATCTATTTATAAGATTTGTTTTCGGGTTTGTTAGGGCACAAAAATATTCAATATCATTCAGTGTCGCAGAACCTCGTCCAAAAACAAAAGTTTGCAGTCATTTCCATATTTTTCCAAACACTGGCAACTGTAGTTACCTTTTCTTATTCAAGAGAACTACCTCACCTAGTCCTATACAAGTTTGGCCCCCTCTCAACATAAATTTTGGCTGCTCATTACAAACACAAGTGAACATTGTATCTTCACAAATCTATTCTACTTAAAATATTTATTTAAAACGTTTTTCTTATGGCCATTTTTCCGATGTGTGGTTACCAAAAGGTCTTGGTAGGTCGCTATGGTTCGATTGAAAAATCACCTGCTAAACAATATAGCAACGATAATATATAACCAAGGCCCCTTGTTGACAATAAAAAGTAACACTTTAACGTTGTCAATCGAGACGATGTCATGATTTCGTGATGTTTGAAGAAAAATATATCATTTCTTGTAGGGACTGGTAGAAAGAAATACCAGAAAATTATTGAATCAGCTAGAAAAAAAAAGTCATAATTACAAAGCCAAATATCACAGAAGTTGCAACAGTCACTACATATATGAAAGAAATGTTAAAGCTACGAAAAATGAACTAAAAAGACCTTCGAAACAAATCCCACAAACTGTATCTCAACAGGAGGAAAAATATTCATCAGATCATTCCAATGATGCGGTAAATGAAATTTTCACCAAAAATGATATGAATAACGAACAACTAACTTTGCATCAGGCAGCAAAAATCTTATTTTTGAAATGGATTCGTGTGTTTTCGTCCGATATGGAAGAATTAAAATCTGAAGTTCCCAAATTGTACGAGTTCTTAGCTGGCGGTAATTTTGTTGTTGAAAACATGAGAGAGAGTTCAACTGTGGCGTCTGATATGGCTCTCGAACACTCCATTTATAAAGACTGTAAGACCTCTTATAGAATTACAGGATTTTCCAAACAACCTCTTCACCGACAGATGACAACTCGTCATATATTGGGTGATTATCCTAAGCATTTTGCAAGTGAGTACATTTTCCAGAATAAATACATCAAAAAAAATTTGGTACTCCAGTCACCAGACAGAGAACGATTTTGAAGAACCCCGTAAAAATGGTTGTATACAAGAGGAGAAACCCTGGATGCCCGTTTTCTCTACAGTGGAGCCTGTACCAGAAAACTTAAGAAGAATTTTGTCAATTCGTTGCTCCGATCAAAAGTGTATTGATAACAGATGTATTTGTGTGTCTCAGGGCCTCCAATGTTGTAATGATTGTGCATGCAGATAGTGCTGTAAAGGGATATCTATTATTGAAAACTCAGATTCAGGATCTGAGAATCACTAGCGAAACTTTGTTAGTGTCTAACCGTCTCTCAACATATGATACTTACTTTTCAATATGAACGTAGTAGCATATTTTATCATTTTATTTATATTGATGCTGCACGAATTAAGCAGCGCGACATGTCGGTCGGCCGGCCGCACCGTCCCCTCCGTGTTATATGACCGAATTCAACTACGAATATTTCCTGAAGTACGAAAGATAATAAATTGCGTTATTTTCCAAAAACTTCTTCGGAATGTTTTTCAAATTTCACTCACATAATATTATATACAAAAATTTGCTAAAATAAAAACGTTTTTCGATTACCGAAAAAAACATTACGCTTGCATGAAAACTTTAATTTTATGTTTTTTTTTGAAAAGCGATTTTTTTTTTCGATTTTTATAATCCCTATTAGTTGTGCTTGAGTGTCTACTTTTCACGAAAAAATATTTGTTTCGATAGACCCAACAGCTTGCGAGATATCATATGTTATGTAATGAATTGTACGATATTTTGAAATTAGCCGATTCTGCACTTTTTTGTAAATAATTAGAGCACGCCCCAGTCTACAACGTCGTAAATATCGGATGGCAAAATACTCATTTAATGATAATACATAGTGACCTATGTGACTGATTGTTCTACGCCCAAAAATTTTTCCGAAGGCTTTCTCGGGCTTTTTCACTCCGCAACTCGGTAACTTTGCGTTATCTCATGTTTTTTGGGTGGGTGACCACGAATTTTTGGTTACCGGACCCAAAACCCGTTAATCCATCAGTTATGAACAATTCGATTGCAAAAAGCTATTTTTCCACTTTTTCTTCCACTTCTCAACAAGATAGGACGAATCTGGTGACACAGATCGATTCTGCGAGAAACATTACATAAATTCGAAATTAAGTGATTACTAGGACTAAGATATCAGATGAATAATTCTTCTGAGCAAGCGTATGAGCACTATATGTTCCTTCAGCGAGTGTTTGAGATTCACTCATACTCAACTCTTAAAAAAAATGTTTTTGATATTTCAACTACCCATTTCACATTCAGATCACAGATACCATATAGTGCATATAGTGCTTAGTATCGGGAAAAAAGGAGTTAATACAGTCGAAGACCCTAGGAAAATCTAGAAATAGTCCAAATATGGTCCAAATAGTCGACCAACTATTATTACTTCTTCCCACACTTCATACTTCCCAGACAGATCCTTCACACCCCATCAATCATAACGGTGTGATCGATTGGCCAAAAATTTTTGATGTTGCAGATAATTTCCAACCTAGGTGTGGCAATGTGATTCTAAGAGTAATTTCATGCTAGTAGCAAAAATACAGATGCTGAATAAAGAGCACAGACAACGCTCTGCATCCCTAGATAAGTCATTCTCAGTTATGAAATATTTATGAATCTCTCAATAGAATATTATGTCGAATTCAAAGGAAAAAGTTTGTTCCATGTACCTGTTGAAATAGATTGGTAGACAATAACGTATTATTGTTACAGGCAGATAAAAATGTTAACGCGCTCATCATCACATCCAATATCATCTTCACCTCTTCGTGTATGTGTTTAGTGGTTATGAATTAATATCCGAATTCTTCTTGTGGAGAAGAAATAAAAATTTTCTCAATGATTCTACATCAACTATGCATTTGAAGGGTTAGCAACAAGTTAGGAACGGATGATAATTGTTCTGGATAGTAGCAATCCTTCTACTAAGAATCATCTTGAGCTGCAGTATCACTGATTTGCGGTGGCTGTAACCCAAACAATTATCGATCTTGCCAGATAATCTCCCAAGAAACGCAGCACTGTTTCAGGTGAACAAAATGTTCTTGAACGTGAAAACACAATCATTTCGTTTATTACATTTATTTTCATGAAAGTCTTATATCTCTGTTCTCTTTCATTACAAGCAATTTCACGTTGATCAACACCTTTAGAATGGATCCAAAATTCGGATACAACATTACCATAATAGATGTTGTTAATTTGTTCTTCACTGAATATAATAGAATGAAACATGATGCGATGAAATGTTCAGGACGGGTTTATATTAATTTTGAAAATTGTAATGAGCGAATCACTAAAACGTGTAACACCCTCCTTCACAAATATTCTCCAAATTCTCTAAATTTCATTATTTTAACCCCAATCTTGTTATTTCCAAGCAATAACAATTAAGCAACCAGCGGTGAAAAATCGAAAAAGAAAAAATTTATTTTTGTGGTGTTATTTTCAATACAAGCCTTTCTATATTCAGTTACAATCATTTTCGATGGATGTGAAAATCAAATTTTTCATTACTCACTTAGCGTTATAGGCAATATATAACTGTAAATTCCATATGAGAAAGACCACTGCAGCAGATATCGATTTCCACTTTTTTTGAAGCTGACAGGAAATATTCCGAAAAGTCTCGAGGTTATAATCATAGGTTTCAAAACTCTAAATATTTCTTGAGTTACATACAAATCCTCAACAATCCTGAAAAAGAGCAAGAGCAGTACACTTGATTAACTCATATGAAAAAACAAAATTGATATACTTTCCCTAACTACAAACTTACATTTCAACTGTTCTTCACTAACACCAACTAACAATATTATTTGATAAAAGTGTTCTGAGAAAGCGACGGCTTCGAACTTGTAAAAAGGAGCTTTCATACTGAACAAATAAACATGTTATGCACTTGATTGATATCTGTCATGCATAAACAAGTACTGAAATTTTCTTTTTCAATTGTCATATCAGAGTCCTACGATAATAAATATACCTATGGGGTATTGATCAGATATCCCAAACAACAGTTCAATTATTCAAAAGTCCCCATGAAATAAATTGTCGATTAGAACATATACATAGCAATATCGAGAGAAACACTTAGGGAACGGTACTGCGGATAATGCCAAAAAATATAATGGAGATCATTGAAATTAAACCCAAAACTATTCAAATATGGCTGTGACATGACCTAGAATAGTTATTATTGGGAATGGCTCATAAATGAAGTATCTGATATGAATACCGATTTGAGGGGCGGATTTACCAGAGGATATATATGACGAAACAATGCATTTGTGCTTTTTTTCAGAAGATAAACGGTAAAATATGAAAAACTGATTTTTTTGGTGGTTTATTATCAGAAGACAATACAACAGAATGCAAATGAAATTTTTTCCATAATATATTATACTTTGATACCAATACAATAATACCAACAATATGCCACTTCTACTCGCGTAGATTTGATCGAAATTTAAGATTGTCATTGCAAAACTTGATTCGTATATCGTAGATCAACATGTTAACAGATGAACTATTTGAAAAGAAGTCGATTGAAACTCAATTTAAGTCAGCATTTTTTTTTATAAACTAAGTTGGGATTGTTGCATCACTTAGAGGAGGTATGAAACCACTGACACGCTAAAAAGGTTCGGATGAAACTGAATTGAAAATATTGTATTTGTTGTTATATAATATGCAATTATCTAATCTAATATATTTGAACGAGCAATTCTTGTATAATAAACAAATTAATGAGATGATGTAAATAATCTGAATTCCGCGAGCGACTCTAATGATTTTCATAAAATATTAGTGTTTTGGTGTTTAGGGGGAGATAAATCGATTTACCTAGGTTTCAAACGTCGTGTTATCTGTGTTTTCGGGCAAAAAGTCGCACTCGTGATTTTTTACGAGTGAGTCCAGAAGGCAGAGTCCTGTACGGGCAAGGGTCGACTAATAATTTTGATAGCCGAAGAGCTCTGGGGCGTTTTGCCGATTTTCACGGTAGCGCATTTGCAATTTCAACTGTAGGGAAACCCATAAAAACCCACATTGTAACCGGTCGGCTGACTTAATAGTTTTCGGGGGTAATAAATCGATCTAACTGGGTTTCATCTCTAGAAAACGTCGTGTTATCGGTGCTTTCAGGAAAAACGTCACAATTATGATTTTTTATTTCATATTTATATTTCCTTTCGCGGTTCATCCTTGTGCGCCCAGAAAGCGGAGCCTTGTGCGCGCAAAGGTCGGCTGATTATTATGGGTGCCAAAGCGCTCTGGGGCGTCTTACCGATTTCCACGGTAGCGCATTTGCTATTTCAACCGTAGGGAAACCCAGAGAAACCCACATTGCTATCGGATCGGTTGATGTATTGGTTTTCGGGGACAATAAATCGATCTTACTAGGTTTAATTTCTAGAAAGTTCGTTTTATCGGTATTGTCAGGCAAAAGATAGCAATCGTGTTTTTTTTTTTCATTTTATATTTATATTGCCCCTTGCTGTACATTCCTGACGAGTGGGCCCAAAAAGTAGAGCCTTCTGTGGGCAAAGGTTGGTTAATCATTTTGGGTGTCGAAACATTCTGGGGCGTCTCACCAAGCCAATCGGCAAAATTCTGACCCAACCGCGGTTCGAACCAGCACTGAAATAGCCAAATTTACCGCTTGGTAACACCAACCGATATAACCAGTTCATATTTTTTTATTCTTATGACGCTAAGATCAAAAAATATTATACATATTTCATCAGTATGTAATTCGTATCTACATATAATTTTCAAAAAACACGATTTACCGAAAACAGAATATACCGAGTAAAGCTTGGTCATCTAGGTACTCATTATGGAAGGTGGCTTAAATATTTTCAACGACTTACCAGGCAAAAAAATGTAGTGTAGTAGGTACCTATAATGAGTAATTATTGTAGATAGAAGTTACACTGCCGCTTATAATATTACAACTTCCGACGGTGCAACATGTTTTATTTCAAATAAATTCGAATATGTTTTCCTATAAAACTCGACCTTGAGTTTGAGAGAGACTAATATCAATAAATAACCATGGCTCTTCTATGTATTATCCGTTTCATTTTTCAGTAAACGCTCACAGTGAACATTCTTGAAATTTCGGTGGTTTAATTTCAATAATACCCATCAATGATACCGGAGATTCGGCGAAATTTGGATTCGAAGATTTCAAATTACGCTGAAAATACTTTCAAGGGGTTATTTTCTGGCAATAATAAATTCGTACGATTCTTCATATTAAAAACGGAACAATGATAATGAATGAATTAACACTTCAATAAAAACTCTGTATTCACTGGACTTACATAAATTCGTAAGATAATTCATTGAAATATTCTCCTGGGGATAGCTACTGTACAGCAAATTGATCAATACATAACATACGGTACTACTCCCTTCTATTGCCACTAATAACATGACCCCAAAGCAGTGATACAATTTTTATTATTGTTCCACAAATGAAGACGACTGTTATCCTCAGGCAATCACGGCAGCTCGCCGAAAATCCTATAAGTATTGCATGAAAGAGTGTCGGTTATCAAACAATGAAAGGTATTTCAACCCTCATCCGCCACTGTATGGGAGTGCGGCGTTCCATAAAAAGTAGACTCATGTACCCTTTACAACCATATAGAAGTTAAAAATAATTAAATTGAGTGAGGCATGGAATATAATTTCAGAGTGAGAGCAGAATATCTCGTAGCCAACACCCTCCTGACCGGCCACATGCCAGCAATAAATTAAATCTATGCCCGATAGATCAAAGACGCCGATCAGGAATTTATTGAGGATTTATTGGTTACTTCTATAGGGTGCCTTAAGCCTGAATTTGAATGTTGGCTGAGCAAGGCCTTCACGAAAATTTTGTGTTGAGTGTACTCTTTGCGAGGGGAAATGATATTGAAGAGAGAAGGATGTAGCAAAGCCGTGCTCACTGTGTTACCTCCTTTTACTTGCAAAAACTCGTGATGGTGGGTGATTGATAAATCCGGCCGTTGAGCAATCGAAAAAAATTGCAGAGGGTATCCTGGGTTAAGATAGTCGAAATACCCTCAATCACAAATTTTCAATTGGACCTGCGAATTATATCACCCATGGGGATCAAATTATGATGTTTCAAGGAGATCCTGTTTACGCCAGAAGGATATAAAGAGGACCTTGTCAGGTTAAGCTCCGGACCATTTTTCTATAAATATGATGTCCTGTGGATATCCTGTACTATATTCATATTTCTTACCTTTTTTGCCTCTATATAGGTAATATTGGGGAATGAAAGGAAAAATTGACAAATCAACAGAAGTTAATTCATTACTAATCTTCTACAAGTCGAACAAAGACCCGAAAACTCATTCTGGAATATTATATTGATATAACACATAATTCGTCAACACAAATAAAAATTCTGAGAAAATGCAAAACTCGGGATACAATAATAAAAGTTTTATTATATCAGAGTGAAAAAATGAAATGAATCCCAAGTATCCACTGAAGTCTTTTCTTTTTATCTGTCCTTTCTTTGGCATAATGCATAGCCAGCTCTTAATTGTAGCCTCCAGAAAGCCTTCTGTTTGACTTTTTAGGAATGGTTTTTTCCTCATGCCATCTGAAATCAGAATATTCAGAGTTCAGAATGGAAAGCAAGTTATTGGAATTTGATTTCAATTTTCGTGAAACAATGATGGTAACTCCAAATTATCGAAGTCTTTGAAATACAAATTATCATAGCCCTCATCATTAGACATATCCATCTGGTCATTCAGTGCAAATTATTCATTCCTATGTTCACTTTGAAATAATAATCGTATCCATTACATAATTGAATGCTCTCAATTCATTGTGATTGTTAATATAATGTCGGAATCCCATATTGATATTTGAGTTTAATTCAAAGTCGTCATTTATGATATTATAAAGCTCCAAAAATCTATATGTTCCTCTTTAGTGCTCATAAGACATGCTTTATCACATGTTTTTTTCGACATATTGATTCGACCTAATTTAACTTACCTGAAAATATTATATTATTAACCTCTGCCTGCCCATCTGCAAGTTTCTTGGTTTCTTATAATTCAATTAACCCAACACAACTACAAACTGAGTACAAACTACTACAAACAACTGAACCAACGCCATTTTTCACTCCATGTTATGCGAACTGTCAAATTCAACGCTGAACACAGACAGAGTTAGTGCAAATGAGCTAAAGCGTTCGGTTGTCATCGGGTAAAAGTTGTAATGGATGATTCATATCGAGTTTCCAACCGATAAAAACCGAACACCATAGCTCGATCACTTGGAGGATGCAGGAAATATCGGGTTTGTGTTGAAGAGGGTAAAGTTGTAGAGTTTGTCTTGGGACTCATAATACAAATGATATCTATACTGAATAATTTTCATCACCACAGAGGGATATAATGTAGTCCTATGATTAACAAGATGAGGATATTTTTTTTTACACTGAACTCGGAATATGTGGGGAAATCTTGAGGACGTAACACCGTAATGTTACTCAGGAGGTCCTACAATAGTCACTGTGATGAAATTGGGATATCCCCGGTATCTCAACTGGATATCAACTAAATATTTTCTGTGGAGTAACTGGCATCGACCTTGGAATAGGGTGGGGATAAGTAAGCCAGGATGTTCTGCGGAGCTACATGGGCACTATTATAATACCCTACGGACATTTAGGGGATGATTTGTGTGAACTCCTTAGGTAAAAATGAATGATGGAATTGGGATGTCCCGAGGAAAATGTGTGCTATCTTGGATATATTATGTACCATAAGTACTTGTCTATTCTGTTGAATCTTGAAGCGTTCAATATTGGATTATGGTCATTTAAAATCATTTAAAACTGTTATAGAAGAATATAATGATGCAGCATTGATATTTCTGAAATATCTTGAAGGTACAGGTTTCTCGATATGATATAATATTCAAAAATTATTTATATTCGCGATTTAATTTGTCTGACTACGAATCTCATTCGTTGCAATGCAAACCATTTCTACAAGTGGCCAAATTGTTATAAAAAAAACTTCGGTTAGAAACTGAATCTCGCCAGTTGAGCAATGAAAAATAAATGTTATTCAATTTGCGACAAACTAACGAATTTGATATCAGTGAAACACAGTCAGCTTTTGTTCCATACTTTTGAACTTTTTCACATAGTTATTAAATGAAAATCACTTCAGAAGCTCTTGTCGTCGATTCATATATGTTGATACAATAGTTATACCTATTTATAATATCAAAATCATATTTTCAATCAGCTGAGTATGCGTGAACTTCAAGCACGGTAGGAATATACAGTGCTCATATGCTTGCTCGGAAGAATTTCTCTTCAGATATCTGATATTAGTGATTACTTAATGGTGGAGTATAAATCATATTATTTATGCAATCTTTCTCGTTAAATAATCATTTACAATAGTTTGCCTCATAAGATTAGATCAACTACTTCCTTGACCAAATTCAAGAATGACCTGAAAAGATATATATTGAACAACTGACTCATTTTCTTTTTTTTTTTATGAATTGTTTTATATATATGTATGTATGTGTATATATGTGTGTATATATATATATATATATGTATGTTTATGTGTGTATGTGTGTGTATATGTATGTATGCATATCATATTCTGATTTAACCATTGTGTGTATTTGTTGATAATGTTAATATTGAAAATGTTAATTATATTATTCATGTATTTTTTTTAATTGTTCCTCTATAAACATTACATGTTTCTTGGATCAATAAACGTTAACTAACTAAAAAGTATCACCAGATTTGGCCTATCCTGATGGAGAATGGAAGAAAAAGTGGAAAAATCTCTATTTTTGTCTGGTAACAAAAAAATTCATAATCAGCGACCCAAAAAACATAGGATTACACAAAGTTACCGAGGGGATCTCTCGAAATGTATACGAAACCACCCCTGGCGGTCGGACTAGATATCTTTTTGACAGGTGATGTTCACTTCTCTCATATGCAACGGAAAAAAGGTTCAGTAGCAACACGATTTTTTTTTATCATAATAATTCTGAAGGGATTCTACTGAAACAAATAACATTGAAGTTTGTGCCTAGTTGAGCAAATAGTTGTTGATGGACGTGGTGGCATCAAGTTACGGTTATTCAAATATTCCGCTTTACAACAATTATCATGCGTTTGTTAAGCTGTGAATTCACAAAAGAGCAAACAAATTTGAGGATTGAAGGAGTGGCAGTATGACTTTTATATATTCACCTTACTTAGGAATCAGTTATAGAACAAGAGAAGGCACTGAATGTTGGCATAGTTCGAACGTGACAAAGATGAGTTATTAGTGAAAATGGCTTGGCGATAATGTGTCAATTGAAAATTTCGATCTCTTCAATTAAGAAGAGTTTCATTTGTTACAGGAGAAATCAAAAACTGCAAAAAACTTTTTTCCAGTATATTTCAACGTGCAGCTCATCCAATTCAACTTGGCACGGTAATGGTTTCCACATCCGGTTGCGCACTAAACTGACAGTGGGTTACAAAAGGCTGCTTGTCCCACACTGCACAATACGTCATCATCTCCGTGCCAAGATGAAATGGACAAGAGGTAATAAACAAATAAAAATCACATTTTCGAATATTTGTCGTTATCAATAAATTAAAAAAATATACTATACATAACAATGGTGGTAGTTTCTAAGTCAACTCTGAAACAACGACTCGTGGACCAAATCGAAGTTCGGAAGGCAACAATGAAACTAAAAAACGTTCAAGTATCCAACTAAGATATTGCTGAATATATACCACAATATTGACAAGCAGGCGAGTCCAATTAGTATTTTGAGTATTTGATGGGCCCAGTATAACCTGGAAAAAATTTCATTGTTTATTTGGTTGTCATACCCAATTATACGGAATGAACCCAAAAGTTCTGATTCAAATCGAATGAATATTGTCACGAAATCTCCTAGCCCTGCCCTGTCGCTCGTTAAATGCAAAATAATATGAGGGGTCAAGAAACAGTGTAACGTTCCAGGAATTCCCGACTTGCGAAGAAAATTCGATAGACATCATCAAGACCTGATTTTCTAGTAGAGTTTGTAGTATTGAGTGGAGAGTCGAAGTTATATAGGCAGAGTTTTAGTACAGAGCGATGGTTAGTTCAGCTGTGCGATTCAAGTGATTGGATTGTATTGTGATGAAGGGTTTTGTTTGGAGTTTTAATAAACAAACCCAAGGAAATACCGTAACAATATATACAACTATTAACTACGTCACACGTTTCATCATTATTGAGGGTCGTTTTCACAATATCTGGTTTTCTAATGGTTAGATCTGAACTTTGTGTTCAGAGATCAACACATATTTCACTAGATTTTCAGGAATTTATCCCAAGTGGACAGTTACAAGGTTGAAGATAAAGTGTCCATGAAGAAAACCATACTTTATGAAAATGTTTTTCAGAGATGATCGGTACTTGATGATGCCGTCTTTTTCGATAAACAACGAGGTAGTCGAGGATAAAAATTATAGTGATTAACGTCGGCCTATTTCCCCTACCAAGGCCAATCACCAACGCCGGTGAGCACACTTCCCCCAACAAGAAATTTTGCCGAACCCTCTGGTATCTGGTATCCCAGCCAGAGGTAGGGATATTTTTACGAGCCCAACATCTATGGACTCGGGACTGCCGGCTTTACGTCCCTTCCGAAGGACGACATATTCTCAATATACCTTGTGCTCATTGATATAATATTTCGTGATGTATTGTAATTAACTAATTATTATTGTATTTATAACGCACTCATCAACTGTTACATAATGAAAAGACATTTCTACTCGGACAGTCTATGACTTTGTGGATACAAATTTATTTGCGTATGTTATCTATCAAATGTTGAATATTCAATATTTTTATTAATGATAAATGCTAAACATTTTGTTATAAATATTATTTTTATTGTTCTTTGTTGTATACCTCACATATTTGTAAATAAATCTATTTATATATATATATATATTGCCTGCGAGCTATTATATGCTATTTTGCTGCAGTTGTATTGTCTTTCGACGCGGTCTTTCCTTGCATGAGGTCACCCATCCAAGTTCTAACCGCGCTCGGCGCTACTCGATTTGAGATATCAAATGACTGTCGGACTCTTAACGTGTTGGGGAGCAGGTTTTTCCTTGAACTTGGTAGGGATGATATTAGTAAAGAACTTTTTCATTAACCGAACAAGTAGAAAAAAAACTGTCATCCAAGTAGATATATCTAATTCGGGACCCTGTGCTATGATGAGACATGCCTTTTGAAATAAAAAGTTGTAACGTACGATGTACATTAGATACTTTCATCAAATTTTGGTGAACCAAATATTATAGGTCGATGAAGTTTTCATTTTCAATTCAGAATGGTACTTGTGGAGTCTTTCATATACATCAGATTAACAAACCAACTGGATTTACCTATTCCATTTGATTTGAGCTCGTTCCAAAGTTTCTATAGGATCTTGCAATAGGAATATCCTAACTCCTCTCAGATAGTGCGAAAAGAACTCTTCCCAATCCAGTTTCCTGATGTCGCTGAAGAATAACTCCTTATCTTTATCAGACATTTTCTCACAGAGTTTCCGGGTATTTTCAGATTTGAATGTCCATGACCGCGTAGCGAAATACGATATTACAGTAGTAAATTTATGGATTTTTGAATACACTTTGGTCATCCTGAAATCGAAATGAAAAAATATAAATGTTTGCATAAAATAGTGTAATGATCTATACGCATGTCGATAATTTGTCAGTTTACTCACAGAATTAACTATGGCCGGTCATATTTTATACTAATAAATTTTGAATCTGATTTATGCTAGGTCAAAGAGCAACAAGCATAAGAGGTTTGTAATTCTTGGTTTCGATTACTTTTGCAATACAGACTCTTGGTTTGCGAAGGGTACCGATATTCCACCGTCCCTGATTGATTCTATGAGCTGTATTACTTTGATTGATTGAACAGGATTCGTTTGAAATTTCCTGAAGATGTTAGCTTGCTTTTGAAGGCAAATGATATGACTTTGGTGTAAGAGTAATTGCTCTCTGTTTACAGATATCACCTTTACAGCAGAAGTTCTAATCTTGTCGATTATTAACAAATTCGCTATTATTGGATGACACGTACAATTCCAGTTTGAGATTGTAGATGTTCATGTACATGCCTTGTCATTTTAAATTTTTATGTGATCAAAAACTGAACTTTTTGTAAAAGAGCGCTCTTGATTAAAAAAGTTTTTATTAGTAGTCACCTGAAGTAAGTGATGCATATAACTTAATAATAATAATAGATAATAATGGTTAATAATAAAAATATTTGAAAATTAGTTGACTTTATGAGAAATGATCTACTCAGATCAGGTAAACAAGAGCCATAACCATAAAAATACATATGTTTCTGAAGGACAAAAAATTGTTCAGGAATTTGAGGACATATCACAACAAAAGTTTCGATCCTGAACAGGATTATCCAATGAAGTTTACTGAAAATCCAATGACGTGAAAAAAATTTTAAATTTGTCAGAAACGAACAATTTTGGAACAATGAGAACCTACCATATTCAGAACTATATCAAAATGAACCATAAAACATAAAAGTTAGGTAATGTCAGAGAAATAGTAAAAAAGTTTTGAAATGAATGGTTGTTTTTTCAATTTCAGTGAATTTGGGGAATACAAGGTCAGAACCAAGATCATACGATACGTCTAATGACAAACTTCCCAGTACCGATGAACCAACAGAATATCCGAAAAGTGGGGGAGAGGCGGATATGACACAACGGAAAGTTAACATCAAGAAATACTCAGAATAGATTCATTGCTGTTAATTCTGAGGATTCATACTTTATATCATAGTAGACCTCTTACCGTATTTCGGCATCAAGAGAAGAACACTGAACCCCACTAATAAATTGTTTACGTGAAATTACCGAAATGATCTATACAAATGATATACCTATCTTTATTTTTCTACGTCAAGTTAATTAAAAATCATTATTATCAAAAATTCCTACCTTGGTGTTTTTCCCGCGATCAACAAAAATCCATCTACAATAGTGGCAGGTATTGTATGGAGAAAGAATAGACTGAGGAGATATAGAATATAATTTTTCTGTAATCCGAAAGACAAGTACCATATTGCCTTGAGAGAGGGAGTGTTCTGTCCATATTGAATCGAGGATTCCATGAAATATCTCCAAGTTATAGGCTGCAAAAACATAAATTGATCAGCAAATAACAATATTGTGTGTTACTATCGAATCAATGAACAGTTTTTCGATCAAATGAATATATTTTGAGGTACACTTCGTTGTTGGTATATTGAGAAGGAATAATTTCTGTTTACGATATTTGATGTAGGTATTCTATTGAATTGTGGCGCTTTTCCATCAATCCTGGCTATACCAGAAATAGCAACCATAGCATCAATTTTTTCTCCTGAAGATGCTAACCTTGTTAGCGAAACGCGCGTAGAGTGTAAAAAAATCAGTTTGGTGATAGGGTAATCGCTCTCTAGGAAAAGTTCCAACTTTAACATCAAAGGTAGTCTCGGTAGTGTAGTGGTTAGCATATCTGCCTATCAAGCGGAAGGCCGGGGTTCGAATCCTCGCCGGTCCACCATGCTGGGTAATCGCACGTTAAAAGGTAAGGCCTCGTTGATCCATTGCTCGCACAAGTTTCGACTTCTGAGGGTTGACGTTCGTCAGCTGGTTAACGGAAACGAACAATTTTAGAACAAAAATCTCATCGTTCACTCGGAGATTTGGAAAGAAACTGTGTATATTTATCATTTATCTGCATTCCCGCTCACCTTGTTCCTTATTGGGAGCATAGAACGAACAATTGATTCCCTGGAAGAGTTAGAAAAGAATGTTCATTGTTGGATTCGATGAAAATGCGTTTTTTTTTTTCGGAGAGCTGAAATAGTTATTTTAGCAACGGTCAATGATGGGTGAAAAAAAAAATTACAAATTGAATCCAAATCATCCCATCATTTGAAAAAAACTTCACTTATAAAGGTTTGTCTAACCTCCTCAGACCCCAGGTATCATAAATGATACCTCAGGTTTATATTTTATTCTCTGCCTCCAGCTCCATTTAACCGCACGTACTCGATGGTATCATATTATACTTCGGTTGGTCCCATCCGAATAGATCACCTTGTAGTAGTACCTCTATGACTGATATGCGCAAGTTGAAAGAAAGAATAATTCACGATGCCCCTATCTCACGATTCCTCACTCGAATATCCGTCAATGTACTTCTTGCGCTGAATGTGATAAGTTCGAAAGTGTAAATTGATTACAAATAAGTAAATTGAAGAAAATTTTCCATAGAATGAGAAACAAAAGAACGATGCTCAGTGGAAACAACGTAGAAACATGGAGAACATTACGGAAACTCAAAGAAAAACTCCGTTCCTACTCGTCCAGTAGGTAAGAGTGTTTTTAATGTTTTTTGGCATGTTTTAGAGAAACCAACGAAATGACTGGACATTAATTGGAAATAGATGAGACTGACAATGATTTATGATCATTGATCATCGGCAGGGGCAATCTACCTTGTAGATCAATATACGGCTGAACTTTATTCATCATCCTACGCCGTTTTCTGCCCTGCACACTTTTTGAGTTGTGCCAGCCGAGTGTCTCGCGCCCGAAGAAAATGTCTCTTTGGTTGGCGCAGGTTCGTCGTCAGATTTGACATCGGAATTTTCCGCCACCAACACTGAATCTTAGTGATAACGCTGATACTACTATACTGGAAGTCCTACGGTAGTGATATCTAGGATGATTTTGCACTGCGGTGGTATACCTATCTGACACAAGGACAAAAGAACGACAACGAAGAACCACGAGGACAAACTCCGTTCTTACTCGTCGTAAGTAAGTTTTTTTTTCATATTTTGTCACGTTTTAGAACGGAACCAAAGAAGTGAGTGGACATATAATTGGAAACTACTTTGTAGATCATTCTACGGCTGACCTTCAATCATCATACGCTGTTTTTTTGTTCCGCACACTCCCTGAGTTGTGCACGCCGATTGTCTCGTGCACGAAAACAAATTCTTTTTTTGTTGGCGCAGGTTCCAGGCCATTACACTACCTCATACCCACCCCAACTGAATCCGGTAGTCCAGACCTTTTTTCTCGGCATCTGAATTGAGGTTTTCTACTGGACCCTCAAAATTCGTTGGGCAAAGGTTTCTCAGCCCTCAGTACAGCTATGCCTGATGAATGATCGATATGCTGAAGCATTCAAGACTACTTTGTCTGACATAGCCGGTGCTGATAAAGCATTGTGCAACGTTCCTCCCTCGATTTCAAACCACAGGAGATTTCTGCTTGCACTAGACCTGAAGGTACAACCTTTCCCTTCAAAACGCCTCGAGGGCACTGCTCAACGAAGTCAATGGCAATCTTGGAAAAATCAATAGAGGGGGGACACCTCAAGCAGACAAAACAGAGGATGGTGAGAGCGGTTCACGACGTACAACAAATGGATGAGGTAACATATTTGAACCTATACGCTGGTCGCATTAAATATTTGACAGCACGTAGCAATCCATAACTAACAACTCCTACATTTTGGAATGGGTTCAGGGATATAAAATCCATTTTTATACCCTACTTTATCAAAAACTGGCACCTGAACTCCGACAATTCCACCCAGCCAGCTAAACCTCTATTATGAGAGTTCAGCTATATTACTGGAATTTGACGACATTGAACCAGCCGTCAATGTCAAGAGCAATTTTTGGTTCAGCTATTTTCTCAGGTTTGAGTCTTACTGATAGCTATAGATTTCTTTTGAATCTGAAACATTTGCATGAATTCATCACAGCCCCTCACTTGGAGTTGTGACAAATCTGGTGTCTGAAAATGGTTTTTTAACGTCAGTGGATTCGACAGATGCAGATGAACATAAGAAGTATTTGCGATTTCAATCTAAACACAAAATTTTTGATTTTAAATTTTGTGTGTTATGGCTTATCTTTGCACCTTATATATTTGCAATAATCTCGGAGCCGGTTATACATTTTTTGAGTTCAAGAATTTTTGTATCTGTAGCTATTTAGACGACATCTTTTGCAATTAGTATTACCAAGATGGAGTGTTCAGAAAACATCCAACAAATTTGAGGTATCTTGGTAACCATTAGGATTCAATATTAATGGAAAATAAATTCATTTGACACTTGATTTCGGTTTGCCTTGTGGTTGAATATAGGTGGCCGTTTACAAAATTAATTGAGGGGCACCGATATATAACCTTGCAGACGGATCGAGGAGATTTTGACAATGTAAATTTCCAGCGAGTTACAGTGACTTTTAATGTTGGGCAACTAGAAGGTAAAACAAGGTCCGACTTTTCCAGAATATTACATGCAACAACGATAAAGCAAAAGGTTTCAGGGAAGCAGGCCAAACTTCATATTAATGTTCAAAACATTCAAAACCTCAAACTGTCACACTTTGTCGCATAGAGACAACAACACCGTCAACGCACAATCAAACGGATGTGTGGAATGAAGCACCCAAACCTCAACGGAATGGCTGTTGATATTTGGAAGTGGTGTGAAGAACAGAGCATAACGATATTCAGGAACTTGAGTTTTCTGGTGGAGAATATTGAAAAAAAAACTCTCAACTAGTGATGTTCGCCTCATAAATAACTTTGGAATATGAGTTTATAGCAGATCAAAGTCCATGATGTGTCACCTTCGGAATGCAATATTGAGAATACGCCTTCCAAGAGCGGGCAAAAATTTCGATAACCTCTAGTTGATCTTTTTACTAACTACTCTAACACATAGGGTAAACATTTTTATCTTCACAGCCAGACCCCATAAGTTAAGCAACTACATTAACTTGGTCTGACACGAACATTTGTGTATTCACAATCATTACCACTTCCACATTTTCTCTAGAATATTGAAAATTATTGAAGGGGACAAAGTAACATGTTTTGTGTTTCTGTTATCGCAGTCCAAAACTTGGTTTCCACAAATTGATATCAATTTTGAATTCCAATATATTGTATTCTGAACCACAATATATAATTTTTTCAGCTTCGTTTGCGCACCTACATCCACTGTGGTGCCATCTTACCCTGGGTGAACCGATTTTGTCTGGCATCCATTTCCCAGGAAAAAAACTGAAGGGTGAACCTTCAGCGATTCTGATGGCATCACTGATTGCAAATACGATGAAACCATACACTTTATTTTCGTCTCATTGGTGGATATTTGTGAAGGAGATGTGGATAAGGTAGATCGCCCATAGGTGCAGACAGGTAAAAATTATAGTACTAGAAAATTACATAGATCAGCTTAAAATCTGATATCTCATGCAGGTAACTATGATACAATGGAAATGTTTTAGAGAGGTATTTTCAAACTACGATCCACTTTTTTCCCGATATGAGAAAATCTGGGACCCTTACCAATTGTTGACCAAATTAGAAATATCGACAAACCTCATTTTGAAAAATATATCACATACTCCATTGTTATGCTTGCTCTAAGGCTTGCTAAAGCGTACGAATATCATTCAAAATCAGAATAAGTAGCATTTTTATTACCAATGATTCAGTAAAAAAAATCGTTTATCGGTTGACGAGTGTCGCTCTTCAGAGGTCGAATTTTCCGCAGAAAATGTGTTGACGAGGCCTTTTTCCTTTTGGCGTGTGAGTACCAGCACGGTGGCCCGATGGGAAGTTGAACCCGAGTCTTCCGCCTGAGGGGCGGACGTGCTTGTCTCTTCACTGCCGAGAACCAAATCATCAACAGAAGTTAGGGACCAAGAGAGCAACAACCACAAACATATTTTTTTTCACCATTTTTCACGGTGAAACGTTAATTGTGTATGATATCTACGATTATCAATTAAAAAACCGCACACATTCACTCCGACATCGGAATTAGGTATTTTTCTCATTTTTACTTATAAAAATCCTCATCACCCAGCTACACCTCAGCTCTTCAGCCGTTTGCTGGAAATGAGTCTGCAATTTGGTGGTGTTGATACTGATCAATTCAAGGCCACAGCACAAGACATGCTGCCACTTCTGTGGCCAAGCAAATCAATATGAGCACGGACACCATACGATCAAATGTAGGCTGGTCCGAAAAATAAAATACTTTTGGTAAATTCTACATAGACCAGTAATTACAAATGGTACATTCGCGGATTACCTCCGCAATTTCATTAAATGATTGTCAGTTTTCTAGTTATTTGAGTTTTGCAACATTATATTGTATTACCATTCAAATACTGTCTGTATTAGGTAAATGCTCAGTTTATAGTGGTGAATTATATGAAGAATAAACAGTTCATTAAGACTACTTCATTAGTATGAGATCAGTCTGAATAGAATTTTGATCGCCTTTTAATAATTCTTTGAACATCTACAAGGTGATCTATTCGGATGGGACCAACCGAAGTAATAATGATAATAATAAAGTTTATTCAAAATTCATAAAAAAGAGCATATACATCAATTTGTGAAAAGGTGAATAAACAGTTCAATTATACCCGCGAAGTTAAAAACTTGTTGCGGGAGATACGAATTACATTTTTGTATAATATATTTGATAAATTTGTAGAATTCAACAAAATAATATTGAAAAATAAACTAATTTTCTTAATTGAAGTAAGAGATTTCATGAAATAAATTTCGACGTGATCCTTGAATCCATTTTTTAATCTGTAGTTTGAAAAATACTAATGACTTGATCATTTTTATATGATTTGGAATCAAATCATAGTAGAATGGCAATAAATATTTAAAATTTTTCTGTTTTAACTCTATTTTTCAATGTGATATTATTTTTATTCCTTGTATTATAAATATGATTATTGAAATTTATATTCAATTTGTGTTTATGGATATAAATCATGATGTTATATCCGAATAATTGTCTTATGTCCATTTTATGTGTTTCTATGTACTTACAGATTTTCACTTGGATACAAATAAGACTTATTATATATTATTTTCAAAAACCGTTTCTGAAGAACTTCAAGATTTCTAATGTGGGATTTCATGACCCCTCCCCAAGCCAGAATCCCATAATTCAATTGAACTGTATCAATGAAAAATAAAGAATGTTAAGGGTTTTTTATGCTCATAAATGTTTGAGATACTTGAATTTTGATAGTAAACTTCGTAATTTCTTCAAAAGGAACGCTAACTCCTAAGTAATTGATACTATCAGTTTTTTCAATGCTAGTATTATCATGAAGTATATATATATATATATAATTGAGGATTAAAAACGTACCTGAAGGAAGTTCAATCCAAATTATACGAGGTTGGTCCCATCCGAATAGAGAGACACCCACCCATCTCGAAGAAAAAAAAATCGAATATATTATTTTTTCTGTCATCCCGACCCAAAAAGGCGATATAACCGCAAGATATATTGACGGATATTCGAGTGAGGAATCGTGAGATAGGAGCATCGTGAATCATTCTTTCTTTCAACTTGCGCATTTCAGTCAAAGAGGAACTACTACAAGGTGATCTATTCGGATGGGACCAACCTCGTATAATTTGGATTGAACTTCCTTCAGGTAAAATGTGCGCCTAATTTTTTGATGCGATGTTGGTTGCGTTCGGCGGCAAGAAAAGTCAGTCGATTGTTTGTTTACAAGTCCACGTGCTACGATGATGCCTCTACCGCGAAATAAAAGTAAGCGATTGTTTTTTTGATGTTTACATTACAATCTAACAACCAGCAATTGTTGTCGATTACAATGCTCAAATAGGTGTTGATTTACTAGACAGGTTGATTGGAAAATATGCAATGCGTGGACGTACCAAAAAATGGACAATGCGTGTAATCTACCACTTTTTTGACTTCGCAGTAAGTAGCTGCATTTGGCTCGAATATCGTTAAAATGACAGTTCAGAAGGCTTGAGGAGAGATAACACTTTGAACTATCTTGATTTCAAATTATCCGTTGCCATCAATATTCGATTTCAACTAAAAAACCTTCTGAACAAATTTAAGGGAATTTGGAACAGAGTGAATGTGATGAAGAAGAACCAGCACCTCTGAAACAGAGGAAGGATCAACCTGATAGAAGAGTCAGGACCGTTGATTACATCCACCTACCAGTATTTTCGAAGTAAGAACAAAAAACAAGATCAAAATGTCGATTTCCAAAATGCGGTAAATCAGCTCTTGCCAAATGAAACGCATGCAATATTTATCTCTGTTGTACTGTTGACAGAAATTTTTTGCGCTTTTTCACCAATAAAATGTTTTTGTGGACATGTTTTTTTTTGTATGCCTCCAGACCTAACGTATCATAAAAAAATATAATTTTTTCAAACGTATGTAGTATCTGAGTTCAATTTCATCTTCATTAAAAATCTGCCGCTCCCACCTGATCGTATTGGGATTTTTCTACGTATATTCAAAGAAATATCAGCAATTGATATACTCACATTACTACAGCTGGTTTCAACATTGTAAATGGGTATATCGAAATCTCTCTCCTGTTTCTCAGCTTCTTCGAATCGGTTCCTAACGTCCCAAGCAGATGCTATTATAGAATTGACGCAGATATCAACTGGTATTATGTTAGCATTGGTATCAGGATCACAATGCAAAATTCTCAGGAGACCTACACCTGCACCAGCGACGACCCCAGTAGCTCCATACATGTTGTTGATCCATGCTCTGGTGGGCTCCTTGTAGGTAGATACAACTGTAAAGTAACATATTTGGGTGAAATAATAATATGTATTTGTGTAAAAAATTTGTCAATGAATTACTGTTACTCATATAATAATGTTCAATATTCCATTAGTATTTTTTTATGTCAAGAATATCAGCAGATTGTGATTTGGAAGAATGATTTTGTTAAATTATTGGAAAGGTAATTCTTTATCAAATCTTGATTTAAAAACAATTATAGATTGTGTGAAAAGTGAATGCGCTTCTGGTTAAATAGGAAGTGTATACACAACCCTTGTGTGCTAGAATGAAATAATAGATATACCACTTCAGCAATGTGCTGGAATTGGGCATCTTCTCAACGAATATCTCATTGATTTAGAAATGGAGTAACTTACCTATTGAAGGTCTTACAACGCCAACTGGTAGGCCAGCACCACATTGTTTCACCACATCTTCTGCGACTTGCTTGGTGAAGGCATATGTGTTCGGATATTCGTTGAGTATCCTAAAATCCAAACAAAGTTAGGGAGTTCTTGCTTTCAGAATGATTACGGATTGCAAAAAACCTGACATATCTAGTCAGATTTTGTTGAAAACCAACCAACACCAACAATGGCGATAATCATTGGATGCCTAGGCAGAAATAACTTGTGCACAGGCATACCATATCTGTGTGATATATATTGTGAAAAGTCTTATCTGGAAAAATATTTTCTTAAATTTGAGATAATTCAAATCCCCGTATTTAAAATGACAGGGAGGTGGGGGAGAGGGTGAAGGAGAGGAGAGAAGGGAATAGAAGAGGAGTGGAGAGAGGAAAAAGGGGAGAGGAGAGAGAGTAAAGGGGAGAGGGGAAATGATGGAGAAAGGAGGGTATTAGCACTTTTAGTGAAGACAATTGATTGTTTGAGCTCTTGAAAAATGAATATTTTGGAGAAAAGCTACAAGATAGTATACATCAATTTTTTTCGCAACTCTCGGTTTCAAAAAGCTGTTCAAAGGTACTATTCGCATGCAAATGCAAACTTCGAATGGCCTTATCTCATTCATTTTTGAGCTCACAGAGATGAAGATGAATCGACGTATCCAATTAAAAAATACTTCCATTGTATACCAGCAGTTACTTCGGGTCATTATTAGTTTTTCGGTGATTTTGCTTTTTTGAGAAATTACGGAAATGCCGATCTTTCAATATCCTCGAATTTTATTTTATCTAAATTATCCCAAATTCTCTGAAAACTCGAGCAAATCTGGATGAAACATCTGCAATACATGAAAGAGAAGTAAAAAGCTCATATTCACGATTTATTCGATTTTTCCATCTTATTAGTTCTTTTGCAACAAGATCCAATGGATTAATTGACAATGGAAGTTTGAACCAATACCAATAAGAAAGAACATTGTCAACCTCATTCAAGCAAAAGATGTGGCCGTTGTTAGAGATATTCTGTCTGTGTGTACAAGGAGTTTGAGTCTTCCGTCATCCAGTAAATGCCGTTTCTCCTTTGAGGTGTACACCATCTACACTAGATCCAGATTTTTGCATCGAAAGGAGCAGATAGTTTGGAATGTTTTGTGTTCGCGAATCCTGCTGAATATTACCATGACGAGACCAATAGCGGGTCAAAAGAGTTATCTGGCATTGGATTCGATAATGCAAACAATTCGAACATCAAATATATGTTTTTCTATGCTAGAATAACTCTTGATACAATCCCACTTTTTATAACTGGCTCTTAGGTTGAAAACATAGTGGAGTAACTGAATTCGCCGTGCATATTGCCATACATGCATACTCGTCTCTGCAAACCACACTGGAGTAGTTCATCACGCAATTGTAAAATCATCGGTTTGGTTACTTGTGAAGGACTGCTCAAATGAAAAGAGTGGGAAGACGTGTTACCTCAGGAGAACCAATCGCAGCGCTTGTTGCAGGCATATATAGGGGGGTAGATACGAGGACCAAAACGGAACTCTAAAGGTACATATGGGGGCATTTGGCACATATTGGACCGTCCCCACATTTTTCTAGATATAGTGGTTATTATCGATACCGGTCCCGGTAATTTCCTATACGTGTAACGTATTTTAAGAGGACCTCGTTCATAATACATACAATGTTTATTAGAGGGACCAGTGTACATAATGAATACCGTTTACCCTCTGAAATTAACATGTTCTCTCAAACGTCAGAAGTAAAACAGAATCAACGGAAAATAGTTGAAGATATCTCTATACTTTTGTATTGCTCTGCCATGTAAAAACGGGACCTTAGCTAATCTAGAATCTAGGTTACGTGAATTTATTTATTTCGACCATAAATAAATATACCATACATAAATATTCCAAAAATAACACTTTTCGTCTTGCATAACACTGTTTTTCGGAAAGTGACAGTACTGTATCGCTTTTTGCCTTCATTGGGGTGAAAAGTAGTTGTTCCCATTTGGCTCCCTTACAGACGCCCACGAACATGTCTTAGTGGATTTTTCATTAGTGTAACAATGGGACACGGCTGCACGAAGGAAGCAAACGAAACACTGATTTTTACCAAGGAGATGCATTTTTACAAATTTGTTTGTTTATGTGAAGGCATTTGATTCTGTGTTTTCAATGGTGTTTAGTTCCGTTTCCTTTAGTAGTAAAAACATGTTTTTTTATCATTATGATTATTGACACCACAGAGAAATCATTATCTCCGACCCCAAAACCACCTCAGTCCAAATTTTGAATAGAATAATACGACCATATTATATCAAAACCCATCGCTATTTTGACCCCAGAAACCCTTTTGCGCGAATAATGTATATAATCGGATCATTAATCACAAAACTCGTCGGCCATCAGGAATTCATTAATTGTGACAGAAAATCATAATCTCCGACTCCGAAATTGGACCATAAATCACAAAACTGATCCGGCATCTTGTTTTTTTGTCTCCCTTACTGTTTTATTTTGTTCTTAACAAACATTAAATATTTCGAGTGTTTATATTATTCGTATTCGTAATTGTTTAAAAATATCTTGAAACCACCGGAAAACCCAAAATTCATTATTTAAAGTGAAAAACAAAATATTTGCGTGTCTACCGGAGACATTGTTATGCTGTTCTATGCCTCTACGGTATTTTCGATAATATTTGAACACCGCCACCTAGTAGCGAGATGCCAAAGGACGATATCGATATAGTGGTTTTCCGTGAATTGTCTGGTAGATTTTGGCTTTATAGAGACATAGTCAATATAATGTCGATATTTTTGTTAACTTGACAATGCACGGGAAAGTTTTTTGGTCTGAAGGGAAAAATAGGTGCGCAGTTCTGTTTGTCAGTCTGACTGGAATGTTGAAAGAAAGATAATGAAGCTTCAAGATGGAGTTGACGATCGAAGTTCATGAAGCAAATCAGAGTTTATGCATTAAAATAATCTCCAGAACATGGATGATCTGCGACATTGACAAAGAATTCTACTTCCGTTTTTGCATTGATTGCCATCTTTTGGCATCTCGTATAATAAAATATGGAATTCAAGATATTTCCATAGATTTTGTTCACAATATATCTCTATAAACAATGATTTTGGGCATTGTTTATAGAGATATAGTTAGCCAATGTCTGTGTGAAAAGTCAATGTCATCAACTGAGATGTGAATTCATTGAATGAATATCGTTTCTTGATGATATTCTAATTAATCCATTATTATGAAACGTGTGAATGTCGGTCCTCGTATGAACCTCTCAGGCACTGTTCGCATGTCCCCATATTCACCGATACTACAGTATACATTATGTAGCTTATTCACATAAATATGTAAAAATAACTGTCTGATTCACATTTTTTCCAAATGTTGTGATATATATCAAGTTTTTACTCCATAATACATGTTGAATCGCCAAAAACCAAAAAACGGTATCTCCGGTTATTCTTAAAAGTTAGATTGCATTTCAACCCAACTCAGAATACATATACATTTTGTTACTTAATTTTGTCAAGAACGAGTACCAAGTATACATTTACAGCATACAAAAAATATGCATTGAATGTGAACGAACTTATGGGAGATAAATGATGATCGTTATCAAGTAATATGCTGCAAATAGAAGATGTTCCTTCCATTTCTTGAGTAGAAATTGATAACGTGTCCTCATAATGACCAATCCCCAAATATATATATTCATGTGCATTTAATATCGAAGTAAATTAATTAACTGGAACTTGCACTCTAATAACAATTCATTCAGTTAGTTGACATGTTGCCTGGACACTTTTTTCCGAAAGTCACCAATATTGTTGATTCTTACAAAAACCTCATGAGATTTATTGTTGTGAACCTAGCAAAATCGTGTTGAGACAAACACGTGCATACTCTGGAAACTATGTATTGATTCGAGGTGTACATGCCCACCAGATGCCGTGAGAGATGTAGTGATAAACGTTCCCATTATCATTTTAATATTCTACATTAAGATGTATCTCGTCAAAATGTCTGGTGTGGTTCATTCAGCAGACATTCTAAGTTACCTGAATGGAAAGAGTAGACCCATAGTGGGGTGATGAGCCGACCACATCATGTTGTGTCAGGAGGACGTTTTGAACACCAAAAATATATTGGAAATCCTTTTTATAGCCATTGAAGAATAATACATTCATTGTTTTCCCCAGTTTTAGCTTATAGCAATGAAAAATAGATGTCGTCCATTCCGTGAACACGTCGAACAATTTGTGCGAAAAACAAGGACAAGAACACTTGACATATGTAAATGTTTCTATCAGCCGATAGATCGCCGTACGTTCATGAATGAAATTTTTTGATACATTTCTAACAGTTATTACTTCAGAAACACATTTTTGCAGCAAAAATAATGACTTGTACCGAAATTACCAATTCCCATACTCAATTGTCAACTACATATTTCGTTTTTTTCGAGGATCTGAATAAATTCTTGTTTAGAGATTCCTTTCTAGTCAATTTCACCGACCAAGATGTGAATTCACTGAATGAATATCGTTTTTTTATACTTCAGATATTATAAGACGCGTAAATGTCGGTCTTAGGTACTGTTCGCATGTTCCCATAATCACCGATACATAACGAAGCTCATTCACATAAAAATGTAAAAATAATTGTGTTATTCATAATTTCTTTCGAAAGTTGTAATGTACATCAGGTTTCTACTGCACAATACATGTTATATCGCCATTTCAAAACCAAGAAACGATATCTTCAGCTATTCTTGAAAGCAAGATTTCTTTCAATCCGAAGCTCCAATGCATAGGTATACATTTTGCTTCCTAATGTAGTAGGTAGTATACTTTTCAGCATATGAATAAATTGCATTTAATGTGATCAAAGAATTTTAGGGAAATGAATGATAACTGTTTTCAAGTAATATGCTGCAAATATGAAATATTCCTTTATTTCTCAAGTAGAAATACATAACGTTTCCTTTTAATGACTTATCCCCAAATGTGTATATTCATGTGCATTTAAGATCTAAATAAATCAACTAACTGGAACTTTCACTTCTAATGGAAGTCAAATTCCAGTATATAATGAACAACGTGATTTTTTTTTTAATTGAAGAGAAGGGTGGAAGTGCCTCCACCTGCTTCCCAGCGATGCCTATGAACATGCCCTCATAATGACCTATACTTAAATGTACATTTTGAGATTTTTCTACTCCTAAATGAATTCCTGTTTGGAGCTTGCCCTCTGATGCTAGTCATTTTCGTCAACTGAAATGTGGATTCATTGAATTAATATAGTTTCTTGATGATATTCTGAATAATCCAGATATTATAATAGTTGTAAATGTCGGTCCTGATATTATCCTCTCAGGCACTGTTCGCATGTTCCCATAATCACCGATACTAGAGTATACATAACGTAGCTTATTCACACAAAAATGTAAAAATTACTGTGTAATTCACAAATTTTACTAATAAATGATGTAATATATATCAAGTTTTTACTTCGCAATACATGTTATATCGCAATCTCAAAACCAAAAAACGTTATGTTTAGTTATTCTTGTTTTCATATCATCCCAAATTTCCATGCATATAAATTTTGATTCCTAATTTTGTCGAGAACGAGTAGTATACATTCCACCATATGAAAAATAGGTACATATTGAATGTGTTTTACGAACGTTCGAGATGACATGAATGAAAGCTGTTATTCAGTATTTTATGCTGCAAACATAAAATATTCCTTTAATTTCCCGAGTTCTCATAATAACCGATCATCGTACAAATTCATGTGCATTCAAGAACGAAATAAATTACTTAACTGGATCTTGCACTCTAATTACATTCATTTAGTTAGTTGACGTTGCCAATATACTTTTTTTTTGAGATACTTTCGTAGAATATAATTGTTGGAAATATACCTTGTATTTTGAAATGTTTACAAAAACTGTCACTTTGATAGTTAGATCTGAGAAATAAAGTCAGAATAGTTTGTCACTTCTGTTTCACCCGAATTTATATTTTATCACTTCATTATATACAATTCAGTAAGTCCAGTGTTTGAATAATTGTATCCAGTGAAGAACCAGGTGATTTGGGTATAGCGGGTAGCTGTTCTTTCGAATCACAACATTTTTGGCGACCGTGACAGGACGGGTGACAAGAAGCGTTCGATCGTGCAGATAGAACTTTTCGTCGCTAATATCTTATTCGACGGGTTTTGAACCGAGTTATTATCGTGCATGATGGAATCACTAAAGAAAAGCAGAAAGGTCTTCCGCGCTGCGTTCACGAAAAGTGCGAATGAACTTGATAAACTTTTGTCTGACCGAGCCACATTAGATGCGATTCAAGTCGCGTGGGAAATTTTGTCTCAGAAACATGAAGCGATTTCAGCAGCCAATGGAGGAATCTACGAAGCTCTTCTGCAAAATGACGTGAGTGAAGAGGATTTGATGGTGGAAATGGATTCGTGTGATGGATATTCCAAAAAATTCATAGAGCTGAGAATCGCTTACGAAAAGTATCGTCGAGCCAATGGATCTATTACCCAAGAAGAAGATGGTTTACGTTCTGACGTGAGTACAACTGCAGCTGCTACAGGTATGAGAAAATTCAAATTACCCACTATTGAATTTAAAAAATTTGGAGGCGATATTCGAGACTGGCTCCCCTTTTGGGCCCAGTTTAAGAAAATCAATGATGATCCTAACATAGATCCTGCTGACAAATTTCAGTATTTGAATCAAGCCACCATACCCAACAGTAGAGCCAGACAACTCGTTGATAGTTTTCCACATTCAGCAGAAAATTACGAAAAAGTGATTGAGAGCTTCAAATCACGTTTCGGGAGGAAAGATTTGCAAATCGAAGTTTATATCAGAGAACTTCTCAAACTAGTTTTAGGAAATGCTATGTCAAACAACAAAGTGAAGCTCTCCTCACTATATGATAAGCTCGAAACACAATTACGAGCCCTTGAAACGCTCGGAATCAAAAATGATAATTGTTCTGCCATGCTATTTCCATTAATCGAGTCATGCTTACCCGAAGATTTACTGCGAGTTTGGCAACGATCCCCAAATTTTTCTGTCAGATCTAGTTGTCAACTTTCAGAGGTAAATATTGAAGCAGATCCGGACGATTCCTCGATCAATAGTCGCTTAGATTGTCTTATGCAATTTTTAAAGTCTGAAGTCGAAAACGAGGAACGTATTTCTTTAGCTGCGGAGAGTTTTGGTCTCAATTCAGGGGATAATCGTGGTAGAAAATCATTGAAAGTTAACTCGAACAATTGTGTGGTACCCACAGCTACGGGGCTCATAAATTGCGATGTTAACAGGTGCATTTTCTGTGATGGTACTCACGAAAGTCAGAAATGTTTTAAAGCTCATAGGTTTTCACTTGAACAAAAGAAAACCTTATCAACTGAGAAAAAGGCTTGTTTTAGATGTCTGAAAACTGGACATCAATCCAAAAGGTGCCGTGAGCGTCTGCGATGTGTTTTATGTGGTAAACCACACGTTCCTTTGATGTGTCCAGAACTACCAAACCACAAGAATTCGTCTAGTCAGGAATTCACTAAATCTGAACAGGGCAAAAGTGAAATTCCCGCTGTTGACCAATCGTTGGCAAATTACACCGGAACTCATGTTTTTCTGCAAACTTTGAGAGTAAAATTGATCAGCGATCATGGATTTTGTATGATTCGAGCAATAATTGACAGTGGTTCACAGAGATCATATATTCTCAAGAGTACTGCAGAAAAAATGAGATACACGCCGAAAAGCCAAGAACGAATAATCCATTCATTATTCGGAGGAGCGAGTACATCAGAACAACTTCACAATTGTTATACTATCAGATTGGGTGCTGATAACTATAGCTGTTCTTTTGAAGTACTCGACCAGCCCACAATTTGTACAGGTATAACGTCTATTTTCTATGGTTGCTGGATGGAAGAACTCAAAATTAGTAAAATTCAGTTGAGTGATGTACATGATTCATCACAAATTGAAGTACTCATTGGAGCAGATATCGCAGGCAGATTGTATACAGGGCGTAGACAAATTCTGAGGTGTGGTCTCGTGGCTGTAGAGACACTTCTAGGTTGGACTATCATGGGAAAGGTACCAGTCGTTGAGCATGGCTCAAACATGGGACTAACAGCTCTATCGCTCCTGGTTAAAACTGACAATTTAGCCAAGCTGTGGGAACTGGATATCTTAGGCATAAGCGAACCAACAGAAACGAAATCTAGGAAAGAATTGGAACGTGCAGCTAAAGAACTTTTCCTACAGACCATCACCATCAATGATGAAGGTCGGTATGAGGTGAAGTTGCCATGGATACAAGGACACTCTTCTTTACCGAACAATTATACACTTGCTAAAAATAGATTATCATCAACATTGAAGCGTTTGGAACATGAACAGCTCTATGAGTCATACAATCAAGTTTTTAGCGAGTGGTTATTTGAAGGTATAATTGAAGAAGTTACTAACTTAGACCTAGCAGGTAATGTTCATTATTTACCTCATAGACCGGTCATCAAAGAAAATAGTTTGACCACCAAGATAAGACCAGTTTTTGATGCATCAGCGAGAGAAAAAGACAGGCCATCGTTGAATCATTGCTTGGAAAAGGGGCCAAATTTAATTGAGGTGATACCGTCTATTCTGCAAAAGTTTCGAAAGGAAAGATTTGGTGTCGTATCAGATATCCGAAAGGCATTTTTACAGATAAGTTTGCATGCAACTGATAGGGATTTTCTTCGTTTTTTATGGCGTGATGCTCAGGGAAACGAAAAGATTTATCGCCATAGGAGAGTGGTATTTGGAATAAGTTGCAGTCCTTTTCTCCTAGGAGCAACAATTGAATATCATCTTTCCCAAAGTTTAAGAAAATGTACTGAATCTAATTCTGTCTATTCAAAAGATACCGTTACGAAGTTGTCAAGAAGTTTTTATGTAGACAACTGCGTAACGAGTGTTTCTGATGAAGATTCTCTTCGAAATTTTATGAAAGAAGCGAGTTCAATAATGGCCGAGTCGAAATTTGATTTGAGAGGGTGGGAGTGCACCCAACTCGGTGGTGATGTCACTACGTTGGTACCCGTGCTAGGTTTGACTTGGAATACTCAGAAGGATGTTCTTACTATAAATAAGGAAAATATACAGGAACTCAATCATGAACTTGTCACTAAAAGACTCATTCTTTCGCTGGCACAACGCATATTTGACCCTATCGGATTCACTTGTCCAGTTTCGCTCTGTCCTAAGTTGTTACTGCAGAGCACTTGGGAGAGCAAAATGAATTGGGATACCCCAGTGAATGATGATATGAAAAATATGTTCTGTGCTTGGGTGAATGAGTTACCAAGTTTAATGAGTATTGAAATTCCCAGATGGATCGGCTATAAATCCACAGGTATTGAACATATGAGTATTCATACATTCGTTGATTCCAGTGCAGATGCTTATGCAGCAGTAGTTTTCTTGAGGGTTCAAACAATTGACCAGATATCTGTGCAACTTTTGGCAGCCAAATCAAGAGTTTCCCCTTTAAAAAAGCTGACAATTCCACGACTCGAATTGCTAGCTGCTACTATTGGAGCCAGATTGTTTACTTCTGTACAAGACAATTTTGAGGAGAAATTAGAAAGTTTTTTCTGGAGCGACTCAACGACTGTTCTGTCTTGGATTCGTCGAAAAGAGGAATGGGCCACATTCGTTCGGAATAGAGTCTATGAAATCCGTTCACTTACCCAAATAGATTCATGGAGATATGTACCTGGTTCGATCAACCCAGCCGATCTTCCCTCTCGTGGTTGTTCAGCACGATATTTGTTGAAATCTAGATGGTGGGAGGGTCCAAAATGGCTCTATGAGAATCCGGAACGATGGCCTCAAGATAGTGTCCAACCCGATGAACAGGAAATTTGTAAGGAGAAGAAGAGAACTTTAGTAACTACCATGTTGAATTGTGATTCTGATGTTTGGCATTTGACTTACTTTTCTAAGTATGGAAGAATCGTAAGAATGATGTCTTGGATTTTGAGGTTTGTTCATAATTTGAAAAACTCCAAGCTCAAACGTAAAGGCGTTCTCATCGCTCAAGAGATTGAAGAAGCGGAGAGACTGATGTTTCGAATTATTCAACAAGAAAGTTTCAGCGATGACAAGAATTTAGCTACTCTCAATCCATTCAAGGATGAATACGGCTTGATCAGACTGAAAACTCCTATATCGAGTCGAAAAGATAATACAGACTTTCGTTTTCCAATTGTATTACCAGCGAAACATATAGTTGTCGGTCGACTGATTTTTGAATTCCATGTCAATTCTTGCCATGTTGGTACACAAGGCCTCTTGAGTCTACTTAGGGAAAAATATTGGATTCTCGGTGGTCGTCGTACAATAAAATCTATAATTTCGAAGTGTGTCATTTGTAGAAGATATAATTCCAAACCATTTGAAGTAGACTCTCCTCCACTTCCATTGGATCGAGTTCGCGAAGCCGTAGCATTCGAAGTGGTTGGTATTGACTTTGCTGGACCATTGTTCTTGAAAAACAATGAGAAAGTATGGGTTTGTCTTTTTACGTGTGCGGTGTATCGTGCGGTACATCTGGAACTCTCAACCTCTTTATCCGCGCATAGTTTCATGCAAGCACTTCGCAGGTTCGTGGCGAGACGCGGAAGACCAAAAACTGTGTACAGTGATAACGGCACGAACTTTGTTGGAACCGAAAACGCGTTCAATCGTGTAGATTGGGACGTCATTTCAAATTACGCTTCTGTTCAACGCATAAACTGGCATTTCAACCCTCCAACAGCTCCATGGTGGGGAGGGTTCTGGGAACGGCTCATTGGTGTTGTGAAACAGTTGCTGCGAAAAATACTAGGACAAAGTTCACTATGTTATGAAGATCTTCTGACAGTTATTTGCGACTGCGAAGCTGTGGTGAATTCGAGACCACTTACATACATCTCCAACGATCCAGGTGACTTGGTTGCAATTACCCCAGCCATGTTCTTACGTGATCAAGATGGTTCTGCCCTACCCGACTGTGATATTGTAGATGAAAATTCCCTAAGTCGCATTATGAAATATAAACAGAATCTTAGAGCGGTTCTCAGGCGCAGGTTCCGTAATGAGTATTTGGGCCAACTATGTGCAATGCGGAAAAAGAGACCATGCCGACAAGTTGTTCTTGGAGAGGTTGTTCTCATCGGTGACGATAAACACAAACGTTTGGACTGGCCACTAGGGCGTGTCACAGAACTCATCCCTGGCAAAGACAAAAAAATTCGTCTAGTTCGGCTCTCTACTTCACATGGTACTTTGATGCGACCTGTCCAGAGAATTTATCCCTTGGAATGTGAAGATCGACCAGGAAATATCGGACCATCTAGCAGATATGAATCAGACGCAGAACTTCAAAGTCAAGATGTGAACTATCGCCAGGCTGATAGCAGATCCAGCGAGCTGAGCAGCCCAACAGTTGATAGCAAGGTATCATCCGCGGAATGTGATAGTGCGGGAGTGAAAGATGTCAACATTGACGTAAAAAGCAGAGTATCCGAAAAGTGTTCTAGAAGTGGTCGTCGGTATAAAGCTCCTGATAGGTTTTACTGAGTTGTTGTTGCTCATATCGAAGATTGATTTGACATTATTTCATATGTTCTTTATTTGAGTTACTCACTTGATGAACGTTCGTTACTCAGGTGGGAGAATGTTGGAAATATACCTTGTATTTTGAAATGTTTACAAAAACTGTCACTTTGATAGTTAGATCTGAGAAATAAAGTCAGAATAGTTTGTCACTTCTGTTTCACCCGAATTTATATTTTATCACTTCATTATATACAATTCAGTAAGTCCAGTGTTTGAATAATTGTATCCAGTGAAGAACCAGGTGATTTGGGTATAGCGGGTAGCTGTTCTTTCGAATCACAACAATAATATACCTCGAATTATTCACAATAAATAATCGATATATTGGTCCTCATAATGAACGATGTATGAAATTTGAAGGTCCTCACATTATACAAGAGATATATGGAATAAAAAAATCGATATATTTCTCTTTTGATGTTATACATACAGATATAGATGTGAATGTATACCTCGAAATGCAAATGTATACCAATATATACGATTATCACAATATGTATATTCGGTCCCCATATCTACCCCCGTTGGTTTGTCGGTATTGAGTTTCGACGTTTCGCCAACATTTCTCTTAATTTCCAGAATAACAACTTCGCATACTCAACCATCCGTGAAAACCTCACTTCTCAAGAACTAATAGGAGTTTCTTCTATTTTGTCACAGTCACAATCATGAAGTGATCATTGAAAAACAATTTTACTCACATTGGCGTTAGACTGTCCATCATCTTATCCGATAAGGTCTCTGACATCACTATCAGTTTTTTATAGTCGATGGTGGTAGGGTAAAATTTTTCATCTATAACCCTGTTGGTGCAGTTGGAGAAAGCTGTAGAAACGTGAATGCATGACTTCAAGTGTGGCATCTGACGAGCTAAAAGGAGTATGTCCTGAGGTGCCCTTACATTAATGTGAACTGCACTCCTGAGTTTTTCATCAAAGCGGACTGTGGCGGCAACATGGAAAATTATATTGACCTGGAATGAACAATTCTTGTGATAGTATATAGTTAAACTGGTTTATACTACAGGAACCTATGGCATGCTGAGATATCAACGAATTTACTATACGTTATTTCATCGCATTATTAAATGCATCAATTTATTCCGAACACCTTTTAATTTTGTACAATTGAATAACATTATTAAATAAATTGAATGACTTATTATTTCTTGCAATTTGATTTTTCGATGAATATTTGAATCAGGAACACTAATCAGATCTCCTCAAATTTGAATCGAATCAAAGGTTATCTCCAGACAGACCCTTCCATATGTGTATCATTCCTTGGCGTAGTTTTTTCACATTCAAAATCTCTCAATACGATACAGCACTTGTGATAATCTGAATTATATTTTCTGAAGAACAGTTGACCCATCTGAATAGCATTTCAATGATTTGAATTTCATTTGATCTTATCTGGAAATCATCTGCAATTTTCTGAATAACAATTGAAGCAAGTGTAGACAATTTGATCGTTCACCAACCTGCCTTGTAATACTCAGCCTATGAGATAATAGTTATAATATTGATGGGTTTGATAAGCAGGAAGCATGATTCCTGCTAGCGGTATGATATCGTTATCATCGATACGGTCGTTAATTTCTACTTTCTGTTACATTTTTGAAACCTCCAAGCAGGCTATATATAGATTGTTGGGTTCATCAAAAAACATAAGTTATTTTGATTAGCATTTACCAAGTTCTATCCATAAATTGTACGTTGAAAGGTAAGGCCCCGTTAACCCATTGCTCGCACGAGTTAACGGAACGAACAATTTCAGAACAATTTTCTGAATGACAACATGGCAACATTGATGAAATAAAACCCTTTGTCAAGTCAAAAGCATCTTTCAGCATTCCTTGGTAGATCTTGATGCATTGTAACAATTTAGTCGAACAAAATTAATAAATAACAAATCTCCATTATTATTAGTCAGTGAATGCATTTATTTAGCAATTGGGAAATTTTTTTGAGAAACGATTTTTTATATTAATATTTTCATCAATGAATATATTCCTGAAGTTTTTCAACTGTGCCTTTGTTCATAACAATATTTCGAACAAATTCAGCTCAAAAACATTAGGTATTACATAGATTTCAGTAGAATGAAAAATAAAAAAATAAACAAATTGAATTTTTTTCATGAACATTTCCAAACCTATCAAAAAATGAAAAATCGAAATTTTTCAATATTTCAACGGGTATTTTTTCTAAACGAATAGAAATGAAGCCTCTAAGAAGCTCAAAAAATCTAATGATTTCAATTCAAAACAGAACATTTTCTCCCCAATATTCATATTCAATCTGTTGAAAGTTGTTTTGTTCAAGTCTCTGATTCGGCTTACGCGTGCTAGAGCGACGCTACTTGTTTCAAGTCCAACTTTGGAAAATTTTAACTATTTTCAGCACAGTCTTGAAGTAGGATTTTTTCTAGATATATCAAATATTATATGAGATATTCCCACGAAACCAAACAGTTTTTTTTCACTCGACTGTTTAATTCATTTGCAACATTCGACGGTCAGTTTTCAAAGTTTTATGTGGCAATCGGAATCGAATGACACCTCGATCATAATTGTCGTTACGGAGGATGAATTTTCAATAAAATGGATCTTTCGCTAAATTGAACATTCCCCCTTCATTTGTGCAAAGTGATATTTTTGGGCGGACACAATAGAAATTTTCCATGCGCTAACCCATATGTTTGTATGCAATAAAACACGTTTATCTAATTCCGTTTCGAAAAGTCAGGTATCACATGACGTTTGTGAAATTTGAAACGTCAGTTTTTTCAAAACTGTCACTTGAGACAAGTGAATGAGAGTTTTGTAATATTCATTACGCAACTAGTTGTGTAATAATAGAACAAGAAACTACTAATTTTATTCTTTGAAAATATTGAAAACAGGATTAGTCAAAGTACAATTAACAAAATTCAAAGCAGAACCCGATGTTTCTCCTAATTCTGCTACAACTTTTTCTGTTCTGATCTCTTTCGTTTCTTCTCTAAACATTCTTTTCGAAGCTGGCTCAGGCTCAGATTCTCCATTCATGATATCCTGAGCAATTCTTGGTAATTATCCGTTAAGCGGGCTCCATCGTGAAATTAAAAAATTTTTGGTGGAACTTACGTATTTCGGCCTCCTGAACAAAAAAGTCCAATAAAGTTTTTGGGGCTCGCGACTAGTTTCGGAGATACGGCCCCCCAAAGACAGGAAATCGAGGTTTTCAGGGTTGACATTTATGTTTGTTTATTCAGCCAATTCCGCTCGAAATTCATCCTTCTTCCTATCAGCACAATATACACATTCTATACCACCTTCTTCATCACTTTCCAATAGAATTATAAGCATTTTTGACTGACTATGTCAAGTGTTTTTAATAGTTGAAAATTTGAAACAAATTTTCTTCTCGACGGGATTTTTATAGAGGGGGTTTTAGCGAATAATTTTCACTATGAATTTTTGTAATTTCGTTCAGTAATTTGAGTTTTACAGCGTTCTGAAATTGACAGTTTTTTCAAATACTTTTCATACCACATGTAAAAATTAATAATTGGGCACAGTTTCCTATCATCATTTCATTAACTATACAAATTTTTAACTTTTTTAGCAGCGCTATGTTATTATTTATTAGTTGTTGACCCTATTTCCCACCATAAAACTAAAATATTAATGGTTTAGGGCTCATCTGACTTTGAATCCTAGCTGCACATTACGAATATGCCCTTCAGAGCATTCTTGGAAGGGAATACATTTCATATATATACACTTTGCATCCTATTCGAATTGGGAAACATTGGAGCATATATATATATATATATTTATTGTCGTTGAGTTCGGGTTGAACCGCGTCTGGAGTTTTGTTCTCGACGTTTCGGCTCCGATTTTGGAGCCATTTTCAAGAGGTAAGTGTGACTTCACGCTGAGGTCTCAATCTGCCTACTCCTCAGGTGTTGTCACAGGGGGCAAGGGTTTGTGACTTGACGCCGGGGCCTCGATCTGCCTACTCCCCAGGTCTCGTCGAACAGTTCGATCAGTTCGATCTAAGGAGTAGGCAGATTGAGACCTTAGAAAGAACTCGTGACGAGACCTGGGGAGTAGGCAGATTGAGGCTCCGGCGTCAAGTCACAAACCCTTGCCCCCTGTGACAACACCTGAGGAGTAGGCAGATTGAGACCTCAGCGTGAAGTCACACTTACCTCTTGAAAATGGCTCCAAAATCGGAGCCGAAACGTCGAGAACAAAACTCCAGACGCGGTTCAACCCGAACTCAACGACAACACACAACTGACCGCGGAAACCTATCCGAACACATATATATATATATATATATATATATATATATATATATATATATATATATATATATATATATATATATATATATATATGTCTCTTGACTCATCATTTTCAGTGCAATTATTATGAATAGTGTTTCATTCTGATATATTGGGTGACATTGACTAGTTTTCTGTTATCACAAAATGCACAATTATTATAATTATTGTTATTTTTTCAGGTGGATAACGGCTATCAAGTGCGGAAACGTATTTCAATATATTCAAGGTTGTCGTATATTATTCGAAAACATAAAAGACTACTGTAGGTGAGGCGAGGAAAAATATATTTTTATTCTATAGCAGATATTTACTTTAAATATCAATATAATGACTAATATATTCAACCATCAAGTTTAAAAAAAAACGTCATGACACACGTATTTCGTTTCATTAGTGAGAAGATTTGGACAGGAGTATGTGAAATATTCGGTATAAACTCCACATATAGTCAGTAGGCACACTTGAAGACTAGCATTTCATTCAGGCAAGTTTCAACATATACAGTAGGTCAATCGAATAACATTCATCAGAGAACAACTAGTTTCCTGGATTATACTCCGAAAGGCAATGATTCAGAGTACCTCGAACAGAAGTAAAGTATATCCACGTCTCTGGACAGCAGATGGCGTAATGATGGCTCATTTTGTTTATCGTAAGTATCAACCTTGCTCGAAGTATGATACCCTGGAAGGAATTTAATTTTCAATTGTGGGAAATTATCGACATCGAGTTGATAGCCCAAATAGCCCGAAACCAGTGTTCGAGTGTATCAGTCAGAATAATTGAAAGTAATTCCGCCAATAGCACATGCAGGACACCTCTCAGATACAGTTCAACGTCCTTCGTAGTACTAACCAGGGAAGTTGCTGTTTTCTGTCAGATGTCAGTCTATTATCCCGTGTTGTAGGTAATTTGGTTTAATGTGAACAATAATTGTACGGGTTGCTCTTCAATTTTCCAAATAATTCCCTTGTAAGTACTATTCAATGACTAGAACTCTTGTTTTGAGGAACAACCTTCGAGCTTTTTCAATCGAAGCCAATGTAAATATATTGTTATGTGAGGCTATGAAAATGCACATCCTTTCATAGACGTTTTGTATTCGACTCAGATTGAACTGAAGAAGAGACAAAAAATTTTTACCAAAATTATCATGTTCCTGAATACAATTCTGTATTTCGTGAGTCTGTTATATTAATTTTGAGGTGAAAAAAAATAATTTAAATATTTTATCCTTCATGGAAATGACATTCTTACAAAGTAATACTTTCCAAAATGTTGCATATATCAAAGGGGTTTACTTTCGCGTCTGGTGATTCCGGGAATTTGAAAGGGGGGAAAATGAGATAAACAATTTAGAAAAAAATATATACCTCATCCATAAGTAGTTTTCTATCTTGCATGGTGAGTCCCAGATCTGGCAACGAACAATCTCCTGCAATTCCAACAACTTTATGTCTGAATTTTGGACATTCTTTTTTCATCCTGTCGAAAATGACGTCATCAAAAATTTGGCTGACTCTTGTATCCATATCTTTTCCTTTCTTGTTTCTGACAAGAAGATAGAGTGTGGATACATTCGGGCAAGAGCGAAGTAACTTATCTAAAAGGATTTTTCCTAGAAACCCAGTACTTCCTGTTATGAAGATGTTGGCATTATGGTAAAACTGTTGTATTTCCGTTAATTCGAAGTTAGTTTCGCCTATATTATTGTTGCTAACTTGGATATTCGTCTCGACCATTTCAGAGGGATCTGAAAAAAATTACCAGCATTATTCACTATATAAATTACACAATTTGTATTTTTTTTTGAGTGTTTCTTTTGGTATAATGATTGGAAATCTTGGATTCGTATGCAAAGATATCGGAAAGGTGTGATTGGGATCAACCAGCGTTTCGGAATGTATCGTTCGTATGGATTTCCAACCGATTTTCAATATAAATAACGACTACTTCATTGATGTTAAAGTTCCTGAATACATGACAACTGCCTGACAAGACAATTCGGTATATAAACAACAATTGACCAAAATATTGGTTGGATATAGCTCAAATTGAAACAGACTGTTAATCAGATTGCTGGTTTGTTGAATTGAGCTATTCGGTAGTATTTTATATATTCACATAAGAACAAAATTGAGAATTATATCGTTTTAATTGAACATGTTTTTTAGAGTGGCCTCATTTATTTCAATTCCAAATGAGACTTCTACTGAAATCACATTTCATAAAAGAGGTTCTCTGTGTTGTAGGAAAATTCAAATTCCTTTCGGAGCAGTTCTAGTTATGGTTCGGTTTGGATCACCGAAACAAAAAATGGGATTTTTATTCAAAATCCCTCGAAATAATTCATGAAATACAAGCAGGTAGCTAACAACTACAGGGGGAGTGTCTTCCAAAAAAAAGCGAACATTTCAGAAAACTGGAAAATATCGAGCATTCAACGCATTGTCATTCTTTGTGAATAACTGCATTCCTCTTGCAAGAATAAGCTGCTCGGGAGTAACCCAGGAAAAGTATTGTATTCGACAATCTATTTCTTCCAATCTTTTGTTCCAAAGCATTTTCCCTTATGCACCAACTCGTTGAGTGGTGCTACAAGCACAATATGGAATGTGTTCAGCAGAGTAACTCATAACTGTTCTAATAGTCCAAGATCCCAGAGCAATCAGACATAACTCATTTTCACACGGATGAAACCTGAAGTTTTCAGTAGCGTCTCGTGTGCCATGAATACCTACGCGCTTTGTAGAACTTGACGAGTGACACGTGGGCAGGTACTAGGTGAGAAAGGTAACTTAAAAAGAGAATAATTGAAACAAAATTTACATGGCTGATTTTTATATATATCATGTAGAATATTATTTTCAAGTAATATCATAAGTGTCAGACACTTTTGATGGACCAGAGCTTTTGTCAGACGCTTTTAAGCTACCAAAAAATAAATGAACTTTACTTATTTTTACATGTCTGATTTTTCAATATGTTATTGAAGTATTTATTAAAAAGTTGTATTCAATCAGTCAGACAAATTAGAGTGACCAAACATCCCCTGAGACAAAAATTATTCAGCCAGAAGTATGAGGGCGAGAGCACTATGCATGTGCTAACGCTACCGCCGCACTCGATTCTGTAAATGAAAGGAGTTTGCTCAATATCATAGCCCCATGTCCCAAATATATCAGTATGACATCCAGATGCTTGAATCCGCAAGTGTCTGTTATTCTTCAACTCATTTTTTTATGAATGTTACGTGGTAGTAGAATTGCTTGGCAAAATTCAGCCGCTATCACCTTTACTCATTATTTCTTGTGAAAAAATGCAGATGTTTTTTTTTTAAGTGAACTCAACATTATTTGAGAGAGACAGATATAGGAAAAAAATGGTTGTCAGCAATCAGTCAACCGCAATTCATGAGTTGCCAGGTCTAAACAGATATTTTATTGTTAATTATTCACACTCCGTGATTTTCAAGTGAATTATATATAAAATTGAAGTTTATTCTTTTTTTCGCACTATAACACATGGTTGCCTGTGAAATGAGTGCCGCAAGCAGAGGCTGCGATCATTTGAATTAATTTCTTCCACTCAGGATGACTGAGAGTAAGGCTGGATTCAGACAGATCCAAAATCCGATCGTACGACGATCAGATAGCATTCTGATTGGTCTAAATTGGTCTAAATTTAAATTTAGACCAATCAGAAAGCTATCTGATCGTCGTACGATCGGATTTCGGATCTGTCTGAATCCAGCCTTAGGGACACAAAATGCGCGCGCTGCTTTGTGTTGTAAAGGAAAATATGATGTAATATAGTAGGAGTCAATCTTCATTCCCATTTTTCATCTGTGATATGATATATTTCAAGCATAGTGAATACACACAGAAAAATGTATAAAGATGAAATCATGCTTTCATTTTCATACCTATTGAGTCTTTGTGATATTTTCTGAATACTAATTATTATTATATTATATCTGAATTATTGTTTTCGAATCTGTTGAATTTTTCAGTTAAATCGAAATATATCAATATTCATTCATTGAAAGTATTAATTATATCGTGGTTCTTTATAATAAGGACGCCCTCAACTGTACAATCACCTGTGGTGTATTCCATTCCTTTCCCAAATTGTGAGTAGACTTAGATCAGTCGAACATTCAGAACTTTGAAAAATCGTATTATGACGAATAAAAGTGATAGCAGACTTCTCCCAGATAGATGTGCATTAGGTGTACATGTAAACAGTACAGGTCAGAATACAAATTTCAACAATACGAAAATATTGATTAGACAGTGCAAAATTTAGACTTCTAAATTTGTTCGTCTCCGTTAACCAGCTGACGAACGTCAACCCTCAGAAGTCGAAACTTGTGCGAGCAGTGGATCAACGAGGCCTTAACTTTTAACGTGCGATTACCCAGAACGGTGGCCCGGCGGGAATCGAACCCCAGTCTTCCGATTGAAAGGCGAATGTGCTAACCTCTACACTCTCGAGTACCACACCAAGACATTATTAATGGAGATGGCCTTCATCTTTCAGTCGGATCAATGTTCGAATAGAAAAACAGATTACAATCATTTGAGTGGAACTAACTCGTACTCATTACTTGATGGAAAAAATTCATAATTTTAACGATTCTGTCCCAAGAAATGCATCCATAACTACGATGTGATTGCCGCACATGGCATAAATATGTTAAGATAATTTTAATGAGTAATGATAATTTGAACTGTTTTAACGTTTTTGAGTTTAATTAGAAAGAAAGTATCGGAATTCATATGTTCGAGTCCGGTAGTGAAAAATTCTTATAATTTGACTGATGATGAAGGAGAATTAAGTTGCAAAATGTCATCTGACGAATGGAAACGTGTGTGGTTTAACCGTTTCTTTTTTTTTACAAGAAGAATGTAGAAAATCCCTGTTATCTGACTTCCGGAGGTCTCTAACTTCTAAAATATAGATAGATGGAGAAAACTTATGAAGTAAACCACCTTCTTGTGTGATAACCTTCACCAAAATTCAAAACGCGTGAGCAAAAGTAATGTAATACTCAGATAACCGGGGACATCAGAAATTGATTTATGAACACTTCATCAATCTTGAAATACCCGGGTAAATTTCCCACGCTTGTGTGTAGCTATTCCTTAGATATATTGTTGTTCTAAAAGGCTTGAAACAGGAAGCAGAGGAGTTTCCGAAACATTGCCAAGGGCAAAGGGCATCTGACCATTGAGAACGTGTGTGCTCTGATTCTTTCTTTGTACTATGTATCGAAATACTTGAGCACAAGCAAACATCTTCTGCTAATGTTGCGGGGCATATATGGAACTTATGCAGCTACTATTGTTTTACTTTCTCTTTCAATGTCGGCCTATTTCCGCTACCAAGGTCAATCACCGACGCTGGTGAGCACACCCCATCCAACCTGAAATTTTGCCGAACCCTCTGGTATTCCAACCAGAGGTAGGGATCTTTTTACGAGCCCAACATCTATGGACCCGGGACCGCCGAAGGACGGCATATCCTAAATATATCTCGTGCTCAACGATATATTGCCTGTGAATATGATATTCTGCTGCAGTTGTATGGGCTTTCGACGCGGTCTTTCCCTGCATGAGGTCATCCATCCAAGTACTAACCGCGCTGCTTAACTACAGATATCGAATGACTGACAGTCAACGTGAAGTGCTGGGCCGTGCCAATTAACAAACGTTATGACGTACTCATCCAGTGAGTACGTTTCTATTCATGTGATTAATAGAATTTCCCCTATATTTTTAAACAAAAAATTATTCATCAATTCGAGATCAGTTGACATGTTTTGTCGCATTAGAACTATTGTGATGTTGATAATATTATCCTTCGATTTGCTAATAAATAATCACAAAAACATGACCTATAATATAATTATATAGAAACTGAATTGATGAAAATTTATTATACGAATTCATTAAATTTCGAGTTCCTTTTTTCATTATTTGAAGAGATGGTATGGTTTCAGAATCAGGTTAACAATAAAATGTTGGAGAAACAATAATGTAATCAGTCAATTACACCTAATAAAAACGAGTTTGGTTCCCCTCTAGTAAATGTATCAGTCATTTCGTCTGAGGTCATTGTTACCAAAATATTTCCCAATTAGTTACACTGGAACCCATGATTACCTTAGTATCACTTCGGAATTCAGTTCATGCAAACGTGAGTTTTGCGTTACATTAGAATGATATCGCTTTCTCTTATTCATAGCCACAAAATGAATTATTAAATACTCAATTATTCATTAGTCTGGGATGGATTCTCTCCTAACAACGTAAGAAAAAAATCTTCTTACTATTGATCGTTCTCAATTTCTACCTCATAGAATTGAGAAATACTGTTTGCCAAAATGAAACGTTCACCTGAAGTAAAATATAAAGACGGCTTCCAAGATATCACCAAATTCATTACTTTACTTGTTTTATCGTTACTATTGTGGCCTGAACGAAATGTTCTAAGATAGTTTAAGCCACTAGTCAGCTGTCTCAATATTTTTTCTCTCTCTGTTATTGAACCGAAATGTAGAAAATTCGACTAAGTTCATCACATGAAATGACTATTCAACCATTGAAAAACAATATTTGCTTTCCGGGAATTTTCGGAATATGCAATGACTCTTTCCTTGAAGGCATATCAATTCTAATTCGAAATATCAACAAGCAGCCCATCCACATTATCTTAAAGTTTTTGCTATAGAAGTGAACTTGATTTATTCTTATTTCTTCATTATAGATTAATATACCATTAACGTTGTTGGTCTCGTCGGTGATCCGTCACAAGAATTTAACGTTTTTTTCAATTTTGAATTTATATTATTCGCACAGAAGGAAATTTGTCAGCCTCAGAAAAAACCTCCTTCAGTAAGGGGAAAGTTCGACCATTCTTTTGAAAAAATATCCTTGACCAAGAAAGATTCCGCAAGTCTGCAAGCTCACGACAAATGGGTTGGAATTCCGGACTCGTCGGGTCATCCGTGTTGAAACATCTAAGGGTGGAACGACTGATGTCGATTCAGAAGAGCACCAATCCGTAGAAATATATTGTAGAACAGGGACAAGTCTCCGACCCTTTACGATAATCCAACGAAGTGAGCAAGTCCGTGAGCGAAGAATCACTAACAGGATGGATTGACTTTCTCTGAATAGAATCAAGAATTTTCAATGGATATTGTGGTGCGGAGCTCCACGCTCCACATATGAAAACTATATACTTATACAGGCCGTATCTGTGCGTTGTAGATCATAAGAAACTAGTGACAAGTGTAGTATTTCGTTCCACGAAACAAAAATCCACTAGACTCTGTAGGAAAAGTTACTCCTGACATCTGAATATGAAATGAAGCTATATCGGCTTTTTATTTTCGCTATTAATGCTATTGACGCTCATGCTTCTCTGAATGTTTGTTTCTCGTGCTGATATGGAGACTCTGGAAGAGAAACTAGTATGAAGAGTACTGTCGTCCGCAAAAATATGCACTGAACAAGATGTGTTCCCCAGGAAATCATTGATGTAAAGCAGAAACAAATAGGGCGCCAGAACTGAACCCTGTAGAAAACCTGTATTTATTAAGAGAATATCCGATAATATTCTATCAACAACCACATAGAGAGACCCATTAGATAAGAAACTCTTCAGGAAAGCCCACTATTGAGAAGGTAAAAATATTGATCGAAACTCGAAGTCTTGTAGCAGAATATTCAGAATATTCACTGATTGACTAAAAAATGGATATTGATAGTGGTTCTTCTTCCAACAAAATCAATTGTACACCTCCTAACATCAGAGGATCGGCGAATTATGCTAGCATAGAACTGCTACCTACCTGTTTTCAGTGTCAAATCAATTTTTCAACAAATCTCAGAATTAACTATACTGTTCCCACTAAAAATGTGTTCACGAAACAGCTTTACTGTAGCTCCCATTTGTCCTGCTTGAGAAAGCTATTGTATAGCAAAACACGTGTTGCAATTTTGTAAACCCATTGTTAGTGAGAGACCTCACAGAAAATGTATTAGTTTGAATATGGATTATCATATAGTATCGGTCAGTTCATTTCAATACATGTTCATTCTCCTAACATTCATCGAAGAGCCTGCTCTGAAAATAGTAAATTGTTACTAAATACTAATTTGATATTGTTAATATCTGACCAAACAAAATTTTTACCGGAAGTGTAAATGTATGTCTGGTATTTCGCTTACTCATAGCATGGTTTCCGTACGTTGCACATCTCAGAGACAAAGTGAAAAAGGTTGGGTTGTTCATTTGACACCTGCCTGCCTGAGAGGGACATAACACCCTGTTTCGACGATGCAATTTGTCGCTGCAATTTCTCGCGGCAACTTGTCGCTGCGAAAAATATCATATATCTGTCAGTTTGCATTGTCAATATTCAAAAAAGGGAAATGAATGTTACCAAGATAAACGCCTACAATATCACAACTGATATATGATGTGATTCATTTCTAATAGTTGAAATTGTGATAAATTCACCTTATTACTGAAATATGTGTAAAAAATTAAGAAGCATTGAATATTGGATCAGTAAGTTGAAAGGGGAAAAAAATCGACACAAATTTTACGATAATCAAAAGGAGTTTAGGAACATACCGAATTGTGATAAAAACAAAAATCGAATATCATTTCGAAACCAACATTAAGTGGAATCAAAAATCAAAGAACAAATAGATTATCTTGGAACGGAGGAAAACATGTGAAGAAATTCAATCAATTCCGAGAAGTGAACTAATAGAATTGAATCAGTAGAAAAAGATAAAAATTAAAAACACACAATTGCTGATACAAGAGATCAAAACGTTTATTTTTTTATTTATTCATTGTATTCATTTTTATATTCAATTATTTGTCCCTTTATTATTCCCTTTCTTCACTCATGATCTTTTCTTATTAGTTGTCTTTTCAATATTTCTTCGAATTTTTCATATGCCTTAGTTTTCTTCATCAGTCCTACAATTCCACTTTGCTCATTTTCATTTTTCTTCTAGTTTTTTTTTTCAACCAAATAATTCATTTGTTACATGTTTCCAGAGAGTTTGATACATTAGACAAAGTCGAACTACTACATCTACCAGTGAACCAGACTCGAACAAAATCAATGAGTTCTTCAACATAATATTCTCTGTGACATTCGTTTCAACATGTAGGTACCACACTCACTCTAATTTCGTTTTGCAACAGGGAGAATAATATTTGTAAGAATCAGACATTGAATAAAAGTTTCTACTTGCTAAATACTAGTCACCCACGTTCATGAATATATTCTATTATTCATTAAATTATCTTCTAAAATAGAAACAAACGCTAATTGACCTTCACTAATAAGGAAGGATATACACCTGTTTGAATATTCTTCGACATGGTTCATTTATTGCAGCAGTTAAATACGGATTCAATCGAACGTGAAAGAGAATAGATAGAATTTACTATGTGAATAGTATATACGCGGCCATACCCAAAATTATGTGATGATATATCTATTCACTAGAAGATGCAAGTAAATGATTTGCAAATATTTCGAACGAAATCAAATTAGGCGCAAAGTGATATTTTTGATTCAATCTAGTAAAAAACCAATGAACTCAAGATTCAATGATAATAAAACAAAATTCGATACCTCTCATATATACCGTGTGACACAGACTTATGGTACACCCCCGTTTTCTCCTTTGTTTTTCTAGCTATAATTTTGAAATTCGGCTCACTGAACAGCATTTCTCGACATATCTGAAAGAAAAAAACAACTTCCAATTTTTCCGGAAATGACATCAACTTTCGATTCTTGAATGGGACACCCTGTATATTGTTACATGATCGGCTAGGGATGATCATGAGGAATCCAACGATACCAGGTTTAATGATGTTATCTCCAATGACTGCGGAGATATCGCCATTTATATTATCCATGAGCTCAACGAGTAGAAGAGAGAAACTTTTTCTGGCGGGTCAATCCAATTCTCTTTCCCACTCATTGAGCTTATGAATAATATAAATGGCGATATCTCCGCAGTCATTGGAGATAACATCATCAAACCTGGTATCGTTGGATTCCTCATGATCATCCCTAGCCGATCATGTAACAATATACAGGGTGTCCCATTCAAGAATCGAAAGTTGATGTCATTTCCGGAAAAATTGAAAGTTGTTTTTTTCTTTCAGAGATGTCGAGAAATGCTGTTCTGTGAGCATATTCAATGTTCCGAATTTCAAAAATATAGCTAGGAAAACAAACGGGGGTGTACCATGAGTCTGTGTCACACGGTATATATATATACATATATATTCGGATTTAGTGTGTTTTCAGGGGTAGAATTATCGGTCCGTTAATTTATAATGACATATCGCATCTCAGGGGTATCTAGAACCCCTTGTTGATGAATTGGCATTTATGGAGCTCAAAAAATATATTCTCAATAATACGGGGCTTCGCCTCACAACACTGCTCTTATCACCAATTTTCTGGCTGCAAATTTTGGTGATAATTGGATAGCCAACCAAAGACCCAACCGTTGGCCAGCCAGGCTACCGGATCTAACGCCTATGGACTTTCACCTTTGTGGAAGGTTGGAATATCTTATTTTGAAACTTTCGAGCATTTTCAGATACGAATTGGAAGTGGCAGTGATGCGAAGTTTTGCTTCTCTCACTCTTATTAAACTAATTAATTCGGTAAAACAAGAAAATGGTAAACATTTCGAACATCTCTGAAAAAATAAGTTTGGTCTTTATCATTATTATCTTCATTGTTGAAGTTGTAGATGATGAAAATTAATGAAATAAAAAAAAGTAAGTGGGTTTGTAAAGAAGAAGAATAATATAAGAATTTTCGACGGCATTTTTTCGAAATTCCATGAAAATTAATTGCGATAGCCGATTCATCTACAGTTTTCACTCTTCACACGTGTAGAGCAGTAGTCCAGTCTATGACCATTTTTCCGTGTATTTATCCCATACAGCACCGATTCGCATGAAAATTTGGATTCAGGATCTACATACCCTCTTTTTCAAAATCTACCCTGTGCCGAGGGTTGCTTTCTCCCTGGGGTGGATGCCACCCTTCTTGGGGGTGAAAATTTTTTTATTGGAAATAAGTGCGGCAATCAATAGATTGACTAATTTTGAGTACTTTTTGTTAAATGAAGTTTTTCCTGAAAAGCAATACTTTTCGACTTATTCGCGAGTGAAATTGTCGGTTTTCAGGCTAAAAAACACGTTTTCAGATCCTTTTTCGCGAATAACTGGGAGAATATTCATCTTATCGAAAAACCTAGAGAGAGCAAAATCATAGCTTTTCAAAAAACAAACGCGATAGTTTATTTGTGATGTATGCAAACCCACTACAAACTGAATAATTGCTTGTTGGAAGTTGATTGGTATTTTCAAACGCCAAAATGGAAAGTTTCTACGTACAAAAACCAATGCATTTTTCGGGAGAAACTCAATGGACCTCTTTTGAAGTCCTTCAAAAATCCTTCATTTCTGTTATTTATAAAAGTTTCTAGCATCAAAACTGACAGAGGTATGAACGAAATAATGCTGAATTCTCTTTTTTCGTCGAAAAAAAAATTGTGAATAACTCATCCTCTCTTCCCCCTCTCTGAAAAAAATCGTTATTACTCCATATTTCTTTTCATTCATGTTTCAATAATGAGTTCTGAGTTTTCCATTATTTGTGAGCACGTAGTTTTGGGAAAAATTGAGATTGAAGAGAAAAAATCATATACGTAATTCAGCGAAAAATCACCATTTCTTCGAAATAATTCGAAAAGTATTGATCACATGCAAAATTTTCTGGAGTACAGAATTGGAGGTTATTCTCCTCTGAAAATCTTGGTGTTTCATTTTTTCTGGAGGATGAAAATAGAGTAAGATATGGCCAATTAAATATTGTGAGGGGTTCGCGCAAAGTACCTTTTGAGCCCTTTCAGCATGAACCTTTTCAAAAATGGAATCCGAAACAGAAAATCATGTGAAAAGGCTTATAGCTCTTGAAAAAAGCTACAAAATACTTTTTCAATGGATCTGATTGCTTAAAGACTAAGCGAGTTATGGGGAAAAAACAAAAACAATTTTTATAGAAATTAGAGTATATACATTAGTATATTGAAGAATACACATAGTTTAGGCCTAGTGGAACTATATGATCTCCATCGATCACACATCCAAATCTAGACTTGACCTTTTTTTAATGGGGTAGTTTTCACCCTTAAAAAATCAAAAGCAACCTCGAGTACAGAGTTAACTTTGAAGTAGAGTCTCAATCTGAATTTTCATACAATTGGGTTTCCCGCTTACTCAATAACAATTTCGATATATTTTTTTAATGAAAACTATCATAAGGGTGGTTTTTAGGGGTCGAAACTGTTTAATAGATCAGAAATTGTCTATCAAGGTCAATTTCAACGTATTTACAGACGACTGCACGCTCAAAACTAGTATTTTGTAATTATTTTTAAAAGGGTTAGGTTTCACCTCTGATGAATAAAAATCATCCCCAGGCACAACCTCAACTTCGAAAGTAGATGGTGGATATAAGCTAAATCTCAAATTGAATGCAAATAGATACTGAATAAGTTGAATAACTGCCAAATAACACGTTAATTATTATTTTCTGATGATATTTTGTCACAAGGGGGGGGGTGTTAAGGGCTGACACTCATTACTGAACCATAAATAATATTAAAAATTATCAATTGATTGATTTTACTGATATAAATATGATATCAGTTTATTACATGCTCCAATCTTAGATTTTTTGATATTTTTTTCCGAATAGGGGTGGTTTAAACCCCCCTCCACAAAAGCAACCCTCGGTACAGGGTAGATTTTGAAATAGAGGGTGAGTAGAACCTATATCCAAATTTTCATAAGAATCGGTGCTGTATGGGATAAATACACAGTTTACATTTTTTTTTACCGTCATAGATTGGAGTACAGGTAGTTCCCCTATTTCTGTTTCATTTTTATGAATGCAGCGTATAGTGAGATATTATTCAGGGGTCTGTGGCATAAAAAGTTTCGTAAAATTTTTTTCCCATCAACCTCCAAGTTCCAAACAACTTTCAACTCCATATATCTTGCCTAATTTACCTGTGAATTATATTGCATCTGCAAACATTAAAAAATTGTGATTGTTTTCTGAAGTTACTGCTTTCGTAAAGCTTTTACTACCGGCAGCATTGAGAGTTGCATCTCTTAGCGCAACTGCCACTAAAAAATTTTTCGTGTCATCCCTAATCTTTATGCTACTTACAAAAAAGGAGTACGAACGTATACGGTCCTTCCCTTTGAAGTGAAAAGCATGATAGGTTCAGACTAAATTTGCATAAGATGCATCCTTTTCAATAAAACTTGATAAAAAACATTATGGCCGTCACTCATCTGCGAGCAAAATAGATACAATTAACCTGTTGGGTGCAGACCAATTGTTTATCGAATCGAAAAAATAAGTGGAATTTCATTGATTTGCGTACAATACAATGCGGGTCAGATCATCAAACAAGTCATAGAATATTAAATTTGTCTGAGAACAAATGCAATGTGCGTCAACGATGACACATTTGAATGTATTACTTCACCAACTAATTCCATTATTCTCTATTCTCGGTTCATAGAACTCAAACCAACACGTTCCTATCGAAACAGGCAAATATTTTCAAGACAAATAACTTTTTTGCAACACTACCAACTTTATGGAGAGTTTGAAGTTATACTCGGACAGTTTTGCGCCATCAAATTAGTCACTAGATGGCGTGTATCTACAGAAGGCGCCTGGGTGTTTATACAATACACTACAATTATCTGCGAATCACCTTGAACCAGAAATATTAAATCAAATGCAGTGGGAAGTGACGGCATATCTCTTGAAATGTTACTATTGTGCGTTCCGTACCTAACACCAATTATCTTCATTTTTCAACAAATATATGGAGAATGGGATTTATCACAGTATATGGATACAACCGCTTATAATACCGATCAATTAAATATCTGAACTCGAAACAATGATTCAAGACCTTTCAGTATATGACCGTCACTCTCTAAAGTTATTGAAAAAGTAGAATATGAGCAAACACATGCCTATGTTAACAATAACCATATTCTACCCATCACACAATCTGGCTTCAGACAAATTTACTGTACTACAAGTGCCTTCGCTAATATAACAGATGACATAATACATGCGTATGACAAAAATGAAGTTACACTTTTTTTGTCACTTGACTATACTAAAGCATTTGATACCATAAACCATGCTCTACTATGCGCAAAACTCAGATACTATAGGTTCGAAAAAAAGTCTGAAATCTTTTCTCAATAACCGGACAGCGGGTTCTTATCAATAATAATGAATCACTAGAACTAAACGTTCATGGTGCACCCCAGGATTCGATACTTGCACCCCTTTTATTTATAATATACACATCTGACTTTTCTAATTGATATATTGAAGAAGTTTCGAATGCATACTCATGCAGATGACACCAATTTATATTTTTCTGCAAAAATTGATAAATTTTTATCCTCTGAACATTTACTGAACAATAATGTGAACCAGTTATTGAAAATATCTAGAAATTACTGTTTGAACATCAATCCAAATAAATCATCAGCTATAATTTTTGGCAATGGGAGAGGTCGAGAACACACAGACATTATTCAACCAAATATTTGAAGATCGACTCTGTGATCCACTTATCCTATCAATTATCAACTACTGCGATGTTGTGCCAAATGCCTCGATCTACTTAGTTCTTCCAGAATCCAGAGAGTTCAGAATGCACGTGTTCGATATATTTCTTTACTCAAAAGAAGAGATCATGTAACCATTTATATAAATGAGCTTGGGTGGCTGAAAATGTTAAATAAAAGAATCCTTTTTCGGTCGCTCTTTTTCTTATTGCGCTCCAAATGAGTACAACTCCTATCCTGAAGAACTGAAATCATCTCTCTCCTCAATCATAATCAAAACAGAAACCATACTTTTCACTGAACAATTAGTCTGACTAATCTATGAATTATTGCGGCATACCAAGTTCTTTGTCAGAACATCTTTTTCAAGAATAGCGCAAGCCAAACTCAGCCAAGGAAAATAAAGACCATTTATTATTATCATTATCATTATTGTTATGAGATTTTGCATTTCATTCATTCATTCATTGTATTTCATATTTTTTGTTCGGAAAAATTTGTTCATAAATAGGTGCTGAACTAGTTGGTTTGTACCAAATATCACCAAATATTACTCTAGTTTGTACATTCGGGGACAATTTCTTCTTGTGAAGATGCTATCTTGGTCAAGCGTAGGCAATTTTAATTTGGTGTAAGGGTAATTGATCACTGTTAGCAGTTTATATTGGAGATTCCAATCCCACGTATCATCAGCTTCAATCCCAATTTTTTATGAAGCCTGTGTAGAAAAGCACTAAATTAACTAAACCTATGGCGGCCGCTCAAAGAGGTATAATTTCATGTTTTTTTATTTCATATACAAATCTATATAACTCTGTAATAGAATATTTCTTCAAAACATTCAATCTTAATTTTGTTGCATTCTGTAGTATTTTTCGATTCCCAGTAACACGGGTGCTACTTCAATCGACTATTTCAAATAATATTATCATGAGTGCAATTGAATTTTATTACTGTGGGCTTCAAGGCATGTTGAATATTAATAATTGAATTGTATCAATTCTTTTCTGCTCATCTACTATCAATATTTTGAATGGATTTTCAGTAGTCTCAACTGACCGTAATTGTTGCTCGTAATGTTGCTTCCACACGTTTCATAGCTATCGCTGCCTTTTCTGGTTCAGATGGTTCTGTTGATACCAGAACTTCATCTTCGGCAAATCCTATCGATTCGTTTTCGATTTTTTTCTGTCTTCTACATACATGGAATGATGATGCCTATAATATATATATATATATATTTATATATATATATATATATTAATAAATGTCTCACTTGGTTAGTCGGTAAGAGGGGTTACTAGCCAGGACGGTATTGATATATATTTGTCGAACAGTTCTTGATAATGACTTCAAAATGGAGGTCGAAATGTCGAAAAATCGAAGAAAAACCATCAACGGATATAAACTCCGAAAAAACAATTTTCTCATAGAAGAAGATCCGTGAAAACATCCAATTCTACATTCCTCCTGAATGGGCAGGATATCTTAGAGAGCGGTGATTGATATCATCGATCAATAATAAAGGAACAAACATCTCGTATGAGAGTTCACGGTCCTACAAATATTGAGAGAGAAGTATTATAAAAAAGCAGTATCTCTGACGCAGAACAGACAATTGAAGTCAATGCTTTGTCTCGCTTGGTTATTCCGTGTGGGGGTAACTAGCCAGGATGGTATTGACATATATTTGTCGAACAGTTCTTGATAATGACTTCAAAATGGAAGTCGAAATGTCGAACAATCGAAGAAAAACCATCAACGGATATAAACTCCGAAAAAACAATTTTCGCATAGAAGAAGATCCGTGAAAACATTCAATTCTACATTCCTCCTGAATGGGCAGGATATCTTAGAGAGCGGTGATTGATATCATCGATCAATAATAACGGAACAAACATCTCGTACGAGAGTTCACGGTCCTACAAATATTGAGAGAGAAGTATTATAAAAAGGCAGTGTCTCTGATACAGACAATTGAAGGCTTTGTCTCGCTTGGTTATTCCGTGAGTGGGTAACTAGACAGGACGGTATTGACAAATATTTGTTGAACAGTTCTTGATAATGACTTCAAAATGGAAGTCGAATCGTCGAACAGTCGAAGAAAAAACATCAACGGTTATAAACCTCGGAGAAATATTTTCTAATTCTGGGAGTATATCCGTTGGTTTGTCGGTATTAAGTTTCGACGTTCCGTCAACATCTCAGTTGGCATTTACAAACATGTTACTGCTCCTCTTAGGTACCAACAGCTATTATTTGAAATACTTCTGCCAGTTCTAAAATAGGTTATCGTCTGTGAACTGTAGCGTAGGGGATCAGGTTGGCTTTTACCATACCATCGACAGACGGATCGATGACGTTTATCTGACCAATGGCTTATGGCCGTTCAGACAATAATGGTCCGTTTGGTTTGGGACGTCCTGAATCCACCAAAGGACCACTTTCTGAATCGTTGATGACAGCTCTGTAGATATTTGGTATGTTTCGAGAGTTGTCTCTTTTGTTGATTTCTCAATGCTTTTTCATCTCCATGGCCTCACGAAATCTATATAGGTTTCCGCAGTCTGATATGTGATGTGAACTTCCGTTCATCCGTGTCTGGAGTCACTGTTTTGTCGACGTTCCGGCTTCCACTTTGGAGCTATTATCAAGACTTTCGCGTAACTTGACGTCGCGTCGGGATGTGAGTCTCCTTATTTCCCAGTTCTCATCAGAACAAAGTGAAGGAGACTCAAACCTTGGCGTCGAATCACGTTACAGTCTTGATAATATGCAAGTTGGTTTGATGTAATTATAGACCAATTGCATTGCTTTCTATCATTTCCAAAGTCATGGAAAAAGCAATCGATATGAAGCTCATCAAATATCTAGAGAAATCAGGAATAATTAATGATCGATAATACGGATTTCGCCATCGAAGATCAACCAGTGACTTATTGGCTTATGTTTCTCATATTTGGCAGCATTCAATCGAGATATTCGGAGAAACGATAGCTGTTTTTAGTTCGATCGAGTTTGGCATCGGGGTCTCCTTTCTAAGCTTTTTGCGGACGACAGTACTCTTCGTACCAGTTTCTCTTCCAGAGTCCCCATACCAGCTCACGGTCGATGCTCTTTCGAATTGTTATCGATTGTTCCCCCCTTTGCAATATCTACATGGATTACTCGACGAGTACAGAATTCCCACCCCTTTGTTGTGAATTTTAAAACCTATCGAACCTCTCTTGCTCAGGGATCTTTCTTCAATAGAAGAGCTGAGCTTTGGAACACCTCGCATATAAAAAAAAATATCAACATTGCCAATAGATTGATTGGCATCAGCAATTATGTTCCTTAGTGAAATTGTGTATATTCCAATACCAGATCACTTCCGTGTATATGATTATTTATATGTTTATGTGCCTGTAACCTTTTTTCTGATTGATCGGCAGGTGGGCCACTCCAAAAAGTTCCTGAAGGAGATGGAACTACATTTCATTGGCGCTAATGTCAAGTGATCACTAGAGGTCTGATTGAATCCGCCAAGTTCCAAACAATCTATTTACCTAAGATCAGATTAAGTGTTGATGTATTTATTGTCAATGAATTCAATGTCAATAAGTCAATAAATTCAAAAGCTTATAAAAGACTAGCCTCCAAGATTTCGTTTTTACATTAGTATTTGTTTGTTCTCATTTATATATACTGATCAATGAAACCACAATGTCAAACTATCCTAGGAAACTAATTTCACCATCACTGTGTATTATAGCCAAAGAATAGCACATCATAGTGAATTACTCAACAAGTGTATAATGATGGCTATTATTCACGAGGTGAAGTTTACTACTACCTAAATCACCGAGAATAATAGAAGCCATTATACGCGAGTAGAATACTATTTTTATCCACGACTAATAAAAAAATTGTTGAAGTTTTTTTGTTGGAAAATTTACAAAAATATTTTCAGAAGCACTATTATTTAATTCGAACAAATATTTCATGCAATACTGGTGACAGGTTCGAGTCAAATTCGTTTGGATCCAAGAGCTATCTCGAAATGACACGCACATTCATATTCGCTGATAGCTCAGAGTAGAATGAAGGTGAAGAACTGAATTGAAAATCATTGGTGAATCAAGGGAGTATTTGACAGCAGTGAATAATGATTCATTATTCACTAGTGAATAATGAATCATAAAACATTGATATGCATCTTCTACATGCAGTTATTTTCAAATAGTTCAACACCATTGTGAAATTAAACGAAACGATTATTAATAATGAATGAATTTGGGAATGATGAATATACTTATTTGTAATGAATAAATCAAAAAATTTTGTATTGCAATAACAATTTACAATTATACACGTCTATAAAAAATTCTTCCATTCATCAAATTATAATACTGATAATGATATCATTTTTATTGTTTCATAAACGAAAACGTAATATAATTCATATACTTGAACTATTAAGTGAAATGAAAAGCGAAGTTCATCGTCCGTAATGCAATGCATCACGGAAAATGTTCTTCAACGAATTATGCAACATGAGGCATTCAAGTATTCAAATGAATTGAAAAGTTGACCTGTAACGTAATCTTTCGTCATTGTTCATCGGTATACTTGAAACAACTAATCTTGACCTCCTTACGTGCGAAAAATCTATTTCTTTTTATAATGATTTGCGTGAGATAGATGAGATGGTGTGGTTTCATTTCATTAGATTTTACCTCTGGGTGGGCATTTTCCAACTTCGGGTGGAGAATCGATAGTTTATATACAGGTACAGGGAGACATTCGGTGTTTGTCTCTATCAGAGAGTGTTTCTTATTTGGAAACAAGGACTCTATAATGCATCATCCAAACGCGACCAAGAATGCAGTAACTGAGGAACTTGCGTGTCATAAAAGTGATTTTGAGTACAATCGATTGGAACCTGTCAGACATTTCTGGAGTTGACTGAGCATACAATTGAGAGATGTTAGTGAAAAATCATTATGTAGTAGAGCAGATGGCGAGAATATGTCTGAATGAGATGTAATATATCATTAAAAATAAATTCCAGAGGAAGAAAATACACAGGTAGGAACTAAAAAAATACAAATGGAAGAGTAGAATTGAGATAATCAGAAGTTCAGCACCGTTGAGCTATATCACTTAACACAGCCTAGTTAGCTGTAGTTATATTCCTAGTCACAAAGTTTAATTATCATACTTTTGCTTAACGAATGACTTGAGTGTATGATAATTTCATGAAAATCCCAGACCGCATTACAAGAGAATCGTCTATTGAGATATCGAGAGTGTTCATACAAATATTTGAGATTTCTTTGATTCCAGTATAATGATTATTTTGATGTGTGATACTTTAGTGTATGGACTTGTCTGTGTTTCAGCCCATGATCTTAACGGTTTTGGAAAACCAATATGTTTCACGTTTCAACTATCGTAACAAATACAGGAATTCCCAAATAGCAAGCAATCTAATGGCCAGAGCACACATGAGAGGGCGATCCTGGAAAAGAGCCAGATCATCACGTCCCTTTCAATCCAGCCATACAGGCAATCATTGAACAATCTAACATTATCTGACATTAGACAAAAACATAGACAAGAAAAGTGCCAAGGCTATCTACAAGCATACCAGAGGAAAGCTCTCGTCCGAAGTTTTCATACCATCATTCTGCAACTTCGAAGGTCATACCAGCAAAACCAAGCTTTGAAAATAATACCTGCCAAACCAACCCCTAAAACTCAGAACTTTCGCTTTTCACTCTTCACTCCGAATCAGTATTCTCTGTGGACCCTGGTGGATCAATCTCCAATCATCTGAGCAGAAGGAATCCTTACACCCTCAAAAATTTACCACGGTGAAGTCAAAACCCCGCTCTAAAAAAAATGTCCGCTCCTGGCCCAGGCAGTATCTCAGCCACTGTGCTGAAATGAAATGTACCGTCATCAACTAAGTCTCTCGTCGACATCATGGAAATATCTCTGACTGAGAGCAACCATCGTGGCAATCTACAAGAAGTGGTACAAACAAGACGCCAAGAACTACCGCCCACTGAGCCCTATTTGCATATACTTGAACATAATGGAGAGAATCATCGAATCCAAAGTCGTCGATTTCATGACTAATTCAGAAGTTGTTCCCCACACCCAACACGATCCACCACAACCATACTCCTCAACCTTTGTACATACAATTTCGACACGACCAATACAGTGGAAATGTTCTGCTTAACTTTTATCTGACACAAGTCACATCAAATTATGCAGATGACACCAAATATTTTGAAATCACCTAAGTCGACAACAGCTACTTCAGAATGGTTTGGATAATATTCTGCGATGGAGTAATGATTGCTTGATCCCCTCGAATATAGATAAATGCTGTGTCTTACATCTAGGATCCAGGAATCCTCACGGTACATACACTCTCGATAACAAACCTCTGACATTCGTTAAAAGCCACTTACATTTGGAAATCCTAATGAATTCTAATCTTGGCCATGGACATAGCGCGCATAGATGGCATACAGAAAAAAGGAACTAAGTGTAAGGCAAGCCCAAATTCTCTCTCCTACTACGAACGCCTAGAACATCTTAATCTTTCACTCAGTGTACGCAGCCAACGTGGAGATCTGCTGTACACCTATCGATGCCTACGAAACAACTTCAGTGTTGACATTTCAACTTCATTTGCTCTGAATCGCTATCCATAACAACGTGATCACTCTTTCAAACTATAAGAGGAGCACAGTGCAGAGCACATATTTTTTTCCTGAGTATTTTATCACTGGAACGCAATCCCAAATCACGTTATGTTTGCCCCATCCGTGAACTCCATCAAAAATCGTTATGATGCCCACACTCGCCAATCCAGCTAACCTGTAGACAGGGCAGTTCAACTCTTTCAAGCTCTTCGAGGAAAACTTCAGAAACACACTGCACAGAATTTTTTCCCAAAGAAAGTTTTTCATATACCCGGTTGTGGACAGTTACTGACACAACAATCTGATAGGTGTTTCAGGTAGTATTATAGGTGTATAGAAATGAAACCAATCTGAATTTTGCATGAGATTCATGATAGTTAATTAGTTATAGAGAGAACTGAGATACCATCAAAATGACGTACTTCTGAAGTCGAAAGGGCAGTTTTTTGCTGGGGAAATCGCAAAAAAAGAGTTGAAATTCGCTCATTATTGGACAGATAATTACGATTGCAATGAATGTATCACGACTTAGTTATCACGTGGGGTGATTGGTTTTAGGATAGTTGGATAATGATAAAAATTTCAGATCGATTTGTCGAATACTTTTCGTAAAATTTCAATTGTTTTTTCAAAATTTTTGCAACATCGTTATAATACGCCCAATAGCGATGATAACCTTCCAGGAAATCCCCAAAGAAAGAGAAGAAGCACATCAGAAAATTCTAAGAAGAAGAAAAAGAAAGAACTTAAGAAATCGAGAGAAGAACAAAAGAACGAATTATATCAGATAGAAAACCAACGGAAAGCAGACTTCGAGAACTTCAAGTCAAGTTCAACGTAACATTTGAAGCACCCTGTATAAATATAGACCATTTCATGCTATTTTGGTGTTCTCTGAGCAACAAATAACTTCCATGTCTTTCATAAAACAATTCAATATCAGCTGTTTCATTCCGAACCCGCTTCATTTCCGAATTCAACAAAAAAATTGTAACTTGGCACCGGCGCATTGTGAGAAATCTAGCTCTGAGTGGGAAACTTTGGGGCCATTGTACTGTTCTTCCACTTGAGGAAATTATATCATTTGCTCTCATGGAAAAATGCAACACCCTGTTCATCTGAAACTAATTTCGGAATGTGGCCATTGTGATATTATGTAACTTATATCTTAAACTTTTTTCGCATATTTTCGCAATATCTATCATAAATATATATTGATCAAATACGCCCTATTGGGGAACCCTGTATATATGTATATGTAGTATATATTTTGTCGAATTTTCCATGATAGTACTTATGAAGAAATATTAATTTTGAGAAAAAAATGATTTTATAAAAAAATCAAACGGATAACCCGGTTCATTGAAGATTAGATTCTTCGGGGAACATTGCATATTCGTAATCTATCCAAAAAGTAACTACAAATTAAAAAAAGAATCATCAAAATCTGTTGATCAGTTACCGAGGTATAAGTATTTCAATAATCACAAGATCAAGATGGTTCTGAGCGCATCAATTTTCCGGGTGGATTGCCCCACCACTGACTTCGAAGAACCGGCCTTCGAGCGACATGTTTGAAGCCACGTTGATGATTTCATTCACATGCCTTCTCTTTAGTTGAAAACAAATCAGGTGGCAATTTCTGAAAGGAAATTGCTATCCTAGCTCCAGCTGATTTCAGAACATTCTTTTTGTTTTCAAAGTCATTGTAAAAATGCCACCTTTTAATAATTCTATATATATGAGCAGAAGTAGAGAAGATATTCAATTTGTATATGGGGTAAAAATAGCAGTACTTTTGCAATGAGATTCAGCGATGGTAAAAACAACATGTTTTGATCTAAATAAACGATGAGATCGGAACCTTTGGTGTAAAAGTTGAAACTTTTCCTAAAGATTAATTACCCTAACATCAAACTGATATTTTTGAATCGAATTGCGTATCGCTAAGAAGGTTAGTATTTTCAGGAGAAGAAAATTGACTTTGTATCAATTTTGGTGTTGGGGTAATTATTGATCTCTAGGAAATGTTTCATATTTTGATCTATATAAACTCAGTTTGGTAAATCAATCCTTTCTCGTCCTCAAGGTACCCGTATTATCATTATATCATCGCTATTACACGTATAATGATGTTGCAAAAAAAAACGTTTTTTATAAAAAATCAATCGTTCTGAAATTTTCGTCATGATTCAACTATCATAAAACCAATTACTCCATGTGATAACTAAGTTGTAATGCATTAATTGCATTCGTTATTACCAATCCAATTATGAGCAAATTTCAACTTTTTTTTATTTCTTCAGCAAAAAATTGCCCTATCGACCTCAGAAGTACGTCAATCTGAAGGTTTTTCACTTCTCTATGAGATGATACTTTGGATATAAAATGCTTTCACACCCAATGAAAATACGGAAAATTAATTTTTGTCATTTCAATTGTTTATAACTAATTCACTATCTGAAATGTCAATTGATCGCAATACCCAGCTATTTGATGAACGTTGTCCCGAATCTCAATGGTCCCATATCTGGCAGATTATTTGAGTACGAGATGAAAGCTAAATACTTCGTTTACCTGAACCATTCAGCTGTTTTGGTAATAGTCATAGGATCGCTAACGATTCCATCTATGCCAACAATCTGTTCTCGATCTAATAAATAATCTTTCAAGATCACAAGAATTTTCCGTCTCATTTCATAAGTTTCCAATTCATTCAACAGTCTTTCGTGGCATAACCTCATCGAATGCCTTGGGCAGGTCAATAGAGATGCCCAAAGTAGGCCTTTTCTTGTCTAATGAATCATAAATTCGAGAAGTTAATTGATATATCGCATCTTCTGTTCACCTTCCTGCTCTGAAACCATACTGAGACGTTGACAATATTTTGTACTTATTCAGGAATCTCATCATCCTCACTTTAAGTATTTTTTCAATAATCTTTGAAATATTCGAACTGAGGGAGACAGTATATAGTTGATTACTTCAGACATATATTCGCTTTTATACAGCGGTTTAATAATCCCGGTTTTCAATACTTTTGGAAAACACCCTGCGTCTAAACATTTGTTTGTGAGATAGGTAAGGGGGTCTTTTATTCCACTAGAAATGGATTTCAGTTTTCCTGATTATATTTCATCAAGATCAGAAGATTTTTCAGACTTGAATTTCATAATAGTTTCATAAACTTCATTACTATCAGTATCATGAAGATACATGATGTCAGCCAATCTTTTGCCCATGGTACTCTAGTGTTCGTTGAAACTATTCTGAATCTCTCTTATTCTAGTTTCTATCCTTTTTTTACTACAAAGACTATTGACACAGTCCCAAAGTGCTTTCGACCTAATTACATTTTCATCTATAACTTTTTTTGCACAATTGTTTTAGGTGCTTTTGTGAATTTGTTCATTTTATTTCTGTATTAGTTATAGTCACCCTTTAACATTTGATTATGGCGATTTTTCAATAAGGTGAACATTTTGTTTTCTTTTCGATGGATTCGCGCAGTGCAGGTGTGATCCAGTTTTTTCTGCAATCTAGAGATTTTTGGTCTTAACTTAACATTTTTTTTTCATATATGACTCGAGTTTTTCAATGAATTTCTCAGCAATTTCATCTGGATGTTCTTGATCATATACATCAGACCACTTTTCCAATCTGATCTTAGTTTGTCATAGTTAACATATTTTTCACAGATATCTCTAGGAAAATGAGGCCTACTTTCTCCAATTAAGGTAATGGTTAATCCTATTGGATCCTGTGATATTTTCTTCCAAAACGAAAGATCCAATTCCTTCAATTGAGTTCTTGACAAAAAAGTAGTCAATTGGATGGGTACAGAAATTTATAAAAGAAAGAAAACCGTAAGTGTTTAAAAAATTTGTATATTCATCAACATGATCCGAGTCCGAGAGTTGGTCTATCTTCAAATACCTGGTAAAAATGTGATTGTTACTGTTCTCGATATCTTTCGAATATTTTGACAGTACTGAGTTGAATTTCATGGGACAGGTACTAGGAGGTTTATATATACTGGTAATTATTATTATCTGCTCATTTAATAAATTTTTCAATTGTAGGGCGTTGATTTCACCAAATTCATAGATATTGTGTAAGCATTCAAGATCATTTCTCACAAAAACCACCATCCCATCATTTTTTTCAATCAGTACTATTATCATACAATACATCATATCCACCAATCTCAAACATTGTGATATCGTGAATTATATATGTTTCTGTCGGTATAATGATGTTCTTTAAATTTAGCAAGAAATATTATTTGCTCATCCATGTTCTTTTGAATACTCCTTATGTTTGTGTGTTGAACTTTGAATTTATCTGAAGACAATGTTTCAAAATCCCTCACATCTTTGATGATCTCTGCATTTATCAAATAGTTATTGTAATTCCTAATAAATTGATCCATTATATTCGTAAAAACCTCAAAACAGTTTCGTTAGTTCAACAAAAAAATATTCTCATCCATGAAACATAAAACAGTACAGATTCAAATTTCGGTGATATTGATAAGACAATGAGTTCATTGGTACGGTTGCCTTTGCGCGACATAATCAATTGAAAAGAATCACTAGGCAGTTTGCTACTTGATATCATAATGAGATGGAACTTCAGTTGTTCACAGTAGGTCTGGCTCTGAGTTTTTCCTTGAAGCCAGGAGGATTTTCATAAGATGATTTCTTAGTCGGAGTGAATGAGGTTTCAATGTTTGTTTTCAAGAAAATCGGAATCTGTTTAGGTTGTTGACTGATTTTGGTTAATTTTAGGGCTTCTTTAGACACATCCGACGACTCCTCAGGTGGGTTACATCTCTTGTCCACTGCTGGAGTTGCTGGCGCGCTGCTTGGTCTAATGTTAGTATCCTCTTCAAAACGATACAATTCCTCAACTTTATATTCCTTCTTGTCGACGAACACCCTATTGCCCTTGATGTAACAATTGTTTGTGAATGCTCTGGCCTTCTTCAAATGTCCACGAAGTATTTCCTTTTCTTTTCTTTCGATTTCTGCCTGGTCATCAACAATACATACGTTTGTGCCCTTCAGTCTATGACTGTTTTGAAATATTAATTTTTTTCAGGTAAGAGATTAGTTCTACTCTGAATGCAAAAAAATTATTGGCTCGCTTATTTCTTCCTAGGGTATCAATTTTCTCCTTCAGGTCTGAGTTTTCCTTTCTCGAAGGTTGAATGTTGAATTTATTTTCTCTAACGAATGCTTGTGTCATAGGTATTTTCCTTATATATTGAATTGGAAGAAAAAAGTGCATACCAGTTTCAGGTGTTCCTAGTTGTTTTTGAAGTCTTAACTATTCCAACCGTACTAACAACAAGTATATGCACCTATTCCTGAAGATTTGTTGAATATGACTATTTCATTTGCAGATTTCGCACCCGTTATGTTGAAGGTCAGAAGTGCAATCAACTTTTGGTTCCGATAGATAAACAGCAATTTCAGTCGGTTTATTTACATATTCACATATACTTCAAGAACCACCTCAATAAATAACGTTCGAGAACAATACTGTGATTCAACTTTTAGTTGTATATATATTAAATATATAACACACGGAATCATTTTTTATACTGCCGTTGTGGTGTGATCGTCCACCTCAACTCATTGGAACAAATATTCAACGCAACTTGTTTTAAAATTCATTAGTTGAAATGGTTGAAATGGCTTTTAAAATTTGAATAAGAAAGTTCACAGATGACTGCAATGACATGTCAAGTCAGGGACATTTTCCTATGAATTTCGCGGCTAGGTAGGGAATTTTTTAAAAGAATCGAATCGTTGCTATAGTGACAGGTCTAAATGCAAGAATTTCATGGGCTCAAATTCACATACATGAAATTTTTCGAGAACAGAAAATGTCATTTCCCTATGAGTTTTTGGGAACTTGCAATTTCTCATTAGAGATCCATGATTTTTATGGAACTTGTCGCAAATTCCGTTCCAAATTTGTTTCTCCACTTCCGAGATAGTTCACATCGAAAATAGAAATTCTGCCGGTATAGAGAAAACGAGTATAATAAATGCAAATCCTACCAGTCCAATGCAATTGTCTTTTTCTCCACCTTCAATCATATGATCACGAAGTTTTCTGCCATGTAGAAAAAAAATTCCGAGCATCCAGGAGGTGAAAATAAAACGTTTCAAGTTTTTTCCAACATAGCCTATTCATATTACGGATATTCCACAGATAAATTGTCTATAATATCGTATATGCATAACACATGTTCATTCTGAGAAATTATGTTCTAAGTATACACTGGGAACTTGAAATTCTCAATTGGAAAATTGGCTACTCAGTTATGGAAAACTCACTCACCCCAAAATGAGTTGGATGCGAAGAAAAATTTCAGTTCATTATTCAGTTGTACGCTCAACTTCATCATGATTGGAGAAAATGTGAGTTGTGGTTCATGAAAATATTGCGAATCCTGATTCTTCTTTGAATCATTGAAATCGTTGGATTCTTTAAAATGATTTTGAAATTGCATTAGTGGATATCATTAATCATTATAAAGAGCAGTCACTGACTGAACTCCGCCTTCGATAAAGACACTTTATTATTATTCTTATTATTATCATTAGAAAATTGTGTATATTGACCGTTAACCTAAAATATCAATTACCTTTTTCAAACGAGTCTGTCGGTGCTGATTTCAATTTTGGAATTTTCAGACATTCTTCTGTGCCTATATTTTGATGAATTTCAAGTAATTTTTCGAACATAGCTTTCCTCTGTCAAAATTGTTTGAACAAACAACACAAATATCAATACAATAAACAATATTCACCTTATCTTTCTCTAAATTGCTATAAAATCCGATTGTTCTCAGTGTTCTTTCACAGCTTTTCATTTCAACTATTCATGAAAATTGAATAATAATGATTTTTTGATCAAGTGGATTATGAATATGCTTCCCACTATGAAAAAAGATTTCTCTTATGGAATGATTTTCAACAAAGCAAATCAAACTAGCCTGAATGGTTTTTATCGTCACTGTCTTGCGGATGGTTACCCTCAAAGTTCGCAACGACATAAAATTTTTATCAGAATGTATATCATCCCCCAAATGAAAGCTCTGAAAATCTTGTTAATTCCCATGTTAATCTATGAGGAAAATTTCATCATCTGTGTTTACAGCTTTGTTAGGAAACCAGGAAGAGTCTCCAATAAACTGACAGATGGGCAAAAATGACTTCACAAAACCTTGGAAGGAACTGAAGGTGATTTTGATTCAATTTCATCGGATAATCGAATAGTTGCTTATGTGAGACTGACGAAAGGTTATTGTTTTATAATTTGATAGTCGAAGGTTGTTCGTTGCTTGATGTGTAGTGATCTCGCAAGCTCGACTAGCTTTCATTTCGCAAGTAACGCATTCTAGTGAAATATAAAACTTCAGGATGTTTGTTGAAAATATTGGAACTTCATTTTGAAATTAGCTACATATTGTGTTATTATGATGAAGAAAGACTATGAAAATGGATAGATAAAATTGAACTGCGTTTATTTTTCTATACAATTCAAGGTACAATACAAAGTAAAAAGAAACGATAGGCTAAGAATCATTAAATTCCGTAGTATGAGAGATTTATCCTCAAAATATGTGTGGCAGTCATCAACATAATAATAATATTAATAATAGCGTCTTTATTTATCCAAGTGAATACATATTAAACATATTTTTCTATTGATTGTTTTGTTTCGGCACAAATAGGCGGAGTTCAACTTACAATAGTTTTTCGAGACATTTTTACATGAGAAAATATTTAGTTGCTCTTCCACTCAACCTCAAGAACGCACATATGACGAAGATTTTTATGATCAATTCAACATTAAAAATAAAAGCTATAACTATCCATTCACAGCCGCACATTTGTGATCACAAGGTCGTCTGACCGAAGCTGCAAATGTGCGACTGGCTCCTGTTGATAATTCCGTTCATTTGTGATGTTTCTACTTTTTTTGTTCAACCTTGCACTTGGCTACACCGTGCTGACGAAGGGCAATGACCCAAAAACACGGGGTCTTGTGATCATTTTGAAGCTCTTGACGAATACTTTACAACCCTAGAATATGAAGTTTGTATCTTCACCTATTTAATAATGAATGAATACAAACACATTAATATCGATATTATTAGAAATATTCGCTTTTCTCTGACATATAGCAATCCAAACAACCCGATAAGGTTTGATATTCCAGGGTTGTAAAGTATTCGTTAGGAGCTTCAAAATGATGTATCACAAAACCCCCGTTTCAATTCAATTTTTATTTTCCAGGTGGCGCCCAGCCACCATCCTGAAATTTTCATCTGTCAATTCAACTCGGAACAGAATATTATATAAGTTAAAAGAACTGCACAATTTTTCTGTTGCTGTGACACATTTCTCTCGAGTAATTCAATGGACGGCGAATGGGAAAGTTGTAATTTGATGAGCTATATTGTATTTCTTTAGTGACCTGGAGTGAATACGTAGGTTGAAGTGGAATCATCAATGAAAGTACCTCACTTATCATTCGATTCAACCAAAAAAATATCATATTTCAGATTCAGAATGTTTAACCCTCATGGAAAATAACAACACTATTGTAAAACAATTTTTCGGAGATATTCAGATAAGAATGTGATGAACTCAGTGGTGAATTACTTTCCATTACTGAATATTTCATTCAATTCCACTTCTCGTTCCCCAGAAATTTGTTGCAAGTTATGAGATTTAGTGTTTAGAGTAGATAGATACATGTTTATCAAATATTCAATATTGATGGTAATGGACACAGAATATTTTAATCGATGACACATTATTCCTCAGATGAAGTCAATACCTCCCACACTCTCAAATTTGAATATATGAATAAAAAGTACCTCGGTTACGAGAAGGATTTTTCACTCTATTATATGAATTGGAATGGAAACGCCTTCCCGGAATTCATGACGAAAAATTGTACTTTTCGGAAGTGAATGCGAAATATTCACATCCTCGTTCATTTCATAACTGAATTTTTCATTATCCTATAATCCTAGAAATGGAATACATTTTTGCCTAGTACATTTTGGTAACAAAATCATGAAATACACGAACCTAGCATACTACGGTATGATATACATGAACCCAGAGGAATCGCTGATTCCAACATCAAATAACACCAATAAAATGAATATGTTCCATCGAAATTTGAAATAATTTTACATGAAAATTTCATTTTGAATATTTTGTGCAATGAAGTAGGATATCCTCACCATAGAACCGCTAAAATTGCGCTCTTCTGCAAGACGAAATTTTTTATGACTGTCTAGGTGAATACAAATTTTTTCATAGAAAGTCATGTTGAACTGAGAGCAGAATATTTTCAATCTGCGAGAGAGTTTGCCTGGCTTAAAATCGAGAAATTTTAGGTTCGATTTCCTAACGGGGCAGATTTTTTCTAACCGATAATTTTTCTTTGTCGTATTGAAGTTTGGCTCTGCTACGTTTCATTGTTGACGAGTCCGCGAATAACCGTGCTGCTCCTGAGGTATGCTGTAAGGAGTAAGTGAAAAGGCAGGTCGAAGTCGGTGGAGTTTGGTATGTTTTACAACGAATAGCATCTACTTCTACTATTATCAACAAAAATCATCACATTTCTCTGTAAGATTCTTACTGACAATGCGGTTTTGTAAACCCATTGTTACTGAGAATCGTGCAGGAAATTCTGATAGTAGTAGTAAATTTGATTAATGGTATCTAATCACCAAACACCATCGACTTCATTCGAAGTCATACCTCACCCAAATATCAATTTCATATTCTATAACAGTTGCTTAAACATTTCGGAGAAACAAATTATAAAACTGCATAATTCTCAGAAATGTTTTCAATGTGTTTATGAAAAAGCCATAAGTAGAGAATTGGCACCATTCAATAAAACATTATAGTCTTTATTAATATTTTGTTAGTCCTTTAAAAAACACTACAAAACAGTTTCATGAATATTTCGGCAATTGCTATAACATTTTTCTTACACTCCTCAAAAGTAGTTTTATACACTCCTCTTACTGCACTTCCGCAACATATTCAAGAGATACTTATAAAATATGTGAAACACAAAAAAGTGTAAAACATGTTTTCTTGAAGGCGCCAGAAGTATTTTGTATGACTCTAGGAAAATATAATAGATATGTCACCAATTATCTTCGAACACTAACAAAGCCATTTGAATAATTTTACTTTTGTACTTATGAAACTGTTGGAGACATTACTTGTGCTTCAAAGAATTATATTTTTACTGCGAATGAAATTTCATTGACAAATATATAGCATATAATTGGCATAATTCAAGCGCATCACTCATTAATGTTTTTGGAAAAATTAGTAATTATAGAAAAATTCACTGTTGACTCATTGATTTTTCTAGTCCCAAACTCAACTCAGTTTGTTCTGAATAATATAATGTTATAATGTTTATGTACTTTTCAGCTGTAAATATCACTACAGGTGCGGAAATTCAAATATCAATAGCAAGCATCTCAACGTATTTCAACTTCTATATTATCCCTATAAAGCTTCTCAGAAACACTACTATCTATCGGAATGTTTCGACTAAGAAACTTCTTTCATCAATTATAAAGGGTAAATTTCGAAAAAGATTCGAACTAATTGTTTGAGGGTATATATTTTCCTGTTTTCATCAAGAAACAATTGAAGCACCAAGTTACGTCGGAGAGCCCGAAATATTTTATTTTTTCCAATGACTAATATTTCACGACGTTATTGGGTATATAATTATTGGGACGCTAGTAAAGTTAAACTGACAGATTATACTGTTACACGACCTCTAAAAATCAATGTCAGCTGGTTCCTATCTCAGATTCTGAATTTTATTCTTGGACACAGCAAATATATATATTCGCAGAATCAATTTGATTTTATAACAGTGATTTTATTGTTTAGGAACTGTAGTATATAGTTGGGAAATTATCATTAAGGTGTCACTTTATATGGTGATTATGGTGATAAAAACAAAATTGTCTCTGGAGGCATTCCTACGAAATTATTTCATAAAAGTAACAGGAAGCAGTTATAAAATGAGCTCGAAATAGTTTTGTGAAGATGATAAAAACCTCACAAAAATGTGCTATAAAACTGCTACGAAATAATTTACTTCTGAATGAAAATATGCTTCATAGATGAGTTGTAAAGATGTTTCTGTGATAAATTTGTGACTATTTTATAAAGGTTTTTTGATTTCATTTCATAAACGTTTCTATGACCAATTAATAAAACAGGTTCATTGCTTACAACTGTTATGTGTTAACGGCACGTCTGATATAATCAATTAGTATTTTCTGGAGTAATTATAAAATACCAACAAGATGAAACTCTTGCAGCACCATCAAATTATAAAACAAGTTTGCTTGTTGGGCAGGAGCAGCATGGTTATTCGCGGACCCGCTAACAATGAAACGTGGTAAATACGACACGACAGACAGATAAATCATTTCAAAGAAAAATATCTACCCCGTTGGTGAAGCCAACTGTAGGTCGACAGGCGGATACGCAACCACAACGTAACCGTTTATTTTTTGATAAATACGGATTATCATAGTACGAGTATATAAGTATCGGCCAGTTCAATTCAACCACTATCAAATCCAATCACCTCATTCATAGCGAAATAATTCTGAGTCCCGTTCGATATCTTATACTTTGGCCACTCGAGAGAATCAAAGAATAGAATATGACTTGGTGAGAATTGGTAATTTTCAAAAAGCTTTGTCTGTTTCAGCTACAGAGACACTGGGGGAATTCACAATACAACAGCATGAGTATACTCCCTTCTTAGCAAAAAAAACAGCATGAAATCAAATACCTGTAATAGTTTTCCGCGAAAGTTGATACCACGTGAATTTATTTTAGCGTTGAGGATTTCTCGGGTTGGGTCGGTGAAGAATGATCAAAAATATTTGAGTAAGGATGATTTAGGTTGGCTCAGTATGGATGGGATTCAACAGATCGACAAGAATCAATATTTACTGTTCCGACCAAGAAATTCTTCCAGATAATCGGAATAATCATTTAATCGATTATTTTTCAGTCTACGGAACTATGTTTGGTCGATCAAGTTATCACATTTTTTTTCTTCTGAAGAAACGAAGTAAATCCTGACATTTTCTTCTGGAAAAATTCTGCTTTATATTGTGAAATTGTGAAATTGTTCGTTCCGTTGACCAGCTGACGAACGTCAACCCTCAGAAGTCGAAACTTGTGCGAGCAATGGACCAACGAGGCCTCACCTTTTAACGTGCGATTACCCAGCACGGTGGCCCGGCGAGGATTCGAACCCCGGCATTCCGCTTGATAGGCAGATATGCTAACCACTATACTACCGAGACCACAAATCTGTACATAAATGCACGTGAAGAGGTCAATCACATAATGTTTAGGTGAAATTGTGAGATTTAAAAAACCGAACATTAATGCTTGGACCACACTTTTTCTTTTACTTTATATTTTACTTTTACTCTAAGAAAGTTCTCACAATGCTCATAAATGGAGGCGTTAAAGTAAAAGTGTTGTGTATGAACCCTTCCACTGATTAGCATTGTGAGACCGTGCTTAAGGTAGAAGTAAAAGATAAATTAAAAGAAAAGTTTGGTCCATGAACCGAGCATACATCTATAGTCAGAATATAGGAATAATGGTCGATAAAGACCTTTGATGCAAATAAATTCGCAGTTTCATCACACAGTAAAAATTCTGAAGAAAGTAATAGGTCGATCTTATTCAGGATAGAAATAAGTGTAATGCCTTATTTTTTCATCAAGGGAACTTTTTCCATTCAATCGAGGATTTACAATTTCCTCTTCTGAAAAATCAAAATAAATCGATCTTGACATTTTTTTCTGAAATACCATGACCATGAAGAAACAAATCATGTATTCCACCGACGCAGAAAATCATCCTCAGATCCAGAAAAAGTCGAAATAAAATTGTTCGAGTGGCATTTCAACAGAAAGTATAGAATACTAGTTGTTATTCGCCTACCAGAAACAGTCATTTCAGCGGCTCTCAACACTTCACAATAATATAACCACTGGAACCTCCACAAGTTCACAAACGTCAGTTCAATTCAACTGGCAACTCGAACAATGGCCAATGAAACCGCGCGTTTGAAATTTCAGACTCGAAACACGCTGGCTGAAGGTTCACAAGAAAATAAACAAATGAAAGTTTGCCCAGCGATTTTATCGAAGGTGAGCCAAGAAATTGGTGAGTGAACACACCGGTATTGTTATCAGGTGTAAATGATTACTGAATTGCCAATGGAAATAAACAACACATGGAACACCGGTAATTTTACTGGTTATTGATATAAAAGAGTATTTTTGGAGGTGTTACAGAATTGACAATTTCTTTCAGTAACCTGTAACTACAGTTGGCCATTGTTTCATACTCTCGTGAAGTACCTAACTTCAGTAAGCCACAACTTACAAGGGACAAAATATCAAGGTCGGAGAAAATTTGAATTGATGGTTTCATTTTCAGTACTCCATAGTTGAGAAAATAATTGTGTAATATCACTCATCATTCAAAAAGGGGTATTAACATTTATTTCCACAGGGGAAGGGGAACTCGTGATACCTCGTTTTGTTTCTCCATTCAATGGCTTGAGAATAAGAAAATATTTGGAATATGCAGTCTTAAAAGGTTTTCAAATAGCGATGTGAAGAAACAAAGTCACGCGACATTATCCTTTATATAAATCTAGATTCTAGGAACATTTTCATCCCGATCTAACACCGTTCGAAAGAGTTTCGGAAAGGAGTTGAATTTAATGGAATCTTTCGAACAATTCATTCAGGCCAGTCTCAAAAGCGACCAATCCTCCCGCTGAAACCTCGAAGGGCATTGATTTATATCTGACCGGTTTCAGTGCATGGTTACCGACAAAAGATATTTTCGCATATGCCTTTGGTGATATAAGTACCGTAATCAATTATCATTTATTGGGACATGAACACTCGCATACCGGTTTCGTACTTATTGGCAACTCGTCAGTGCTAAATAGTTTTCACCAACCTATAGAAAGCTAAAAGCAGTTCAACACCTACAGGAAACCTTGAACAAAGCTGAAGTTGATAACGTGCAAATGATCCGTCATCGTCCCATTCACCCAAGAAGCATAAAAACCCTGCTGCGTTGAATCATACCTGAGGAAATGTATAATTTTTCGATAACTCGCATTCTTGATTTTGAGCAATTTCAAGGGAAGAAATCCTTTTGAGAGATTGCCAAAAGAGGCGCACTTTATGAATTTGGTAACGAACGTCAAATTTCCTGCACGTTCGACGGCAATTTGTAGGTTATGGGCATTTGAAAACACTCGCCTGAAATAACTTTCATTCCATGATCTTCACTAGGTTAACAACCATTGTCACTATTGCTGGAAAAAATATGTTGAACTGGGAGATTCTGGAAAACAATCAGTTAATCACACACGTGCGTTCCTCAGAGGACGCAATTTTATTTTTGGTTGCGTGGTAGCGGTTAGGGTAACCTTAAATACAAGTTTGTGGGGTTGCAACCCTTGTCCCGCAGCCGCCATTTTGAAAAAAGGGTGCAAATGGTTTTCGCGTTTTATCTGCCAAACCATCCATCCTACAGAAAATTCACAAAGACATCTTTTGTTGAAAATTGAATTATCTGCAACTTTAGTTTCCTTACTTCTTATTCTAGAATCGGGAATAAAAAAGTTATAAACGAAAATAGTTGATAGTTTTGGAACAAGTTCTCTTTTCGGCGCAATAATTTTTTCCCTGGTCATTTTACAATATATTTTTATATGAAATAGAATTCTCTACAACTTCAATACCCCCTACCCAAAAATAAAATTATTAACGATTATGTTTTGAAAATTTGTTGCAAATTTTTTCTTAGGGAGAATAATTTCTTCTCTACTCATTACCATAGAAAGACATCAGAACGATTCTGTAGGGGGGTTTTGAGGAATGCTCTTCAGTGAAAAGTTTTATAATTTCGTTCATTCATTACAGTTCCACACCGAGTATTTCTCTCAAATTGCATATTTGGTTCAAAAAAGAATATGCCTATGATTTTTTTTTTCGGAAAATCCCCCCTCGACCCCACTTTACTCTAGTGAATTTTCGAGAAAACTTGTGGAATGGGTAGTAAATGACGAAATATTTTTTTTCAATTTGCATATTTGTTTCAAACTAAGGACAAAAAATATGCCTTTCAATTTTTTTTCGGAAAAACTCCCCCTCGACTCCACTTCACTCTTATGATTTTTCAAAGAAATCTTGCGGAATGGGTAGTGAATGAAGAATTTTTTTTCTCAGTTTGCATATTTGGTTCAAACTAAGGGAAACGAAATTGCCTATGATTTTTTTTCGAAAAAAAACCCTCGACCTCACTTCACTCCTGTGAATTTTCGAAAAAACTTTTGGAAGGGGTAGTAAATGACAATCTTTTTTTCAAATTGCATATTTGGTTTAAACTGAGTACAGAAAATATCCATACGAATTTTTTTTTCGGAAAAATCCCCTCAACCTCACTTGACTCGTGTGGTTTTTCGAAAAAACTTGAGAAATGGATAGTAAATGACGAAATATTTTTCTCAAAGTGCATATTTGGTTCAAACTGAGGACCTATGGTTTGGTTGCTTATATTGTTATAATAATAATAAATATATCAGAAGTTCTTCAAAAGTCCCTCTCGTCGTTGGTGGCGTCAAGGTATCTTTGGTACAACGCTAAGCCGCTGCGAAGTGACCGAAGCGACAGAGCTGCCACAACTGAAACTTACTTCAAGTTCATTTATCCGTCACATAGATGGAGCTATTTATGAAAATCTATTTAACGCGTAATTTATATAATCTATTTCTAAAAATCGATTAATATTACTATAAAAATCGTTTATTCGAAATCGATTACAAAAAAATAATGATCGATTTAAATGAAAATCGTTTATTTTCTGTCAACACTAGAAAAAATGTTGCCACCTAAAACCAGGGCGACTTGAGAAGAAAAAAAACAACTTGAAAGTTAGACAACCCTCTGGTAATACATGCACATAATACCAGACCAACTTGAGAAATACACCCCATCAGCATTGTTTTATGACAGAAAACAATCCCTTTTCAATGATTATTGTATTGTGTTGGTGAAATCGAAAAAAGGGTTTACCTCTCGATTATACCAGCAGGAAAGTGTAACGCATATTTCTGAAGAATTCAAGGGTTTATTTCGATTGAATATGGATATTCCGAAGTATTTTATTTCGCAGATTATATGTCATAAATTTTAGGGCAATAAAGTTCAAACGGTGCTTGATTCTTGACAATATGCAGATTGGCCTGCATTATAGTACCTGATAGACCAAATACAGAGTTATGGTGGATTCATGCAGCAACCGTTGCTCGGAAGTCGGAATTTGCAAGTCGTAAGAAATAAGTCGAAAGAAGTTCAGTCAATGACTTTGGATAAGATCGTTCATGCAGCTCTCGTAAGTTGGAATTCATAGGGAAAGTTGACCAAGTTTCAACTCTTACGACTACGAATTTTCGAACTGCGCATGCGTTATCCAGTTCAGATTATATTGTCAATGTATCGTGATCGGTTGTTCAAAATATGACAACGCCAGACGTCAGAGAGACTGCGTCAAATCGACCAACTAGGCAAGCTTGTCTTACGATTAGACTTTCAGACAGTTTTTGAGATTGCTGCATGAATGGTGTATAATTTGTTACGAATTAAGACTTAAGATTTCCGAGTTCCGATTACAGACTTCCGTTCATAATGGAATTTTAACGATTCCGTCGAGCATATACACATTGAGGATATGGAAAAATACACTATGCAATTGAGTGCCTGCCTCCTCGGATCTGTTGCGCTCATTTGAAAAAAATTATTATTATTTTTTTTCTAAAATGAAACTGAACCCTTCTTGTCATGTATACACTTCCTAGATAGGTGCTAGATACACTAATTATTACACATATAGTTACAAAATTGTACTTTTTAAAATTTCGCGAAGTTTTTTCACGTAGATTTTGGCACAGCATTTCGAATCTACCGTTCTTTAGTTTTTACTACACATATGATGGCCGACTAATGCTGGAGTTTGAAAAAATACGTAGGTCAAGGGTATCAATCACGAAATTCATTAAAAACATAATTTTCAGCTACTTTCGGAAATTGAATTATTATAGGGTTTTGAGTGTTTTTCGACTCAAGTGTACATAATATGTCGTATCTCGAAAACTATTTCATTTCAGAGTCAGGGCACCTAATATGGAAGAATCATTATTTTGAACATTCTCAACTCAAAAGTGACTGATAATCGTCGGAAATATAACCTCAAAACGTCACTCATAACTAGGCATTCCAGATACTTGTCACATGGCGACATCTGCCCTGCAGAAACTTCATTTAAAAAAAAAGAGTTAGTGATTTCAGTGGTTAAACTGGTGTGCTTCCACTGTTTTTCTATCATTCATTAAGCATTTCAACAATGGAGGATGAAGATATAAGGAATTTCAGACTGGTTTTGCTGATGAAATGTTTAAAACCAGTAAAAACAAAAATTAATTGGTTTCTTTACCCCTCAGACATCATGTAAACTGGAACGCTTAATAATCAACTGTGTTAGTGATTCGTAAATGTTCATGTTTGAAAATGTATTTCAGAAGTTTTCAGACTAGAAAAAATTAGTATAGTCTTTATATCAGTATTGTCTCCATACCATATGCCAGAAAATGTTGAAGGCATATCAGCCACTTCTCAAAACAAAACATATATATATCCTTTTTCAGTTTCAGCATTGTTTATAGAGAAATAAGAAAGGATAGTTAGCTAACCATTTAGAAATATCATTTGCTGGTTTGGATACTACAGGTAGAAGCTTCATTAGCTTTCTTCCAATATTTAATAATAAAAATAATAATAATGATAATAATAATATTGCTTTTATTGAATAGGTAGCAGTTACAAAGTGATAATGAACACATCCAAGAGTAGCACCTATTCAATGGCAGAGTTCAAAATGCTTGTTCTAGGAACGATATTTTGCTCTTCCACTCAGTCGAACTGAAGGAAATCTGCACCTTTTTTAAACTTCAGAGAAGGAAACTTCATCATGCATCGTCAAGTAAACGGAAATATCAACAATACAGTGTAGATGGCATGAAAGAAAAAATCCGTGTAATTATGTATTATTATTTTTACTGCCCACCACTCGAATTCGGTTGCTATATGGAATCAGTCGATAAAAAACCGAACATGAAAGGACAAAAATACGATCATCGCATTATCAGCATGAAATACATATTATAATACCGTTTGCTTGAATGTAGAAGTGATATCAATAATGGTTGATTTGAGTGTAGGTATTCACAATATTATTTTCTTCAATCAATCGAACCTTCACTTTTATTTCTTGACCAAAAAATCCAATACTATACCCAATATTTTGTCGAATGAGGTACTAGTTTGCTGCTCAATTGAATTAAATGTTCAAATTGATTTTCTTGTCAAATTTACATATTTGCCATCGATTCAACAAATCCTTTCAAAAAAGTAAAGTGGACTCAAAAAAACTTTTTCAGGAAAAAAAATCATAGGCATATTCGTTGTCCTTAGTTCGAACCAAATATGCAAATTGAGGAAAATATTTCTTCATATACTATCCATTCCGCAGTTTTTTTTTTTCGAAAAATCACAGGAGTTAAGTGGGATTGGAGAAAAATATTTCGTCATTTACTACCCATTCAGCAAGAAATCCTTCAGTCAGTGAGATAGATTCTCCCACTTTTTCATCATCCATATGATTCATAATTTTTTCAACATTGCTGTGTTATTAGCAATCAGTTATCCACCCTTCTCCCCACCATGAACCTTTGATTTTATTTAAATCAGTTTTTACAATAATTTCCAATAGAAGTGTACTTTAAAGAGATTCCTATGTAGGTAAGAATGCCCTAGGTAACCGTTTGGGTATAAAAAAAAAATATCTGCCTGCTATTGCTATTATGAGCATTATTGGTGCTATTAGGACGCACAGCTGTTTTTGTGCAACATATTTTGCAACGTGGAGAGATATTTGATTGTGAAAAGTATTTTGAGTTTTGCAGGTACAGTTTTGAGTTCTGTGGTAATATTTCTAATTCTGTGATAAGCATTTTGACTTTATTCAGCGTGCACATTGTTATATCCAATCATGAGTTATTAATTTATTTGTAAAAAATAATCTATTGCAATAAGAAGTGTGGAGGTGAAAGCAGCAAAAACCTTGCTTGATCGAGCAGTCGCAAAAAACGATGTGGATGATGAATTATTACGAACTGTTATATTGTATGTTACCATTATTATGATGATAGTGGAACGGATAATGCCGTCCCCAAACGGTTACTTGGGCCTTTCTCACCTACATTTTTATATATGATACTTGTAAATGTCCGATCAGATTTGAGATTAATTTAAAAAACAATAAAACGAAGCATAAGTTTTATGGTGGGAAAAATTGTCGATAACTTATTTGATACTGAAATGAGAATGTTCAAAAAATTGTGATTAATATGGAAATTAAAAAAGTAATAGCAAACTAAGCCTATGTTCCTAGAAAGTATTTGAGATTACGATCAACTCCGGACCGCTATAAAACTCTAATAAATGAAAAAAAAAACTATAGTGAAAATCATTCTCTGAAACCTCCTCTTTAGAAATGTGATGATGAGGTTCCATTTTGAAATGACCAGAAAAAAAATCAATCCGCCCAAAAAAAAATTGTTAAAATTTTTTCAAATATTTGCGTTGTAAAACTCTGATAAATGAACGCAATTACAAAAATCCATTGTGAAAATTATTCTTTAAAACTCCCCTATAACGATATTCCGATGTTTATTGTGAAATGACCAGAGAAAAACTTATTTCACCGAAAAGAGAATTTGTTCCAAATTTTTTAATTATTTTTGTTCATAAATTTTTCATTTCCATTCATACGATGAAATGTGATGATATCAAGGTTGTAGAAAATTTTCAACAAAAGATGTTTCCATGAATTTCTGTAGGATATATAATTTGGCAGATAAAGCGCAAAAACTGTTTGCAACAATTTTTGTTAATATCTTTTTTATTTCCTCTTTATCGATCGAATGTGATTAATTCAAAGTTGTAGAAAATTCAATTTTCAACAAAAGATGTTCCCACGAATTTTCTGTAGGATTGATAGTTTGGCAGATGAAGCGCGAAAACCATTTGCACCATTTTTTCAAGATGGCTGCCGTGAGACAAGGGTTGCAACCCCATAAACATGGATATGAGCTAATCCTAATCCGCCCCACACATCAAAAAAATCTTCATCGTCAGAAAAATCTCACCTATTATCAGTTGACATCAATTTTGATTCTGGAATTTTCAAAACTATCCTTTGCTTCCTAAATACGTGTTGAAACAGTCATATATATTTTTCAACACTAAGATGTAATTTACCTGAGGTAGCTACCTAATATATTATGGATATGGATGGTAGATTCGGCACTATTATCACCACGAACAATGCATATGCTTCATCGTGAAACTAACTATGGAAAAAAATTCACTCAACAGTAGCAATAGTAACGATAACAACATAGAAAGTATAACGTGAAATTAAACGATCAAAACTAATTGGAATAGAATTGAATATTGAGTTTATCGAAACTTCCAAATGCATTCAAATTTCAAATACTTCAAATCGAAGTATCAAACTGTCAAATTTGTCTGTAAGGGGTTAGCTTTTGATTCTATTGGTGAACAAAATATCCTGAAATATAAAAATACAAAATATAAAATGAGACCGTCGCGTCGGTATCAAAATTCTCTCGTGAGCTGTCGCTTGATTGGAATTGCAGCTTTGGAAAACTGCACCTACCGTCAAAAAATGTAAGCTCTTTCAACGATTTCTCAGATCGAGAGGAATTCACTGAACAAAAGCATATCAGTCAACGCACAAGGGTTTTTATGCATTTTTCATTCACCCATAGATGAGGCAATTTTTCAAAAGCAAATCAAATGCGTTCCTTTCTGATAAATGGAAAAGTGAAAAGTGCATTGACACCGGTCGGATATAATTCATTGCACTTCGTGTTATTAGCCAGGAAAGTAGTTGTTTAACGATATGTGTCAGCCAATAAACCTAATGTGTAGGTAGTTTGAGAACGGCCTAAACGAATTGTTCAAGAAATGAAATGGTAGGTTCCCCTGTGAACTTATGAAAGCATCAAAGGATTATGTGTTAATTATCGCAGAATATAAACTACGAAGCACTCTGATGGTTGGATTGAAATTTGTATAGTTTCTCACAAAATATACTCATTTGGTGATACGGCAGTTGCAGATTATTTCTCGAAAAATAAGATAACGAATGCTATTGATTACCTTCTTTTATTGAAAACTCCAAAATGTCGATAACAGCAAATATCCTCCCATCAACCAAACGTGGGGAAGAATAAATACGCCAAGCAGAATAGGGGACTCGGAAACGAGAGAACTGGAATATGGTGAATCAAATAAACCATTAACCGGAAATGAAACTCAGAACCAGGAGTCATCTGAGAAATCTGGGTTGTCTCCAATTTATCTCCGTCACTACCGTCTTACATTAAGAGATTCACAAAATTTTTTGGTCGCTAGTAATAGAGCAACCAACTCGATATCCAAAAGTGATCCAAATAAGAGATATGGTACTATTTTTCACTCACAGAAACCCATAACTATTCGGAGGTAGAAAAATTGTATTATCATGTCGTAACACTAACCATAAGCAATTTCAATAATTCAACGAACCCGTGGATAGTGCAAGCTGGCAATATACATGGTACATAGAAAGGTACATCGAAAGCATTTGAAAGAAACAGGGGTGGACTAGCTTCCCAAACAGTGAAAGTTCAAAAAGGTGATGATTTTTTTTGTGTGATATAGAGCATGTTCCATTAAGTGTGCCACAAATGGAAATTTTTTCCATTACTTGCACAATAAAAATTTGAGTGCTGCCAAAAGTTATTGCATGTTCGATAACCTTATTGAATGTACTTGGAATGGCTTCAAGTTAATAAGCATACAGGGGAGGTCGAAAAGTATCAAATTCGTCCAAGAATAAAATACCCTCTTTAGAGTGATACAATAAAATGTTATTTAGAAAAGTTGTTAAGAATCGAAAGTAATACTCAAATACATGGCTTTCTCCCAAGTAACACATAATATTGGCTGAACCCCGAGTTCAGATTGGTCCAATATAGATACATCGTAAGTGAAAAATTGATGTTGAACTAATATTAATCAATATTGAGGAAACGATATCTCATTATGAATATTGGCTCAATATTGAAAATAAATTTCAACTGCATTTTGTAAGGTTCAATATTGATAATATATGGGTTTGATAACTTATTACCAATATCTGAATTACCATATCAGGTGATAATGAATAATATCAGTTTAACAACATAGATATTTCAATATTGTCTGCATATTTTGTATATACTCAATTTTCAACATCGAGAGCTAATGTATATTCGACATTGTTTGGGAGCGTAGATTAAAATATTGTATTATAACATTAGGTAGCATATCGGCATGATACTGCAATATAGATATGCGGATTCTGATATTGCATGAATATTGTTTCAACACTAAAATAAAAATATTCAAATAGACATTTTAGAATCACAGCCTGAAAAGGGGTATCGGGATTTGGAAAGTGATCACTTATTGTATTCAAACATATATCAATATCGGATACGCAATATTCATCACGAATTATTTCTAACAAAATTTGGAAAAATTGAAATATCGTCATTTGGTGAATTTCAATACCAGAAAATTACGCCCAGAACATTTGGCACAGCAAGTTTGATATTCCAAATCGCCATCACATAAGACAGTGATCCTTCAGTGTTCTTCGAATATATTTCATTGTTACTTAAGTTTCTACATTTTAATGTTGTCTCGAACATAACTAACTTGAAGTCACCACATCTATACCACCCAACTCCCTCTTACAAACAAGTGCCGTAGAGTGTATAGTGGTCGACATTAATATTTCTCATTCTGAAGGTCGTGAGTTCAAGCCCCGCAGCAGCCAGAGTTTTTTCCAGGTTAGTATTCGGTAAGTTAATTTGGATGAGTGAAATTTTTTCGAGTTGACTAATGGATAAAATAGATATGTATAATCCCGAATATTATAAAAAAAATAATTAGTGACATCAATCGAATATACTTTTTTCGTCGATATATCATAAACAATATTGTACCAATATAGTTGAAACGATATATCCTTATATTGCTTTCGAATGTTGCTCTAATATCGCCGAATGTTCACATTTTTTTTGTGGCCAATATGATATCTACAATATGAGGTTGATATTAACGTAATATTGAACCAATATTGGTCTAATATGTTTGTGCTACTTGGGCTATCCTTTCCATTTCATTTTCTTTTGTAAAATTTGTAGTCTCCAATATGATATGAGTATTCTGATTTAATACTCATTCAAAGTAGCTTTAATTGAATAATTTCGTAATGAATTTTCTCAAGTCGAGGCATATTTGTAAAATTTACTTGGATTCTTACTTTTTCAGGTAACCACAAATTTGAAAGTTTGTTGCAATACATAACTCATAACATAACTCTCAAATTTCGTAAATATGTTTCAACAGAGGCATATACTGTACGCCTTGGTTGAAATATATTTTCGAACTTTCAGAATCATGCTAATGATTGATTATATATAGATTTGTATTTGGTTATTGCTTTTGATCGCAATCATCTTTTCCAAATAACATTATATTGAATCCCTCGAAAAAAAGTTACTTCCAAAAACTGAATTGAACTCAATCCTCCTTCTTGAGGAAGCTATTGTATAGCGAAACACGTGTCGTGGTTAAGTAAACCCTCATAAGTGAAAATCTCAAAGACAACTGTATATCATTTGTTTCAAGTGTATGTATATTTTTTGACCTCCCATGTATGCTAATCAACCTGAAGCCATTCCAAGTACATTCAATGAGGTTATATCAAATTTTCATCGCGCAAGTGATAGAAAAAAAAATTTTCAAACACTTAATGACCACACTGTATAGGGTGACTGTTTCGTTATTCAAGAAACACCTCTCTTACAACTGACTAAGATAACAGTACTTCATAAATTATAGAAAACGTAGTAAAACTCTCAGTATTTGTGAATTCGTTGCATTTTCTCTTCGAACAGGACATGTTAACAGCCCACCGGAGTCAACCGTCGTTCCGGTGAATATTCCTACTAAGATCAACTAATCTCAAAACTAACTTTTCTCATTCCACAGCATTTTGTGGTTTCTACATCTTGAACTGGTATCGAAATATTTTTTTTTGGTAGGCAATGAAAATGATCATTTGTGAGTTTCAACTCCGATATATACCATGTGTAATTCCACGAAAAGCAGTATTGTGTACTCGCATAGTTGACAGACTACCGTATGGTCACCACACAATAAAGAATCACTTTTTCTTTCAAAAAAATAACACAGGACAATATTTTCCCATATATTTGTTTGAGAGTTGAAATGTAAGTTATTCGATATGAAATAAATACTTACTTCTTCGAAATATAAATAAAAATTGAATAAACAAGAAATTATTTCATGTCGTATCCAAACAATTATTTTCTTTTTATTTCATATAGAATGCTATGTTAGTGGAAATATCAGATGCATTTGAGAAAAGATTATTTGGATAACGCCGTATGACTTTTATGGAAAATGGAGTGGGTAACAAAAAGTAGGATTTTCGGAAGAAATTATTAGGATCCAATAAATTGAACTGAAATTTCCATTGTGGAAAAGAAAACAACTATTACATTCAATGAAACAGAGGCCAATATGTGTTGAAATCTACTGTATCACACTCACAACACCTTATCTTCTGATACAACTGCTGTAGCCAGTTCCAAAAAGTTCATACTTGAGGTATTCTGAATGTTGTACACATTCAATTATTCCCACTCTTTCACGTGAATCAAAAATTTCGGGCAGTAGTAGAAACCTATGCTTATGTCGAAAGCCAAATCATGTCAATACCTCCAACACGCATTTTCGATAGTGAACAGCCTTTTTATTCAAGTGAGATCAACGCATGTCATAAAATATTTGTGAAACTATAATTATGTTGGTTATGTCATGCATTCTTGTCCACGGACGCCAATTCAGTGCGAATGTACACTTTTCGCAATGTTCAATCGAAATTTAATTCGTAACAGTTTATGTTCTTGACCTTCATTCAAAATATTCTAAGCTATCTTTGATACAGAATTACGAATTCACTTTAATGTAAATTAAACTGACAGAAACAGTAAATATAAGTGTCAACATATCAGTGTCAACATATCTTGCGATATTTGTTCTCTTCGCTAAGTTTAGTGTAACATCTACACTACTCGCAAACAAGGGCGCCCATTCAAACATTTTCAGGGGGGGGGGCGGACACCTGTATGAGTGTGATTCTTAGTTCAATACTTCTCATTAATTTTTCCCTTGTGAGAATCGGTTTAACAAAGTTCAAACACAACTGAATTTCAACTCCCGACTGTAAACTTCATGGAGTTTTGTTTCAATGAATGGTATCCTTCAAAGGCTGGAGGAGGGGGCGAGCCCCAGTCCCATAGGTATGGGCACCCATGTTGGCGAATTTCCTTGGCGAAATACTTTAGGAATTCCGAAGTGCGACACTACACACCCGTACAACTTCGTAACGAGATCATTTACTCTGTGGTGCCATTACTTCGATTTCTTTCTTCGACTCGGGCGCAAAAACCGACGTAAGTCGACGTGCCTCTCTACATTTTCCTTAACATCGTCCAACTTCGCGAGTAGTGTAAAGGAGGTATATGAGTTGATGAATTTCCTCAATTTCGTTCGAATATGAATAACTTTCGAGCTGATCTTCCAAAAAAAAACGGGATAACAGCCTCCTGGGCTATTAGGGAAGGTAGGGTCAACAGCAACTTCATTTTTCGATGTCTTCAACCGACAGCGTACCAGATGGCGAGATGAAATGACACCGCGGTGTCATTCCATAATAAAATAGATTTTTTCTGTACCTGATATCAATAAATATGAATTATTTCACTTGTTATATAAATCTGTATAAAATAATAGCTTCACAAGGACCACAAATGAAGTTATCGGTAAATCCAATTACAATAGTCTACCCAAAGTAGATGCTAAATGTTGAACCAATGAACATACTAAATTAAATGGGCTTTTTGATGTGGGCATTCCACTGTAAACATGATGAATGATGCAACATCAAATCCTTGACATTGGCCAAATGCGCCTTGGAGGAAGCAAAGGCCAATAATCTAGAGAGAATGAGAGAAATCCTTGATATTTCGTTAAATATCTCACCAACTCGAATAACCGTGTTCATTTTGAAACTTTGACACCCAAAAACCATGTTAATCCAATGAGTTATCAAGACAAGAAGATTCTACCCTGTTGAGATAAATGCATGAGGGAGATTACTGTGATTCACAAACACACTATATGATGTAATTTTATGTGGCTAATGAACTGTCAAATGATCTTCTTCGTCATTTGGTTTGGTCATCGCTTCCTTGGGCAGACTCAGTAGACCTTAACTGTCAAAATTGATATTTCCTAATAGGCCAATCAAATTAATATATTTTGAGGAATTAATTTCCAGCAAGCTGGAAATCGTTTTAATACCTCTAATTTGTGTAATCTGAGTTTGCACTATCCCAGGTGGTGAGCTCAACTTTTGATAGCCAAACAACCGCCAAGTTTTTGCATTTTTCCATTTTTCTGCTTATAGCTGGAAAAAGGTGCGTCGGACGGAAAATGACATTTCATTTAATAATACAAAGGACGATATTCCGTGTCGGATGACATCTCGAAACATCAAATTTGGTTTAGTGGTATAGCCGAAATCGAATCTTACAAACGGAGAAAATTTCGTAGTTCAGTACAAACTTACATTTTGCGGCTTTCCAAGACGACATATCTCAAAAACTCCTATTGAAAATATATAGGCACATGTCACAATATTTAATTTTTCTTGATTCGTCCAATTGTTCGGATATCTGAATACCCGGTTCGGGTTCTGTAACAAATTCTGCATCAATTTGAAGTCTGTTTTTTTCACTATAAAATTCGAGTCTCTGTTTTGACGATTACAGAGTGAAAAGTCGATTATGCTTGAAAGAAAGTGTTCTATTGTTTCAGAGATTATCTGGCGTGTTCAACAATTACAAACATGAATGACCCGAAGTGTTTATTTCATTACAAACCATTCCATGATGAGGCTTCAACTACAGTAAAAGAACGAGGAATAGAGACATTGATAGAAAGAAGTATAGCAAGGAAGGATGGGGAATATCCTCAAATTCAAGGTCTTGCTTCAGTAGTGATTCACGAAAGGTACAGGAAAATATATCCAAAGGAGGAAAGGGCTGACGAAGAAAACCCTAAGAGACGTAGAGAGAGGGTCCAAAATTCTTTCAACATTTATGTCATAAAACCTAGAAAGGGCACCTGTCAGAACACATTGTACTCTCCCAAGTAATTCAAGTTCTCGTCTCTGTAATAGAACCTCTGCATTCTATCGCCAAGGGAAGTTGAAGTTTGTCAAGCTTCTTGGAAAGAACGCGGCATTACAAGAGACTGTCGAAGATTTTCATCATGAAGATGCAGACCCCGACGTTCTCATTTTAGCAGGTCAACTGTTCTTGCCATCCCTCTATTCAAAGCAGATGAAACCTTCTTGGACCAAATCCGCTTCGAAATATTTCCAAAATCCCTAACAAAGCCAACTTTCGAGCTGACCTCTCTACCTCCAACAAATGCAGCCGCCGCCTAACATATTCTGCGGGTGTACCTTCGAATCCAGGGCTGGTATGATAGATTAAATAATTCTCTGAGCTGGAGTTGAAAGGGGACAGACCTTGGTCTGGTCCCCATGATAAACACCAAGGATTCAGCTCCACTTAGGATTCAGGCAAGTGTAGCTGCCGAAAAGTAGGCATGAAATGTTCAACAAAATGCATCAACTTCAACGGCCAGTCATTCTCGAATTTCGAACACTTGAAGATGATGCAGATGAAGAGGACCTCGATATGCAACCGCGCCTTCTGAGCTTCTCACATGAAGGTCCATCGACATCAAAGAAAATGCGAACATGAATGCTGGCATATTTTGTGTTGCATGCGTATTAAATATTGATTTATACCATGTTTAGATTTATATTTTATCCAAGAACGGTTCATCAAAAAGGTGTTTTTGATACTTCATTGCACCTAAACTCTTAAGAACTATGATTAATTCACTTATTAATATATTCATAATAATGATACTTCATCTATAAGATTGAATGGTAATACAGAACTTCGATATACTTCATAATGATTTTTATTTGTAATATACGAATCTTCACTCAGGTTGTGCATATTACTTTAACAATGCAGAGCAATAAGAAATGCAGTTATGATACAAATAACACAAAACGTCCGAAAAACCAATTTTAAATTGACTGATTTTCAATGACTGAATTTAAACACTAAGGTATCTATATAACGTAAAATTTTATTCACTACCACTTTTATTCCATGGGTTTTGTCAATAGGAGTATCTGTTTTCGAAATAATTTGTCTTGGAAAGCCGCAAAATGTAAGTTTGCACCGAACTACGAAATTTTCTCCGTTTTTAACATTCAATTTCGGCTATACCACTAAATATAATATGATGTTTCCAGATGCCATTCGACGTACAATTTTGTCCTCTGTATTATTGAATAGAGTGACATTATCCGTCCGACGCGCCGTTTTCCAACAATATGCAAAAAAATAAAAAAGGTGCAAACATTTGGCGGGTTTTTGGCTATCAAAAGCTAAGGCTCACCACCTGGGATGGTGCAGACTCAGATTACACGCATTAAGGACCAAATAGAGGTATTATTTCCAGTAAGCTGGAAATTGATTCCTCAAAACGTTTGTTTTTTCGCTTTGATTTTATTGGCCTCTAAATGTTTCTTCACAACGTGAGTTTCCTGACAAAAACATCCCCACCATGGTTGAACATGACGAAAAAAATTGTTTTTTGGTGTAGACGATAAAGAATTATTTCATCGGTGCGTGAAAGATAGTTTTTCAGCATCACTTTTCGTATGCTTTTTCTTTGAGAAAGTAGCATTTTTCTGCACAAGTCCGGAAACTTTTTTTTTGCACTCGTAGACTCCCAGGACTCGCCCTACGCCTCCTTTTAGAATTTTGTCTTCTCGTTAAAAAAAACAGTATTTTCGGGACTTGTTACGTGAATTACTATAAGCAATCACATCTCACTGAAATACTTCGTCATCCAGTAGAAAGTTTCAGTTTTGTCAAAAGTATACGTTCTGAAGAAGAACTTGGGAGGATTTTTCATTTGACATAAATTGAGGTTTTTTGGAAATGTGAATTGTCAAATTGAAATTTGATATAACACCAAGGAACAAGATTATCAGTTCATTATGAAAATATTGTTTATATATATTATGTGATTTGTTGTTTTATGAAAAATTCAAAAATAATTGTTCAACTACACATTTGTATAATGGAGAATCACAAACTCAAAGTACTTTATGTACCCTTGCCGTTGAGGGATACTTTTATAAACCCTTGCGCATAAAATGTAACTCAATCCACTCTTTCGAGTTGACAGTAACTCCCTTCAACATGTGCTGAAGGAAAAATGATTTCACTCAAAAACGTTTTGTCCTTCGAAACTAATTATGTGTTCATACACAGAACTTAAAAGTTCTGTGTTCAAGTAGAAACGTGTATGAACAATTCCATTGATTTGTATCGTGACAACTTCTTCAGACTAAAAAGTAGAAAAACGTGAAAGTATTCATATCCACTTGAAATTTAATTTTTGGTGTGTGTTTTTGATTTAAATCAATACTCACTTTGACAACCCGCTGATGGTATGTTCAAGAAAGAATGCAAAGCCGGTAACATTTCAGTGCGATCTTTGCACGCTCGAAATACTCGAATGTATGCTGCAATTCTCACTGAGATACTACGGAATACTGATCAAATGATTGCATAGGAATTCACTTTACAAGGAGCTCATTATCCCCTAATATCAATCATAGAAAAACATTTTTCTCCTACGAGGTATTTTTAATTATTGAAAAAATATAAAAGTATCCACAAATTATTTTTCTCAATGCGTATGAACGATGAAAAAAATGAAGGCTAGACTACTTTTACAGAGTTTCACAGCGACTGAATGCACTAGACCTTTTAACCGATTAAATTGATCAAAATAAACCGGGTGTATGGCTCATATATTGTTCCTGTATTCGATTTTGATGGTTCCTGAGTTCACATGTTTTTTGGAAATAATCCCAACATATATCCGTCCTTTACCAAGCTCAATCGACCAAATTGCGTGCATTTCCATGATTTTCAAAATGTTGCTCTCAAGCAAACGCTTTCGTGTATAATAGTTTGAGATAAAATCTCACGACCTGCGGTCTCGGAATTTTGGCAAATTATCATACTCAAGTCATTTGTTGAGCAAAATTTCAAAGATCATGGAAGTGCAGCACACATTTTAACCCATTAGAATTCGTGCACTCGGGAAATAACCTCGAATAAATGTGTATCAATTGGGAAGTTGTAGTAGTAATTCGAAATAATGTTGAAATGTCTATAATTGAAGATCTAGTGATCGAATCTGGATCTGGAGTTTTCTGGGTTCTGACATAATATATGGCTCATATATAAAGTGCTTTTCTTAAATGTCCTCCCCCCTTTTATTTTTTGAACGGGTTAACTCAAAATATCAAAACTTGACATAATGAAATTGATGCATAAATACTATATTTTGGAGTGAAATTGACACATGAAAATTTCAAAATGGCGACTAGGCGCCACCTGGAAAAAAAAGAAAGGCGGGGTCTTGTGATTTATCATTTCGAAGCTCCTGAAGAATACTTTATAACCCTAGAATATGAAGTCAATATCTTCACCTACTACAAAATGACAGAACATTTAATAATAACCTTTAGGAAATAAGCTGAGTTCAGTTCAGAAGAAGCTCGAAATGGTAGCCTTAACAATCTTGACATAAGAACATCCTATCCTATATTTCACGTCGAACATTTTCGAACACAGCAACATCGATATTTCAACAAATATTTACTATTCTTTGCCGTGTATTCAATATGGAAGCAGTTTCAGTTTCGTACATATTTTGCTTCGAATAGCCTCATAAAAAAAGTCTGAAGGTGACAAATCTAGTAAGCGGGCTGGCCATTCCGTTGGACCTCGATGGCCAATCCAAAGACTATGGAGAGTATTGTCCAAATAGTTTCTCACTTGTCTGGAGTAATGTGGAAGTGCTCCATCTTGTTGAAATAACAATAATATCCATATCGAATTCATTAGGATTCACTTCGTTGATTAGAGGATCAACAGTGGTTTCCAGCATATTCAATTACAGTTCCCCTGGTTATGTTCAATTGACGTTTACGTGGTACCTATCTACTAGTCAAATCGGAAACAAAATGAGAATATTTGAACTGAACAGTGATGTTTTTTGTCGCACTGACATTTTTTGAAGATGAAGATCTTGCCATGTTTAACGTAACGAAGAGTGAATCAAATCAAACAAGTTTCAATATTGCCTCAAGGCCCTAAAGGGACAAAGTGAAATAAAACATTCGAGGTGGTGTTCGAAGTTATGTTTATTCAATTCGAGAGATTTAATACACCTCAATGATAAATATTCATGAGTTCTAACTCTTATGAAATCAGGCCTTGAACTTAGGTTCGTGCCAGCATTTTAAGCCTGAATAAAAATGAAATGAAATATACCAAAGCTCAGATGATTTTTTACACAGTAAATTTTTCTGAACAGACGAATAAAGAAGTTCATTTATACAAAAACTATGCATTATAAGTATAGGGTATCTAATTGAAAGTAATCGCTATTTTTCATATATTTTTGGTGATAGCCGGGCTTAAGATGCCTAGGAAACCCTGGTGTATCTAGTGATTCGATATTGTTTAGAATTTCTTGGCGAAAAACAATCGACGATTACAAAAGCTTTCTAATTTTTGTATAGGGGGCGTTATATGAGCATTTTCGAAAATCTGCCAATTGTCGGTTTTGTCAGATTGACGTAACTTTGAGGTTTATTGTTGTCAATAAAAACTGAAATTATTTTTTCGCACTCAACAGTGTTTGAAAGTCTATATAAGTAGAATAAGTTTTGAAGTTATTACAAGTACTTTTTCACGATGTGTAGACGATTTCGTATTTTGTGTGGTCAGTCAAAATCTGGGGATCCAAATATTCTTCTTTATTCAGCACCTAAGGTAAGTACAAAACAAATCGCCCCAAAATAATAACATGAATGTAGCGTTGTAGCTAATTTTATTCGTTTCAGCTTGAGCGAAAGACTTATATCGAGGAGGAAACATCTGTAGCTCTTATCAATGATATATTGAGAACAGAGTTTTGTTCAAATGAAGGAAATATCGATGTGATACGTATTTTGAACCGATGCATAACTGATGTGTGTATCCCCAATTCCAAGACAGTCTATCACTTTCAATACACTAGCATGAACTTTGTCGTGAATTCTCAGGTGAATGGGCAAAGTAAATTTTCTCGGAATCAAAGTCTAGTGTCTTACAAACTGATATAAACACACTAAAAACTTGTAGAGGTAACAGTGACAGTATTGACAGGTTGTTAACGGTAGGTTTCCACGTTACATGCACGATTTCTGAAACGCATTTGATTGGCTGTCACGGCTGTCAAAATCTCAGTAGGCAAATAAAAAACAGTGGTAGAATATTCGGTTGCACATTACTCTACTGAAAATTAAGCTTCATATGGTATATGACTGATCGCCATCTACAATAGCGATCTGAAGCATTTGCGATCTCAGAAATCAAGCAATCAGTTTTCGCCAAGTTTATCCCAAACTTATTCAGGTATAAGTAGATACACCAGGGTTTCCCAGGCATCTTAGCCGGGCTCAATGGCCGTGATCTCGGATTTTGATGTTCGTAGCTTTTGACTGCAACTGGACACTTATTTTCAGCAGTGTCACAGTAAGAATTGTGAACAACTGTTATTTATTCTTGCTTGATACTGGGTTATTTGTTACAAGTTAGTTTTGTGCAGCAGCTGATTTTATTGGTAATGTCTCCATAATCGGATGCCAAATTCTAGTGGAATTCGGACTATTTTTTATTGAAAATATCTCTGTGGTTGTAGATCTTGATAGACTCTCTGGGTTCAATAACGTGTTGTTATTGACGAAATTGAAGCCTCTTCGAACTGGATATCATGATTATGTTGGGAGGCAAGCAAGGCTACAAAAGATTCTTCAACTTGACCAAAACGACAATTTTGTATGTGCTCATTTAGGAGAGTCTTGAAACTACGTTTTGTGGTTCCCATGAGTAAGGAATTCTCTACACTACAGCATTGGATACAGGGTTTCTCAGATCTCTTGACAACCAAAGGGGTTCCTGTATTTTCCTTTCAGGTTTGTACACGGTTTCAATGTTGTGTTTCCCCATATTTTTTCAATGCGGTCCGTGGTGTCACTTATAGTCCAAGAGCCCACGATGGGTGGACCTTCGTTGTTTCATAAAAGCTGGTCTTCGATACAGGTGAGAACAATCAGCGACTATGGAGTATGGATCTTGGTTTCTTGGGCAGGAAAAAGGCAGCAGAGGTTCCAAACTTTTGGTAATGGCCTGTTTTCACCTCGAATGGCGGTTGAGGTTCTTATACAAATATTTTTCTGTATGGGTTGCCTTGCAATAGACTCCGTGGCCAAGTCTTCCGTCACCTCTTATAGTCACCAACACATCTAGATAGGCGAGTTTCCCGTTTCTTGTTACTTCCATGGTAAATTGTATTCTACGAATGAAGCTTTTCAAATGATTGGAAAATTGATTCAATTTCTCCAAATTAAAAACGGGTCATCCCCATAGCGGATCCTTTTGGGGCATTCGGTGGCAGTCCTGAGTGCCATATCTTCGAACTTCTCAAGTTGTCAATAACGGGGGTGATTAGGCTTCTCATCGCTACTTCATCATTCTGTTCGTGACGACTTCCACCGAACTGAAAATACGCCGTTGTTACAATGTGAAGGGGAAGCATAATAATCATGTCTTCTGTGTATATGCCCTCCAGGAATACGAGAGCCTGTTCTAGTGGTAAACTGAAACTTATGATAAGGATTCGGAACATTTCATAGAGAAGCTCGAAAGTACGCCTTTTCCCCTGAAGATATCTTGATCAGTCAATTAGAACTGGTAATGCTTAGAGTGGAAGAGCTGACGTACTAACCACTAGGATAAGTCGCTGATACAATACGGTTTGTCAAATTCTGTCATACAGCTTACCTATATGTAACGACAAAATGGATTCTTTTCCCATTCCAGGATTTGAAAGTTTCAGATCCTCCAAGCAAATATTTGATACTGTTTGGTTTAAAATAATTCGATGCTTCGGATATATTCCGTCATAAAATTTCACAACAAAGTTGATGATGACTGCTGTGAAGTTTCGAGTCAGGAAAATTTTCAATTTTTGATTTTGCATCTTGGTGAAGAAATTTTTCCTTGAACTAGACCTTGAATTATATCCGGAATATTTTTTCGAATTGCAAAATTTTTGAAATATTCCTGAAAAAAATCAGAGTTGATTCAAGTTAATGAAAGATTCGGTAATTCGGAAAATATATATAATCTGAATAAAAATCGTCGATAGTTCAGTTGAATTAGGTGAAAAATTTCGTGAAATGATGTCAAAAGAAAAGGAAGCGATCCACAACCGATTCGAATGACTGTTTGAACTGGTCTCCTTGCTTATTCCGCTGGAATACTCCTTTTCAGTGCTATTTCGTTTCGCAGTGACATTTCGAGGATGGGGAAGGAAATTGCCACCTATCAGTTCTACGGGTAGATGATGAATATTCCAGTAGAATCGGATAGTTGCGGGCATTTCATCGGCTCAAATACATAGACATGAATGAATTCATCTCCGAATCAAAATATAAAAATTACAACTTTATGTGATCGAGAAATCTCTAACACCATCATCCTGGGAATGGAGACATTATTTCCAAGTAGTACAAAGACACCATAGTCTAAGAAACCATGGTTCAATGAAAGCTGTTCTAAGGCTGTCACATCCAAACAAGCGGCACTCAATCGCTGGCACCAAAATCCAAGTTCAGAAACAAGATCTGGGTATGTTATCGCGAGTTATAGGTGAAGTGCAACAATTGAGGCTGCTGAAGAAGCAAATAATCTAAGAATTCGTTCGAGACTTGTTGAATGTCCCAACGGTTCTCGTTCGTTTTGGTCATTTGCTGAAGATTTCGCCAAAAATTTCACTTTCGTTCATTTCTCCCTTTACCAAAGAAGATGGATCACAAGCCACCACTGACCAACAAAAAGCAAATATATTTGCAAATATGTTTGCTGAAAATTCTACTGTGGACTCATCGGGAAAAGATCCCGCGAATATCAGGCCTGTCGACAAACAAATACCCGAAATAATTACTCACTCACGAAATATATGAAATAGTTTGATAGACCTGAAGACGAATAAGGCTTGCGGATCTGATGGAATCCCAGCAATTGATCCCAAAGTGTGTGCCCCTGAATTGACACCAGTACTTTGCGAATTTTTCAACCTATCGTATAACTTGGAGGTTTTTCCTGAGTCCAAGAGTTCCTAAAAATGAAAAGAAAACTCCACCTTGTAATTATAGACCAATTGCACTGCTTCCAATCAATTCCGAAATCTTCGAAAAAGCAATGAATATGAAGCTTATCGAATATCCAGAGAAATCAAAAATAAGTAATGATCGACAATACGGATTTCGAAGATCAACCAGTGACTTATTGGTGTATGTTTCTCATATCTGGCAGAATTCTATCAAAAAATTTGGAGAAACTTCAGCTGTTGCACTCGACATGTCAAAAGTGTTCGGTCTGGTTTGGCATCGGGGTCTCCTTTCTAAACTGCCGTCTTATGGTTTGCCTCCTCCGTTGTGTGCTTCGTTGAAGAGTTTCTTGTCCGATGGGTCTCTGTATGTGGTTATTGATGGAGTATCGCCTGATATCCTACCAATAAACGCAGGTGTTCCACAGGGTTCACTTCTGGCGCCCACTTCGTTTCTGCTTCATAGCAATGATTTGCTGGAGGGAACAACTGTTCAGTGCATAGTTCTGCAGACGACAGTACTCTTCATACTAGTTCCTCTTCAAGACTCCCCAAACCAGCACAAGAAAAGAAAATTGAAAGAAACATTCACGTCACTAGAAATTACGATGACTCGGCAAATATTAATAGAATAGGGAACACCCAGGCATATCTTTTCTCAGAGAAAGCTGATCTATCATTATCAAGTATTCAGATGTCAGGTGTATTCCCACGAAGTCAAGTATCTTGATGCTACGAATCACGATCAGTATCCGTCTTGGTGAAACCATGTAGGATCGATCGCTGAAGATGCTTCCCAGAAGCTCGAATTTCTATTTCGTGCGAAAAAAATACCCCACTTATCGTCAGCTTCTAATGATCTACAAGGTTGAGATACGACCTGTCTTGGAATATAGTTGTCATGTGTGGAGCTCGGCACCAAAACATGCATCGAAGCTTCTTGTTGCTATTCAGAGAAAGGCAATCCGTCTTGTTGGTGATTCTGTGCTCACAGTCTCGATCACTTCATTGGAGCATCTTTGAAGAGTCGGACACTTGTCTCTCTTCTATAGATATTGTCATGGTCGGTGCTCTTCCGAATTGTCATCAATCGTTCCACCTTTGGCAGTATCTACACGGATGACCCGACGAGTACAGAATTGTTCTAAAAAAGTGTTGTTTAAAAATTGTTCGTTTTCGTCAACCAGTTGACGAACGTCAACCCTCAGTCGAAACTTGTGCGAGCAATGGATCAACGGGGGTTTTAATTTTAACGTGCGATTACCCAGCACGGTGGTCAGGCGGGGAATCGAACCCTGGTCTTCCGCTTGAAAGGCGAATGTGCTAACCGCAACACTACAGAGACCCACAATTCCCACCCCATCGTTGTGAGCTTGGAGACCTGTCGAACCTCTTTTGCTCAGGACAATGGGCAATAGGACAGCTGAACTTCGGAACTCCTGCCGAGAGAGCTGTTCTTTGAAAATAACAGGGCTTTCTTTTCGTGTGAATCTGTATATAAAAAAAATTGAATTCTGCTTCTTCGTACAAAAAAATTATTATGTTACAATTCTAATTTCATTCATCTATTCATAATGGGGGACTTCACCTCATTTGATGCGCTGGCTTGCAAATTAAATTTATATAATACATTCGAGGAGATAACTGTATGTGCTCTGAATATTCAAATGAATATAGCTCATTGCGAAAGTAACGCATACATTTCATAATTTCTATGAGAAATAATAGTTTCGAAGGAACAGGACGGTTTGATTTCGTAGTTCTGACAGAAATATACAGGGTGATACATATTTTAATAATGACCTAAGTGACATTTTCCAAATGGCACACCCAGTTTATTATTAGGTTTCTCAAATCACGTATGAATGCTGATGCATGTATCATTCATGTGTGTCAAATGCATGCAGGATAGTGAAAATCATTGAAAACATACTGCATATTTCTGGTCGAAAATTTGAAACACTTTTTTTATTATTTTGCGGTTCAGTTGTCCAAAAAACAGACCACTTTATCAAGTATTTTTGTTTTTCTCTGCTGAAGCACATAATCCAAACCCATCTTTCGGTGCCTGCTCTGTAGACATAATATAACACGTTTCGAGATCGGGCGGCCAGATTGTTGTCCGGTGAAATACATGCCCCTATCAGTTATCAGTAAAGGAATTAGAGACATAGGTAGTGGACTCAATCCAGTTAGATTGCTTTGGTGCTATTAGATTGTCCAACTCAACTGTGGAGCTACATAATATCAGTGAGTAAAATGATTAACTTATATTTATAATAATAATAATCGTCTTTATTCTTTTCAGTGATATTATACAAAATATTCATTGATAGGAACAACAATTGAAAACAAAGGGCGAAGTTATATTCTTGTGATGAAACATCATAAGACGTGTTCTTCCACTTAACCCTAATAGACCTGCATATAGTTCTATAACGAAAGAAATTTTTAATTTTCATCGGTGTTTTGAACATACATATTTCACAAAATATAATTATTATAATAATTTTTTCTTCTTCTTTTGATCGACATATAATAAACCATCTTAGTTTGGGGAAAAAATCAAATTGTTTGAGATAACATCAATATATTTTTATAGGAAGCCTTGAATGCCTAAAAACTTGAAAGTTTTTTCATTTCTGATGGAACCTGATTGTAAAGATGAGAAATTTGATAACTGAATGATCGGCGGAACAATTCTGTTTTGAGAGTAGGTCTTGTCAACACTCCTTTATGTCTTATGTTTTGGTTATGGATATCTGTTCTGAATGTGTCTTTTTTGTATTATTAAGCGAAAAAAAATTACTTTGAGTGCCTCTTCATTAATATCACCGCTCCATTCACAATATTATTTTTCAATGCGTATAAAATTCACGTTTTTTTTGCAGAGTATAGACACATTGCCATTTATTCTAGTAACACATTCCACACGTGAGATAATATTATATGTCGTCTGATGTTGAGGGTAAAGTTGCAATAAATATGTCAGTTCATTGGTTCAATGGGAAAGATCTGCTGATTTCTGATTCCGAAGGGAAAGGTGGAAGTGAAAATATTTCCCTTCTTATACCAGAAACAAAAACTGTCTGGTCAGACGTTCATGGCCTTCACCCTGTCCCGCAACTAACAGCATTTTCTGGATTTCCTCAATTTATCAAAGCTGTTAAAAATCCGAACGAGTATCAGACTGACTTTATTATTATTACAAATCAGTTCTTCATACATTTGGTGTTCACCTGGGTGAGGAAGCCAGACATCATGAGCAATCTTAGCCCCGTGGTGATGAGCTCATGCAAGGTCCCAATGGTTGTCTCTTTCATCACAAAATTCAGTTCATAGCGAGACTCAAATAATGGTTTTTTTCCGATTGCCTGAAACCCTGTGGTATATTAAGCACACCCGAATATCATTTTATACTGCCAAAAAGATGTTGGTGCAACTATATAAAAAAGTACACTCCCTTACCCCAACATACAATTCATTCTGCCTTAATAACCCCTAATACATAGCATAATGTATATTTCCTCAGAAATGATACAGGGCACTTTTTTCTGCATGGTATTTGCCAGCGGAGAAGTTGTTCTCTGACAGGTGTTAGCTCACCAAACTACCACGTAAGTAGTCAAGACTGGCCTGAAAGTATTGTTCGAATATAATATGATAATGGCCTGTTGTGAGGTTTTGTGCCAACTTGAATAACAAAATATGTGGCAAGAAAATCGAGGGAGAATAACAGTGAATTGTTCATATATTCATCAGAACAGATTGTTGAGAAGTGATTGCAGTCTTAAGTACATTTGATTATAGAACAAAAAAAAACCCATATTCTTTCAACTATCAAACGACCTCAATTATTTGAATTATTGTTTTGTCGAATACGTTTCCATCAACGGATATAAAGCAATTATATTCATCTTTCTTCATCACAATGATTCCGAAGATCGCAATGAATAAATTCGCAATACCGAATTCCAGAGAATGGAATTTCATATAATCAATCATATACTCGCGAAGAAGCGCATTTCTTCAGGGAGTTCATGGGAAGGACAACCGGTCGCTTACAGACCCGTAGTTGCATTCGATGCTTGTTTAAATCACCACGAATTATCTATATGATATTCCAATTTCTATTGAATTTTTTCATGAATATCATATCGATGGTTGTCCAAAGTAATGTGTATTGAATAAACAAGATTCAGATTTTGGGCGCCCCTAAATCCGGAAAACTACCCCAACAAATCGCATGTTGAACTGCTGCAACTTTGATCCGGTTCACACTGTGGCTGTTTTTCGCCGTACTTGGGTATTTTCAGCATATCTAAAGCTTTCTTCTAGTAATTCTCATTTGCTTCTCCTGAGCAAAATAAATCCCTAAACCTATTTGCAAGATACCTCTCACCACTCACTTTTCATCCTAAAAGCACACGATTCCATGAACTGCTCTCTACAAACACCCTGTGTTGTGAGAAACTCAACTGCTGCCACTAGGCTGCCTTGCAGGAGAACCAGCGCTTATTCACTTCATCGCATAGTATATATAATTTATTTTTGTTATTATAACCCTTTTAACACCCGGTACATTAACCTACCTCAGCTTACAGCATTATATTGTCGCAGCTTTCCTGAAAAATAAATGATCGGAACATGTTTCGTCGCTCCAGCGTGCTCCCAGCGCTTTCCTTCACTTCACAAACTTGAAGGAAAATTCTCCACCCATTCTCTCTCTCCCGGTCTCCATTGTCTCTCTTACGGTCATGTCCATAATGGCACTTCTCAAAATTTCCTGGGTATGAATTTAATGAAAATCGCTCCTCATTCATTATAACCGAAAATAAAGCATTCTTTCATTATTTGGAAAAATAATCTAGTCTCTTCTTGTTACTTTCAGAAAAATCATTATTCCAGCTTATATGGAATACTTTCATAATTTTTAGTATTTAGAATAGCTCTTTACTCAAACAAATTACCAGCTACTTTTTCACGCTCAAAATAGTTACAATCACTCGGTATATTTTATAGAAAAATTTAGTTACTTCTCAAGAATCTTTTCAACCGATGTAATTTGATTAACAAATCTTTTTTATTTTCGTGAAATCATATTTCACAACTTTTTCTCTTTTCTCCACTTCATCTGATATTTCATTCATAAATCCACCCAAATGTTTTCAGGCTCCCATATACAAAGCGAATGATTTGTCAATGCCCATTCATTGGGAGCCATACGTGAAAATATGCTTCAGCCTTTTTCTGCGCTTCTGGATCGTCTTGTCGAAAGTGTGTTAGTAAATTGGGAAGATATCGCCATTTAAAAAAAAAGCAAGAAAAATAACTCATATGCCTACCTTTATTGGCTTCTTTACTTATACCTGGAATTCAGTCTCAAGCGTTTTTTCCCCTCATTCATTCACATGGCTAAATTCCATTATCAAGACTAATTCCAAGAATTTCAACTCCGGACAGCACTGATATAACCCTTGAACCACATGAATTTATCTCTAGTAGTCTAGTGGTCTCGGTAGTGTAGTGGTTAGCACATCTGCCTGTCAAGCGGAAGGCCGGGGTTCGAATCCTCGCCGGGCCACCGTGCTGGGTAATCGCACGTTAAAAGGTAAGGCCTCCTTGATCTATTGCTCGCACAAGTTTCGACTCCTGAGGGTTGACGTTCGTCAGCTGGTTAACGAAAACGAACACTTTTAGAACAATATCTCTAATGATACTCCAACACTCACATTATCTTCCATCTTCCTCGGAAAAATAACAATACATCATAAGCGTTTGTTGGAAATGCAGAATTCTGTATTAACGGCAAATTTTCCACACTTGGATCGATCGATAGGAACCAACAAATAATGAAAATCTATCCCACCACCTAACTTACAATACATATCATGTTTTCTTGTGAAAATATGGCGATTTACATCATGGGATGCAGTTCAAATAAAAATCCCCATTTTCTCCAACTTACCTGGGATTTTGAGCGAAAGGAGAGCGTAATGTAAGTTCTCTTTCAAAACGTATCATTGTAAAATGAAAATCCTTTGCGCACAATATATGGGTTGAAAATCGGTTCCGAGAGAGATTTTTATAATTTACGTTTCATTCACTCGATCCAAGTATGAAAAATCACTTGGTTATTTTTGAAAAAAAAAAGATGACTTGTTTGCGCATTTTTGTGGAAACATTCAGTCCTCATCCACTACCCGAATAAAATGGTATGCTTTAAAACACTATTCAAAATTTCAAGATCAAGTTGCATGTCAGAAGACGGCAAAGTCAACTGACACCATCATAGAAGTCTGCGATTCAGTATCTTTACTCCCAACTGGAATAAGATTTCAAATTTCACGCAGGAAGACGGCTGTTACATTTCTAAATTCTTTTTTATGTGCTGTGGTCTCGAATTATCACATAATCGAAATAATGAAATTTCCATCCCAAATTATAGGTTGTAATAGCACTAGTGCTAGAATTATTTCCAAGAATTTTTTCGAGCTCACGAATATTTCGAAAATTTGGTGTTCGGTAGGAAAATTTCGTACCATATTTAAACATCAACGAATTATTTGAATCTCATGATTCAGACTTTCAAAGGACGTCGAGATAGTCTTTTAATAACATTACAGATTCAACAATTGAATCGAAATTGCCTTGTTCTATCACATTTTATTTAGTTCAGTGTTAGTACAGTAAATGAAGGGACGAACCTGTGAATAAGTCTATGAGTTCTTCATTTGTGGCTCAATTTCTCGGAACAACCGCGAATTAAAAAATCATTACCCATAAAAAATATATATGTATTCGGAAACTAGAGCATCTTGGCTTCAAAACGATGTGCATGACAACTCGATAAAATGGCTAATAATTTTTTAATTCGCGGTTGTTCCGCAGATTCTACATAACTCCGAAATCGCATGAAAAATGTAAATAAACAAATGGATCATTTATTAGAACGCGGGGAAAGTACAAAAAAAATTCAGAGATTATTCAAGACCCCCCAAGGATTAATTATAAAAAAAAATTCGGATAAAAGACTATTTTTGAAAAAAATGTAGGTAAACAAATTAATGAAACAGTGTCGAAATGGTGCGGAAAAAAACTTTCACAGCTTATTAAATCTTTTTGCCGAATAAGAAAGAACTTCGAAATAAATGGAATGATAGCTACGGGTTTCCTCATTATCTTGAACTTTGAATCATTGAAAAATGTCAGTTTTTGCATGAGTTATGAAGCAATTCGTCCGCCTGCCTCCAAGCGAATGCATAGACAACAGAATTCCTATAAAGAAAGCGGCAGCTGAAATGAGGAGAGTTTTGGGTCCCTTTAACTCTAAACTGTTGAGTTTTCGGAAAAAATGATCAGGGTCATTTTTGTAGATAATGAGACGATCTTTCATTTTTGAAAATTCTCTAATTCGTGTATATTTAGCCAGATATTGGCGGGAAACCCATTTTTCTGGGTTTGGGGGGCCATTTTCGGCCATTGCCATGAACGCAATCGTGTTGAGTTTTGGGTCCTTTGAAAACATCTGTGACGACCTACAAATTGAGTCACAAGTGAATAACGCATAGACTTGTTCACAGCTCTCCCTAGTTTCGGATCTTCAGTTACTGGACTATGTGTGAGCTGCAACAAAATGAATCGATTTGGTCAAGAGACTGTGGAAATTATTCATTGTACCAACTTTAGTTGGTGAAATTATAAACTAGATATTCAACAGGGTATTTTATTTATGTTGCGCATGTTGGTGAAAATGCAAGGCTACCGCCTCCTGGTATTCTCGTGAAACATTTCAATAAACATGAACGACAAAAAATGCACGAATGCACCTTTAATCGATCAAATCTAACCACAATGATGACTTGGACATGGTAAGTCTCTCAGTTTAGCAATGATATGACCCCAAATTTTTATAAATTTTAGGTTCACCCGATTCGAAAAATAACAAATTACCTGCAAACATTGAAAATGAGTATCAGCGGAATATATCCATGCCCCAAGGGTAGTAATGCGAAGAAACAACAAGGCCTCACAAGATCCGTACTCAAAGCAACAAAGAACGCATTTCCTTTTTCAAACATGATGATAGTGATAGTGAAGTGTCCGTGGCTCGTAAATGAAGATGTGGATTGATATTGTACTCTCATTAGTCTGCTAAATTTCTCTAGTGCCGAATTTGAATGTTACATTTTGTTAACTTCTGCTCAAAGTGGATAATTATATCTTCGAAATAATGAAATTTTCATCCCAAGCTATCACAAAATCACACGGCTCGGTCAACAGTGTTAAAGTAAAAGGCTATTATTTTATTCTGGTGGGAGCTGTCAGACGTGGATTTTCTATTCCAAATTTTCAACTGACCAACTTATAATTTCCTGCTTTCTAATAGTCTGAAATGGGGCGGCTCTTCGAAAATGAAACTCAGTAATCATTTCAAGCACTATATCAACGAATGATTTGAAAAACAGGCAACGAAAATAGGAACTGGACATGAATATAGTTGGAGAATATGGGTGAAACAGTATTCAATTAAGCAAATAATAATTCTGCAGTCAACCATTGATTAGATCACAATAATGAAATTACAAAAGAATTATAAGTGATGTTGATGAAAAAGCGAATCGTATCAAGAACTGAACAAAATATTAGAAAATGTGGTATTGGCCATCCTTGCCTCAATAAACTATCGAAGAGTCAGTGGATCCTTCTGATGGCTTCTCTTCTTTCCTAAATTTATTGAAATGGTTATTTACATCATCACACACCAAAAGTGACATTGCAAAGTTGGCCCTCTGTCTACCGTATGCGTATATTCAAAAACCAAACAACACCTCTGTAACACGAAATAGTTGTTTCGAATTTTCCATCGAAGAATGAACTCACTATGAGAGATGCTATGCGCACCCCACCATTAAAGGAGGGATTAGCCACGGAGATAGAGCCACCTCTAGCGATATCGGTAACTTCCAATTTTTCTTACACTACCAGTTCTAGATTCGTTAGTGACCTGATTTATGGCCTAATCAGACTGACTAATTGGATATGGCTGCTATTTTATGCATATTTGCAATTCTTACATCTTGAGCAAGCTGGCCTACGACCGATAATTGCAATCTCAACACCGACGTCATTTTGTCTACTGGAACATCGAGATATCATATTTCGTTGTTTGGAACAAAAAACACTGAATTTACTCTAAAATATGCTAAGGGAGTGTCTGCCACGATTTTCAATCGTGACACGCACGACTGAAATTCACATATGCCTCACCCGCATACAGGATGTTAAACTTATATATTCCCTTTTCAATATCCAGCATTACACCTTGTTTCGTGACTGTCAGGTTGGAAGATGAAAATTAATACAAATTGAATTCTCAACGTCTTCATTCTTTTTATTTTTTATCATAAGATCAAAAATCACAAAGTTCTGAAAGAAAATATTCGAAGATTTTGAAATAAATTTCCTTTTCGGCGAAACATTTTTCTGGTCATTTCGCAATGAAATGACATAGAACATTTCCATAAAGGGGGTTTCAAAGAAAACTTACACTCCAAATCTTTGTGATTTCGTTCATTCATTAGTGTTTTACAGCGCTCCGAAGTTTATCTTTTTGCTATCCATGTAATTTAATTTTTCTAACATTGCTATGTTATTATCGATTAGTTATCGACCATTTTCCCTATCATAACAATTTGGTTGTACCTATATTGGTGATTTTTACAATAATTTTTAATCCGAATGAACATTATCGAGAATCTTATGCTGGAGAGAAAGGCCTAGGTAACCGTTCGGGAATTAAAAAAGTCTGCCAGCTATTGTCCACAAATTATATCAACATTGTCTGATTCGTTTAAATTTTTTCACAATATTGTATATTGTGAGCTAAGATTTTTTATATCGTCAACACTTTCATTATAATATTGTGATAGCTCACTACAAAAACAGACGTTTCACCCTTCCAACTCATAAGACACCCGTGAAAAATAACCATATCATTCCCCAATCACTGAAATCAATTTTTCAGCATGACTTACTCAGCACCCAAGCTGTTCAATACCATGCTCGAAGAATTGCGCCATATAAATGCAACTAACCTGCTCAAGAAAAAATTGAAATTATTCATACCATTTTGCCGAAAAAAACTCCATGCCAATTTCGTTGTATTTTTTATGATGATGAATTTAATTTTTTTTTCTAGTTCAAATTCGTGATAATTATTGATAGTCATGTTTATCTTATTCATCTCTCAAAAGAATATCATCGTCTAGTATATTTTCTATATTCAAAAATTGAATTGGACATTGAATATTGTCAAATTCAATTATTTCACATATTTTTGCATTTACATCATACAACTTTTTATTGTTTGAATTTTCCAAAGCTTTTTTGGTATTCTATAACATAAATGCTAGAAATTCAGGTAAGTAATAGTTTTGATATTGATAAATGAGATTTCAGACCCTGCATCAATCAATTACTCAATACTTTTGTTGCTGAATTTGCTTGACAGCTTCATCAACCCTCTTGTATTTTCCATATTTGAATTTTGCTCAAGGTTCCAGAATTTGCTTGATTGGTGATGAATGTTGTTTATGCCACTGTCTTCAGTAGGTGTTTTTATGAAAATTTCATCCAAAAGTTCTCAACCAATGAAATGCGTGTTTTGTTTCGCGTCACCATGACATCTCGAGTATTCATCAGTAATTTTTTATTGTATGGGTAACCTAGAGCGAATTAGAATTTTGTTTGACATAACACGTCACTCACTCACTTTGAGCAGAAGTGGACAAAATGTAACATTCAAATTCGGTACTAGAGCAATTCAGTAGACTGATGATAATAAAATATTGAGCCTTATCTTCATTAAGAACCCACTCGACACTTCACTATCACTATTATTATGTATGTATATTCATGGTTGCTCCGAGTACGGAGTTTTGTAGCTATGTCATTTCATTGCATTACTGACCTTTCAGCCGTTGATATATTTTCATGCATCTTATTTCATTCAATATTCGCAGGGAATTTTTTATTTTTTTAATCGGGTCAACCTGAAATAAATAAAAAGTTGGGCTTATTTTTACTGTAGTAGGTGGAATCAGTATTACCACTATAATTATTTTGAGTGATTATTGCTGATCTGAGGGACTCACCATATATCCAAATCGTCATTGTGATAAGATAATTGGTTAGTTTGTTCAAATATGCATCTCATTTTGTCATCCATTTTTTTGAAATGTTTGACCAGAATACCAGTAGACAAGCGGCGGTAGCCTTGCATTGCTACAAACGTACGCATCTTGAAACTGCCTTAGGTAGATGAGTAGGTAGGGTGTGAAATTTTCTCACCGAATACCACACGTACTCTAGATACCCTTGGAATTTTTTTCTTGCTCAGGAAAATTATAGCTCGCCTTCGACTGGGGATAATTTTCAAATAATTCCTGATCTCGTAATTTGAGTATTTGAACATACAGTTCCGTTTGAATTATATCAGGTCTACTGTCTTGTGAGTGAATGTGTCTGTGGCTATACCTATAGGTGATTGATTCGCTTGTCATTTTATGAACTTGTATTTCTTGGCCTATTGAAGTATATTTCTCTCTTAATTCTTCTCATCATTACTAATTGGTTTTTATCTGTATTGGTTGTTATAATTTTGGTTATTTCTCTTTCACCTACTAATTTTGGAAGTGTCTGTATTTCTTGTGATTCATGTAATTGTTCTGTATTATCATTTATATAATTTTTTTTTAATAATTCGAATTTCTGTTTTAATCATTGGTATTTCTTCTTCGATACGATTTTTTTTCTCTAAATGATCAGGAAGTGATGCGAACTAATACTTTGTTTGAAACTTTATTTCAACCAATGAGCAAGTTGCATTCCAAATCATTTTCTGATACATTGAAAAATAAAGGACATAAATACATTTATCGACACCGGTTAACACGGGTCAACCTCTAGAAAGCCCTAATAATTATGCTCGAATCAAAACAAGTTTCAAGAAAACCTGCGTTTATTATTTCTCAATGTAACGCTTGAAAATAACACACACAAAAAATTGAATGCCGTTCTATAAAATATTAAGTGAATAAAAGTGAGCATGAGTTCAAACTATAGATCCGTCCTTGTCATATCTCAACAACCCGTATAAGTTTGTCCCAAAAAATTTGAGTGCGAGCATTTGCTCCTACTTTATTCACTCTACCCATTCAATACGACATGAAATGATTTTCGTATGGTCATTGATAGCTTTCCAGATTTATCGATAGCATCATATCATGTCTAAAAATTAATCATCATTTGCAATTTTTGAAGTATATGTATAGATAACGTTGTGTTTCATCGAGAACAGTTTATCCAAAAATTCGAAAGATGTCTTTCGTGTTATGTTATTTGTTCAATTATAAAAAATGAGAAGCTCGTTATTGCATGTCCATTCAAGTACATCCCGGTTGTCGATGGTTTGCTAGTTTTGTTTTGTTGCACCAAGGACATGCAATGAAGTTATTTTAATATTTTCTCAAAATCGTAGCAAGATACAACAGCAAAGATAGATATGAAAATATTAAAATTTTAGTAGTTCAATGCTAAAAAACAAATACAAAAATTGCAAAAAATCTGTGGCGCATATTTTTTTGGTCACAAATATTTTTAGGGTAATTTCCTGGACGCCAGTGGACATGATGATTCCGATCTGGTTATGGCCCTTAATCCCCTTGATACCACTGCCAAATTTCAAAATATTGGCTGGGGGACTATTGAGATATTCAGGATAAACGTTTTTTACAGAAATGTTGACACCCTGTATTTTGAAAACGAAGCAATACCGTTTTATATGAACTCTTTGTTTCAGAATTACTCCCTGTATAGTCAGTAAAAGCTTTAGTTCCGTAATAATTTTGCTGGATGATGCCAAAATAATAATAAATGATGCCATTCAGTTCAAACCCGTTCTGCTAGATTTGAATGAAACGAAGAAAGCTGAACAGGTTATTGAGATTACAGCATGTCTGGGAGCTCAAAATCTGATAGGTCGTCTGCCATTGAAGTATTTCTGATTGTTTGGAAGTATTGATGATTTCTTGATGCTATGGGAATTTTGTCAAGGCAAAACATCAGTTTTTCCGGAGGATTCATGATATTTTAATAGCCTCTTATAAGTTTCCACGTTGAAGTCGAATGAATAATACGAAAATTTCCCTAGAAACACCTTGTATTCAATGATTGAACTCGTTTTGCCAGAAGAATCATTTCCACAAGTTATTTGTTTTCGGTAAATTTCCAATCAGTTGCTGTGATGTTCGCTTCCTTTTCGATAGATAGATAGTAGATAGTTCCAGATATGAAAAATGAGATGAAATTGATTTTTTTCAATGCAAGAAACGAAGAAAAAGTTGGGAGCTAGAAAGCTTGCACAAAGTTTCAATGCGATTATTTTCTTTGTGCAATTTTCAGCCATCCCGAGTACAAATAATGTTAATTGACCCACCTAAATCATCTTACGGACGTTTTCCCGATTCAACAGTGACTGATTGTATATTGAAAGTGACTAATTTGAAAAATGATAGATAGATATACATTTATTGATCATACACCAATTTGCACTGATTAGTCAAAAACAGAACGTTTAAATAATGAAGAATATTAAAACAACTGAAACTGAAAATAGGTAGTACATAGTACACTGTTCATTGACAGTCCGAAATGAATTCTGAAATAGTATAAAATGCCGTAGATAACAGCAGATGACATATTAAATTCGTTTTGAAAATGGACAGGTTTGGCTCATTATTCGAGTCATCATGTAGCTTGTTGAAATAGTTTGCCGCAGCATATTTTGGGGATTTTTTATAAGTCGAGTAGTTGACAACGGGTTGGGTAGTGGTGGATATCCGCTTTCTGAATTAAATGAGTTTTATGCAAGCAGGCATTGTGTTGAGAAAGATATAGAAGTTTGCGGAGTTGTATGGAAATGTAATGATAAAGCCTGTATAATTGTTACCTGTTACCGATCAACAGCAGGAAATTTTGATGTATTTTTAAATAATCTTAATCTTTTATTATCTTCAATACTGAGGCTAAAATTACCAATTATTTTAACAGGAGATTTTAATATTCATTCATTGAATGATAGAAATTCACAAATATTATCACAATTACTGTTATCTTTTGATTTTAATACTACAGTTGAAGAACCAATATATGTTACAAGAACATCACAGACGATCTTGGATCAGATATTCATCAATTACAAAACGTACGGTGAAAAATACAAAGTAGTTGACAATGTAATTTCAGATCATAAAACTGTTTTTCATATTGATCTTTGTGAATATAATACAGAAAAGGATGTTATACTTGAGCGAAATATTAATGAACATTCTATTCAAAATCTAAAGAACGTTTTGCAAACTGAAAATTGGTCAGAGATATATTTGGATGGTGAAGTTGAAGAAAAATTCAATTTTTTTCATGACAAATTGATGACTTATTTCGATCAAGAATGCCCCTATAAAAGCGTTGAACTGAAAAATGATAATGCACATGAATGGGTTGATAAGAATGTTAGATTATCTAGTAGAAATTTGAAAAAATATCACAAAAAACAAAAAGATGATCCTGGTTTCAGGGAATTCTACAAAATACAAAAAAAACAACACATTCAATTAGTAAAAGAAACGAAATCGAGATTTTACTCGAAAAAAATATTTTCATCGTCTAATGTGAATAAGAGCACATGGTCAGTGATAAAAACTCTCACGGAGAAAAAGGAAACGTTTCAAAACTTATCAATAATGCATAAAAATGAAATATGCTCTGACCCCCAATACGTAGCTGAGATCTTAAACAAATTCTTCATCAACTCTCCTTACGAGACTATAAACAAAATAAACAATTTAAGTAAAATAACTCCCGAACTATCCTCTCATATTGTAAAGGATAGTATGTTCTTTCGGTATATAACTGAAGAGGAAGTAGAGCAAATAATAAAATATAAACTTAAAAACAAACATTCCTGTGGTCCTAATGGTATGTCTGCACATTTTTTTAAACTGATTTCGACTGATGTCACAAAACCTCTTTGTCATATCATAAATGAATCATTCAAAAATGGAATTTTTCCATCCAGATTAGAGATGTCTCTGATAACGCCTATATTCAAAAAGGGTGATAGACAAAACATGGAGAATTATAGACCGGTGTCACAATCATCTGTTATATCAAAAATTTTCGAATATGCCATGATGACTATTCTGATGGGGTTTCTTATGAAAAATAATATTATTCATAATAATCAACACGGTTTTCGTGAAGGCCGTTCAACGATGACAGCTATATATTCCATTTATGATAAAATATTAGAAAATCTGGAAGAAAAAAATTGTCCTGTAGCCGTGTTTTGACATGAGTCGAGCTTTTGATTGTGTTGATCATCATACATTATTGAATAAACTTTATAATTTAGAATTAGGGGCAAACCACATGAATGGTTTCAATCATATCTGACAAATCGCACCCAAAGTGTTAAAATATCACATAAATCATTCAATGTTCACGAACAGCTCATATCAACACACATGCATAATAAAATTGGTGTACCTCAGAGTTCGGTTCTGGGGCCGATTTTATTTGCTCTATATATAAATCAGTTACCTGAAATATTACCAGGGACGTTTTCTTGTTTATATGCAGACGATATTACACTCTTGTTCTCAGGAAAGGATGAGCATCTTTTGAAAAATTTTGTTCAATCCACCCTTCAGAGTCTCTCTGGCTGGCTATCCAATAATTTTTTATTTCTTAATCCAGGTAAGAGTCAGCTCATGCATTTTCAGTTGAGACACTATGGAAACATGCCAGAATTTGATCTCAAATTGAATGATTTGATTATTCAAAAATCGAAATGCATAAAAATTTTAGGAATCAGTATGGACACTAATTTAACATTTAACACCCATTGTGTGAATCTTATGAAAAGTTTGAATAGTAAATGTTACCAAATCAGATTGCTCAGAAATGTTATGAACAGACAACGACTATTGTTATTCTACTTTGGACAAATCCAATCCAGATTGCTATATGGAATTTTGATATGGAGTAGCACTTCTAATATGAAAGATTTGTTTATTACACAAAAAAGAATAGTAAGATGAATATCTAATGTTTCTGCTAGGACATCATGTCGTCAGTTATTTCGAGAGTATGATATTATCAAAATTTATGGGTTATTTATTATGGAGTTGTTAATATATGTGTACAAAAACCGCGATGGATTCATAAAAAATGAATCGATACATCATCATTATTTTTTCTGGTATTATGGTATAAGATATTCATATTCCGCTAACTCGTCTGACATTTTGTCAGAAATCTTATGAAATACTTTGTTCTTAATTATATAATTTGTTACCTACTGAATATAAATCTATTGATAAGTTGGAGCAATTCAAGGGAAAACTAAGACTCCTTTTGTTGGAAATAGTACCTTACAGTATTGAAGAGTTCACTGAATATTTGCATTGACAAATATGCATTATAAATTATATATGTATCGTTTTTCATTTATATGTAATGAATTTGACTTGTATGATTTTACAGAATTGTTTTTTATATATACTTTCCATGAGTTGTTGACGTGTCCTATAACTTGTATGAGTTCTTTGTATATAAGTGGACGAATATATTCTATTCTCTTCTCTTCTCTTCTCTTCTCTTCTCTTCTCTTCTCTTCTCTTCTCTTCTCTTCTCTTCTCTTCTCTTCTCTTCTCTTCTCTTCTATTCTATTCTATTCTATTCTATTCTATTCTATTCTATTCTATTCTATTCTATTCTATTCTATTCTATTTTATTCTATTCTATTCTATTTTATTCTATTCTATTCTATTCTATTCTATTCTATTCTATTCTATTCTATTCTATTCTATTCTATTTTATTCTATTCTATTCTATTTTATTTTATTCTATTCTATTCTATTCTATTCTATTCTATTCTATTCTATTCTATTCTATTCTATTCTATTCTATTTCTATTCTATTCTATTCTATTCTATTCTATTCTATTCTATTTTATTCTATTCTATTCTATTCTATTCTATTCTATTCTATTCTATTCTATTCTATTCTATTCTATTCTATTCTATTCTATTCTATTCTATTCTATTCTATTCTATTCTATTCTATTCTATTCTATTCTATTCTATTCTATTCTATTCTATTCTATTCTATTCTATTCTATTCTATTCTATTCTATTCTATTCTATTCTATTCTATCCTATTCTATTCAAATATTAATAATGTATACAGATAGATACTCGTGAATGTCAATATTTCCTTTTCTTTGAAAACATCTCTGCAAGATTTCCAAAATCCCAAGTGGAATACCAATCGAATGATTATTTTTTGTTCTGTGAAAAAACTTTTGCTGTCAGTAGTATGACTGATAGAAGAATATACCGATGTATACTGAAATTCTTTTTTTTTTTATTTCTTAATAGCTTATTTAACGTGGAACATAGTAACCCCAATGCATTTGTCCCTTTTGGTTTCGTCGACGGTTGTACCCAAAAACTTGAAGCTACTTTGAAATATTTGTTTTGTTAGTAGGAGGCTCAATTTCGGCTACAATCCTAATATTGTCTGAGTCTGACATAATATCTTCGCCAGATATTATCTGTCCCATAAAGCTAACCTCAGTTAACTTGACCCGCCTAACTTCTGTTACAGGTATTTACCCGATTCAACAGTGACTGAATCTTCATTGAAGCTGACTAATTATAAAAGTGTCACGAATCATCCCACAATGCTTATTAACTTTTCCATACCATTTTATTGAAACGAAAATACATAATCAAATTGAAGCTGAATTTTCCGAAACAGATCAAATTTAAAACTGATCGAAATTCATCGTTAGTAATCGGCGAGAAACTATTGCTATTTTGTTCGGCTTCGGTGATCCACGCAAAATTATCAATTGAGTGGATATAAAAAGTTCCATTCCATTAGAACTAATTACGATTTTATGTGTTGAAGGAAACATTTCGAAACAGGCTATAAGTTGTTTCCTCTTGAAGTTATTAACTTTCAATTATTTTCACAATTTATTAGAACGCGTGATATTCCAATAAGGTATTATTTTCTTCAACTGGAAAAATTGAGTTTTTACAAATCTTTATTTTGAATGAGCTCGTGACAATTTTTTTTTCATTATCTGACCATTTATTCTGGAGGAATGTTTCGATTTGAGCTGAAATGGAATAATTATCAATGGCAGTTTTAAAAAAAGCTTTTTTTTTTATCAGATATGGGTTTATTATTTTATAATGTATGTACGATATATTCCACTACAGGGTCATCTTCGACTTCAAGTTTCAAAATTGTATGTCATACTTCAACATCATTCGCTGCGACTTATACTGAGTGTTTTCAAATCTTTTGAGAAAATTGGTATCAATGGGTCATGATCAGAGGGACCTTAACTTTAAGATCATAAACAAAAGTGTGGGATATTTCAAAAGCAAAAACAATGGCATAAAGCTCTTTTCCGATTTGAGCGTACCTATCCTTTTTCAGCTTTTATGAAACATCTAGATGCAGAAAAAGCTTGATCCATCTTGAATAAAACGCACCCAATCCATTACCATATGCATAATTCTGTATGGTAATTTCTTGATTGAAGTCAGAAATTCTCAACAGTGAACTCGTAATCAATGATTTTGAGATATTCAAGTCGGAATCATACTTTTCCGTCCAGCAGAATGTAATCTTTTTTTAGTCAGTTCCCGGAGATGAGTTTTGGGCTGTGATAAAAGGCCAGGCAGCCGGCTTATGGAGAAATGGACTTCGGTGAAATTTCATGAATTATAAGTATTTTTAGGTGACGACTCTCTGAACAATAGTGTCAATAGGCCCAACTCAATCCTATGATTAGTTTCAGGAATACAGGGTGTTGAAGTTGGAAAATAGCAATTTTTCAAAAGCATGAATTGCTTATTTTCTTCAATGTATCAAGAATTTATTCCTGTGATAGTGTTCTAATGACAGTAAATATCAGTCTCTCATGAAAAGAAGTTCCTACAGAGATACTTGAAAATTAAAAAAAATACGAAACGTTGACATGAAATGTAACTCAACTTTCAGGAATTCCAATATCTGGTTGAATTTGCTTCTGGTTAATTTATAATGATAGGATATGCAAACATTTTTACAGGGCGAGTCAGAAAGTTGATCGCCCCTGTATCCTATATTTGACAAAATTTTATATACTCTGTACTGCATGTTAGTAGGTGACATTATATCATTCTGAATTATATATAATCTATATATTATGAAGTATACGGTTATTCAAAATATATATATGGAAGAAATTCCGAGGATGGATTTCTCTTGGAAATCACCCTGTGATTGAATATTTCCTCAGTGAATTTCTCCAATATTACTTTCACTTTGGGTTTGTTGGTAGAATGTAAAAGTTTCGTCAACTTGCTATGATCACTGTTTCATCCCGACAATATGATGACAAGCCTGTCATTATTTTCTCCATCCAGTAATGACCATTTCGAACTGAAGAAGAATGTACATCAAACTGTGCCCTACTAGCTTTGAAGATATCCCAAGTATAAAAGTCTCACCATTTTCGAGACATTTCATTTTTACAAAAATCATTAATTTTTGCCCTTCCCTGTAAATCATTGTTGAATAATTATTGTAACATCTTCGTTACGAAAATACTTCGAACTTTTCAGAGGGGGACTGTGAAAAAAGCTTTCGTTACAAATTTTTGGAGTATATTTTTTTCATAAAGTTTAGCCATCGTAGGGAGAAGAAAATGTACTGGGCTACTGTTGCATAATACATCAATAAATTGCCTATTCTGTGGTGATTCCAAAATGGTATAATACAAGAGATTTGTAATCGTCATAAAAAGATATTGGCATTTATCTTCAGAAGGGGACGTTTCTGGCAAAGTATTAATCGACGGTTCTTTTTTAATTACTCATTGAAGGTTAGTGATATTTTCAATGACATAATAATTTTTTGCAATCATTATAATAGTAGACGTTCGAAACGGCGACCTCCTTCGCGTATATAGTCCCTGCATCGACAGGCCCATTATCATCAAACTCTTCAACTTAAAAAAAAATCCCCCCCTCAATTTTCATATTTTTTAAAAATCCAGTCATTCAAAAAAAAGAATTCATACTGAAAAACCTGATAGATTGAAAACTTGTAGTGGTCCCTGTATTCAAACGTATCTGTCAAAAATAAACTGTTATTTCATAACTGTAACTCGTAGTAGAAACATTTCTCACAGCCCTCTCTGAAATGTTCGGATTATTTTCGTAACGTAAAAGTTAGAACGATCATTCAACAATATTTTACTGGGAAGCGCAAGAATTCATAATTTCTATAAAAATCAAATGTTTCCAAAAAGGTGATACTTTTATGTGGGGGATTTTTTCATAGCAAATCTACATTCTCCCCCAGTTTGACGATAATAATAGGCTTGTCATCATATTTTCGGGATAAAAAACTTATCATAAAAAGTTGACAAAACTTCTACATCCGACCAACAAACACAAAGTGAAGGTAATATAAAAGTGTTACAGATTTTCACCAAGGAAATATCTAATTACATCGTCCATATCTATTCTGTGGACGATGACTTAACCAAACCAAGAATTCTCAAGAGCTCCGTTTCGTTAGTAGGTGGTTCAATTTTGGCTACAGCCTTGTTGTCTGAGTCTGGCCCAACATCTTCGCCAGATATTATATTTTCCATAAACTTAACCTTGTGTTATGGGCGTTTATCCGATTCAACAGTGACTCATTCTACATTGAAACTGACTTATTGAAAAAATGTCATGAATCATCCTAGAATGCTCGAGAACTTTCTCATACCATTTTATTAGAACGAGAATACATAATTAAATTGAAACATAATTTTCCAAATCAGATCGAATTTCAAAATAAAAACTGACAAAAATTCATCGTTACTAATCATCGATGAAACTCTTCATTTTGTTCGGCTTCGGTGATCTATGCAGAATCTTCAATTCAGTGAATATAAAAAGTTCCAATTCATTTGAACTAATTACAATTTTATGTGTTATAGGAAACATTTAGAAACGGGCTATGATTTTTTTCCTCTTGGGGTTATTAACTTTCAATTATTTTCACAATTTATTAGAATATGTAATATTCCAACCAGGTATTTTTTCTTCAAATGGAAAATCAAGTCACAATGAGTTGATTTTTCCATATGAAGAAAATCTATTTTGATTTTTGAACAAATTCGTGTCAACGAGTGGATTGAAAATTATAAGTTCTACGTCGATACATTGCTGTCGAAGAAGTTCTAGCAAACAATAATATAATTATAATTGATGCTTGTATTGAATGATTTCTCAATGTGAAAAAGATATATAAAGAGATGAAAATCATCAACTGATATTGATTCCTCAACTAAAACCAACTACTGTTGGTGGTGACGACAATCAATAGATATCGTTTTAGAAAATTAGTAACTATTCATGGAAAAGAGAAAGAGGCTGAAGAATAAAGACATTTTTGTATATTGAAATAGTGAAAGGACGTATACCATATATATATATATATATATATATATATATATATATATATATATATATATATATATATATATATATATATATAAATATAAAATCTGTCAAATGTCGGACGTAACTTCGATGTTTATTGTTTTCAATGAGAACTGAAATTATTTTTTCACACTCAACAGTGTTTGAAAGTCTATATAAGTAGAATAAGTGTTGAAGTTATTACAAGTACTTTTTCAAGATGTGTAGAAGATTTCGTATTTTGTGTGGTCAGTCAAAATCTGGGGATCCAAATATTCTTCTTTATTCAGTACCTAAGGTCAGTACAAAACGAATCGCCCCAAGATAATAACATGGATGTAGCGTTGTAGCTAATTTTATTCATTTCAGCTTGAGCGAAAGTCTTATATCGAGGAAGAAAAACCTGTAGCTCTTAATAATGATATATTGAAAACAAGGTAAATAAAGGAAATATCGATGTGATACGTATTTTGAACCGTTGCATAACTGATGTGTGTATCCCCAATTCCAAGACAGTCTTTCAATACACTAGCATGAACTTTGTCGTACATTCTCAGGCGAATGGGCAAAGTAAATTTCCTCGGAATCAAAGTCTAGTCTCACAAACTAATATAGAAACACTGAAAACTTGTAGAGGTAGCAGGTGACAGTGACAGTATTGACAGGTTGTTAACGGTAGGTTTCCACGTTACATGCACGTTTTCTGAAACGCATTTGATTGGCTGTCAGGGCTGTCAAAATCTCAGTAGGCAAATAATAAACAGTGGTAGAATATTTGGTTGCACATTCCTCTCTACTGAAAATTAAGCTTCATATGGTATATGACTGATCGCCGTCTACAATAGCGATCTGGAGCTTTTGCGATCTCAGAAATCAAGCAATAGCTTTTTGCCAAGTTTATCCCAAAATTATTCAGGTATAAGTAGATACACCAGGGTTTCCTAGGCATCTTACTCTGGTCTATCACAATTTGCATTCAATTCGAAATGCCCACCACAAGATAGCTAGCTATTTCTGGCTTTGGCCTTGATCAGCTGTGGGTTGGCATGGTCCTCGTATCGAAGACAAACTGTGATAGATATCCAGAGGATTTGAAATGAATCGTGCCTTTACGGCAAGCGACACATAAGTGGAACCACCTAGGGTGTAACACTATAAGGAAATGCTGTCATAGTTTTCCGTCAGTGGTGAGTGACACTTCGCCACATCAACTAACAACTGCGTTTGCAGAAATAATGACAAGCACTCTCAGAGTGTTATCGAAAATCGAATCCACAAATGTATCTGAAATGATACAAAGAGAAAGTTATTTGCTATGAAGCGAGATGAATCAGGAAACTGATAAATAGATTATCAAATTCTCTGGTCTATCACAATTTGCATTCAATTCGAAATGCCCACCACAAGATAGCTAGCTATTTCTGGCTTTGGCCTTCATCAGCTGTGGGTTGGCATGGTCCTCGTATCGAAGACAAACTGTGATAGATATCCAGAGGATTTGAAATGAATCGTGCCTTTACGGCAAGCGACACATAAGTGGAACCACCTAGGGTGTAACACTATAAGGAAATGCTGTCATAGTTTTCCGTCAGTGGTGAGTGACACTTCGCCACATCAACTACCCAAATAGCACACGACGTCCTGAAGACGAACCATGTATGTCCCAGTTACGTCGATACGTCCCGGGACGAATAGGAGACATTCGAAGAACGTACATTACCGGATGTACCATGTATGTACTGGTTAGACGTCCTATGTAGGTACATACTTGGTCCCGTTCCAATCGGAATGTAATAAAAACGTACATGCTTGGAAGTACTATGTACGTACTTTATTGAGTGTCCCTGATACGTTTACATTAACTCCTCTTCAGGTACGTACTTTTCGGAATGAATTCGGGACATACCAATGACGTGTTTTTTTGTGAATCCCATGTACGTACTGCTCAGACGTATCATTTACGTACATGTTTGGAAGAACTATGTTCGTACTATTTGGACCTTCCAGGTGCGTACATATTGAGTCCCTTTCAGATACGTATCTTTCGAAACGTTTGCGGGACATAGTAATGACGTACATTTTTGAAAATCGTATGTACATACTATCTGGACGTCTCGTTGACGTACTTTTTTGTACATACTGTTTGGACCTCCCAAGTACGTACGGATTGGGTTCCTTTCATTTTCTACATTTCTGTTAGTATGTACATACTGTTTGGACCTCCCGAGTACGTACGTATTGGGTCCCTTTCGGTTCAAGGGGTATTGGGATTTTGAGAGTGATCACTTAGTGTATTCAAACATATATCAATATTGGTAATGCAATATTCATAATGAATTATTTCTAAAAAAAATTGGAAAAATTGAAACATCGACATGTGGTGAATTTAAATACCAGAAATTTACATACAGAATTTTTTGCACAGCAAGTTTGATATTCCAAAACCGCCATCACATGAGACAGTGATCCTTTAGTGTTTTTTCGAATATATTTTCATTGTTACTGAACTTTCTAAAATTTTAATATTATCTCGAGCAAAACTAACTTGAAGTCATCACATCTATAGCACCCAACTCCTTCTTAAAAACAAGTATCTCCGTGCCGTAGAGCGCAACAGTGGTCGACAATAATTTCTCCATAGAAAAGGTCGAGAGTTCAAGCCCCGCAGCAGCCATCAGGTCTTTTTCCAAGTAAGTATTCGGTTAGATGGTTAGTACACTTGAATGAGTAAAATTTCCAACTTGACTATTAGGTAAAAAAGAAATGAATAATCCCGAATATGAAAACTTAGATTCATTAAGTGATATCAAATGATATATCATTACGTTGTTTTCGAATATTGATCTAATATCGCCGAATGTTCACATTTTTTTGTGGCCACTATTGATATCATCTACAGTATAAGGTTAATATTCCCGTAATATTGAACCAATATTGGTCAAATATGTTTGTTCTACTTGGGATAGCGCATACAGAATGGAAAATGTACGTTTTCGGAATGTCCCAAACAGTTCCCCTTTCTGTACATTTCAGGACCTGTGTGGACTAGAAAAGTACGTACCTGGGATTACCGACTATGCGGAAACGGTAAGTCGCAGGGAGGTCTTATGTACGTCTGTCGGAGACAAAAGTACGTCCTAAATACGTACAATGCATCCTCACCGTACATATGCAGTACGTCCACTGGACGTACTTGTGCTATTTGGGTAACAACTGCGTTTGCAGAAATAATGTCAAGCACTCTCAGAGTGTTATCGAAAATCGAATCCACAAATGTATCTGAAATGATACAAAGAGAAAGTTATTTGCTATGAAGCAAGATGAATCAGGAAACTGATAAATAGATTATCAAATTCTCTGGTCTATCACAATTTGCATTCAATTCGAAATGCCCACCACAAGATAGCTAGCTATTTCTGGCTTTGGCCTTCATCAGCTGTGGGTTGGCATGGTCCTCGTATCGAAGACAAACTGTGATAGATAACAAGAGAATTTGAAACGAATCGTGCCTTCACGGCAAGCGACACATAAGTGGAACCACCTAGGGTGTAACTAAGATGTCTATATACTGGTGTTTCTAATGTTGCGATATTGTTTCAGACAAACCTGTGGATAAGGCGTAGTAGTTCATCAGTGGCCATGAGGGAGCGCTGGTTATCAAAAATTTCTTATTAATTTTCGTGATCACTCGATCCATGGAACACGCTGTTGCCAATTCTGATGTTTTGTAAAAGGATAGAGAATTTATCGGGACTGGATATGTGAGGTTATTGAAAACACCAAAACGCGCCAAATTTGTGTTTAACTTTATACGTTATTTATTCCAGGTAGTTTGAAAATAATTTCTCAGTTGGAATAAATTTGCATTGTGTTTCTACTGATCTGGACCAGAATTCGCAACGACATGGCCACTTGGCAACACAGGACTGTCATCTCCACTGCAAGAGTGCCGGTACCTGGCGGATTTTTTGCAGTACTACTACGCCTACATCATCGAATTTTTCATCAAGTTGGCCATATCGGTCGTCTGATTTGCTGACAACCTCTTATATGGAGTAAAAACACCAGTATATAGCCACCTTAGGTGTAACACTATAAGGAAATGCTGTCATACTTTTCCGTCAGTGGTGAGTGACACTTCGCCACATCAACTAACAACTGCGTTTGCAGAAATAATGACAAGCACTCTCAGAGTGTTATCGAAAATCGAATCCACAAATGTATCTGAAATGATACAAAGAGAAAGTTATTTGCTATGAAGCAAGATGAATCAGGAAACTGATAAATAGATTATCAAATTCTCTGGTCTATCACAATTTGCATTCAATTCGAAATGCCCACCACAAGATAGCTAGCTATTTCTGGCTTTGGCCTTCATCAGCTGTGGGTTGGCATGGTCCTCGTATCGAAGACAAACTGTGATAGATATCCAGAGGATTTGAAATGAATCGTGCCTTTACGGCAAGCGACACATAAGTGGAACCACCTAGGGTGTAACACTATAAGGAAATGCTGTCATAGTTTTCCGTCAGTGGCGAAGTGTCACTCACCACTGACGGAAAACTATGACAGCATTTCCTTATAGTGTTACACCCAAGGTGGTTCCACTTATGTGTCGCTTGCCGTAAAGGCACGTCAGTGGCGAAGTGTCACTCACCACTGACGGAAAACTATGACAGCATTTCCTTATAGTGTTACACCCTAGGTGGTTCCACTTATGTGTCGCTTGCCGTAAAGGCACGATTCATTTCAAATCCTCTGGATATCTATCACAGTTTGTCTTCGATACGAGGACCATGCCAACCCACAGCTGATGAAGGCCAAAGCCAGAAATAGCTAGCTATCTTGTGGTGGGCATTTCGAATTGAATGCAAATTGTGATAGACCAGAGAATTTGATAATCTATTTATCAGTTTCCTGATTCATCTTGCTTCATAGCAAATAACTTTCTCTTTGTATCATTTCAGATACATTTGTGGATTCGATTTTCGATAACACTCTGAGAGTGCTTGTCATTATTTCTGCAAACGCAGTTGTTAGTTGATGTGGCGAAGTGTCACTCACCACTGACGCAAAAGTATGACAGCATTTCCTTATAGTGTTACACCCTAGGTGGTTCCACTTATGTGTCGCTTGCCGTAAAGGCACGATTCATTTCAAATCCTCTGGATATCTATCACAGTTTGTCTTCGATACGAGGACCATGCCAACCCACAGCTGATGAAGGCCAAAGCCAGAAATAGCTAGCTATCTTGTGGTGGGCATTTCGAATTGAATGCAAATTGTGATAGACCAGAGAATTTGATAATCTATTAATATATATATATATATATATATATATATATATATATATATATATATTATATTTTAGCATGAAGATTCTCACGGACAAAGTATGATGAGTTGTTTTTTCGGGTTTCATTCCGTGTTTTGTGGTTTTGATCCTCTGAAGGATAATTGTTACAACGTTTCGGGGCGAAGTCTCATTTGCCATCTTCTAGGTGATGTCTAGAGTTTCGACCTCCGAACTCGACTAATTAATTCGAGTTCTGCTTCTTAATATATAGGGGTGTTCATTGATGGTATCTTTGATCTGGGCCCCTTCCACTTTCTTCGTTGGTCCGACTGCATTTGTCATTATGTCTGGATGATTAAGTGGTGAGGTCCGACATTGTTCCTGTGGTGTGATCGGCTTGTTTTTGTTCACTGATAGGATGGATTCCCACGTTCTTGGTAATCTTTGGGACGAGAGAGACGACGATAAGGAACATCATCAGCATAGAGAATAACAGAGACCCCAAATCTGGAAGAAATATCTTTGCAGAAATTCATTACTTCTTTTGCAGCTTTTATAAGAATCCACTCACAATATATAATAATTATTATTGTAATCTGCTTGGTGCCGAATGGGATACAATTTTATTCGATTTGATCTTAGAATCAATTGACATGTTTCACAATAAGCAATAATACTTTTGATATATTCAGATACTATTGACCAGTGAAGTATTTGACGCGCTCTTAACTTTTTTTTCAATTCCTCAATGTGGTAAATTTCAACTTTTCTTGGCTCAAGGTGGTAGGTAGAAACGTCTCGATTCGAGCTGATTTTCAATGGCAGTTCTGAAAATATTATTCTTTTCCTCAGATATGGGTATATTATTGTACAACTTATACACAATATATTCAATTTCAGGGTCAGCTTCGACTTCATGACTGTTGATGCATCTGCGATATGCATTTCCCTAACTGGTGAATAATCGATTTGTATGTCATTCTTCAAGAGTTGGCAAGAAGCTCTTTCTCAATTTGAGCTTTCGTAAGACATCCAGATGGAAAAGAAGCTGGATGATCTTCCTGTGATAAAACGCACCCCTATCCATCACCAGATGCATCAGACTGTATAGTAAGTTCTCGATTGGGGTTAAAAATTCTCAACAGTGGACCTGTAATCAATGATTTTGAAATGCCCATCTCCAAATCATGCTTTTCTGTCCAGCAGAAAGAAATATTTTTGAAAGTTGTGGGTTGTGATGAATTTGGTATAAATTTCGAAAAGAACTCAATCAAACTGAGAATTTTAAAAAGTTCTTTTTTATTCGTAGGGAGTTCAATTTCGGCTACAGCCCTGATGATCTTTGACTATGGCTCAACACCTTCGCCAGATATTCTCTGTCTCATAAACCTGACCTGAATCAACTTTCGCACAATATTCTGAAGCCCTCTCTCGAACCCTTTTCAGTGCTTCATGTTCACCATCATTTTCTCCAGCAATGATCAAATCATCAAAATATGTATCAATAACCAGTATAAACGATGATATTGAAACCTTCGGTGTAAAAGATGAAACTTTTTGTAGACAATTTAAAGGTAGTGCAGCAACTACATGCATAGTTTTTTGGTTTGTTATGACCCCTCACAGTTGATGGACAGATTGGCGCATTCGAGACCTGCTTTCTCGCAGCTTCATTTTTCTGTGCAGGTCTTGATGCATTGACATTATATCAGACGCAGCATTTCGGGGGGAGAAGGGGCTTGTGGAGGGGTGATCGGTTCCATAAAATTCTCACCTCGTTCCTTACCCCAATCTTCGGCATTATTCACAACCCCCAGTCATTGCTGCACCTGGTGTGACACCCTAATATAAATGTTGTGTAAATGCATCTGGTAATGGTGATAGTGAAGCTATTTTTGATGAGGTATTGAAAGCTGCCCTCTTATAATTGATGTACATCAGATGACTTATCGACGGTTCGTCCAACATGTCTACGCGTATACGTTGACCAGAAATCTCTCTCTTCCTGTTGCAATGCTTTCTAAAGTTGCTTCAGGGATTTTGAAAACACTCACAACATCTGCAAAGTGGGAGTTTTCGGTGAGAGTTTTTATAATCTTCAACTTACCTCAGTTATATGGTGCCGAAGTCGTGTCGAGTGGGTACGATGGTTCCATTTTCAAGAACATGAATATGAGAGAAGGTGGTTGAGAGAACACTTCCCGTCTTGGTTTCAGCAAAGAATATTTACGTATACACGAACAAGAAGCGAATCTCACGAATTTGACAAATACACCCTGAATACGCATGTCTACCAGCAAAGTCATTCGGCAGTCGGTCATTGGTCAGTCATATCAAAAACCAACTACTGCTGTTTCTTGTCTAGTAGTTTATTGGTTTATTGCTGGTAGTCATGCGTAGTCGCAACAAAAATAGTTTGGAGGTCATGAAATTTTGTAGTGGTGGGGACCACAGAATTAGCGGCAACTGGCGCTTCTCGTTAGTGTATACGTGAATATTCTTTGGTTTCAGGAAGGATGTGTTTCCCGTTGGCAAAGTCCCGTAAGGATGACCAATAGGCCGATAGTCTCTCCATGATGACAATGTCGGCATCTTCTGTGGTCCGTCTTCATGTTATTCTCTGAAAATGTAACTTATTTATGATCATGGAAATCTGTTCTTTTTGCTGTTCGTATTGGCCAGGAATGTGTTCATTATCTTGTTGTCATGGAAGAGGATATCAGCGGAAATCGTTTTCTCTGGGCCATAGATATTAATGACATAGTCAAAATACGTGTTGCGAATTTCAGATAATTTTTCGCACCAGACAAATTTCTGTGATTAGAACCCACCGTCACCCACACACAGTATTAACGATGAGATTGGACCCTTTGGTGTAGAAGTTGAAACTTTTTGTAGATACCCTAACACCAAACTGATATCATTTGCACTCGACGCGCGTTCGCTAACAAGGTTTGCACCTTCAGGAGGAGGAAATTGATACTGAATCTAAAGACTAGGGTTAGCAGTTAACAATTTGCAGGTAGTGCAGCCACTGCATGGTTTTTTGGTCCGTATTGGACATCGTCTGTTATTAATCATTCTGTTACCACTGATTATTCTGATTAATTTCTCAGTAATGAAATAAAAAGCGAGCTAAAAGGGATAGGTCCTTTGTCACCATTCATGCTATTTTACATTTTGATATTTCCCGACTCTCACATGCATCGAGTAGCCTGATGTCATTCACACGACGCGTGGAGTGTCGTTAGTGCACACGCCACGCACGTCATTCTACAAGTCCCGTGAAATGGCACCCTAAAATGAGATATTCCTCAATAATTCGAGATAATGAAGTTATATAACGGAACTACTAATACAGGTAATAGAGGATTTTGTTTTGCAAAATTAGGCAGGAGTTATTTTATTGCATGGATAGTTGCAGTCTGATGTACTTAGCCTAAAAAACACAAAATACTTACAAAAATGGCGAACGGAAGTGCCACCATTTTGTGAAAAACCGTTTGGGCCTGTATCTCCGTAACCGTGCACTTAAGGCCCACAATCAAAAGGACCTTTTTTATAGATAATTGAATTTCCTATCTTTTTTATTGAATAATTTTTTTCGTAGCACTTACCGTTCACGACTTATATTATTATTACTTTTTGTTTATTCACTTTTTACCGATATCTCTTCAAATAACTGTTTAAACAATAAATTGTTTATAAAAAAACTTTTGAATCGATAATTTTTCCACAACTTTTATTTGAAACTTTTTCCTCTAAATTTGATATTTTGAAGTTACAACGCGTTCAATGTTGTACTACCGAGTACAAGGTTATTAAAAAATTAAGTGGAACCACTTATGAATCGCTTGCCGTTAAGGCACGATTCATTTCAAATCTTCTGGGCTTCTATCACAATTTGTCTTCGATACGAGGACCTTGCCAACCCACAGCTGATGAAGGCCAAAGGTAGAAACATCTAGTTGTCTTGTGGTGGGCATTTCGAATTGAATGCAAATTGTGAGAGACCAGAGATTTTATAATCTATTTATCAGTTTCCTGATTCATCTTGCTTCATAGCAAATAACACTTTTTCTCTCTCTTTCTTTCTCTCTCTCTCCCTCTCTATATATATATACACATATATATATATATATATATATATATATATATATATATATATATATATATATTAATATATGTATGTATGTATGTATATATATATATATATATATATATATATATATATATATATATATATATATATATATATACCATCCGCTACAAACTCTTCAGGTCTATTGAAAACCCCTCCCTAAGAAGGGTCTATGCATATACCTGGCCAAATAGTTGAATGACGTGTTCAGGCTCAGCTGGCGTTGATCTCCCAGATACAAGACGATTGAAATTAACGCGTTGTTTCAAATAAAAGTTGTAGAAAATTTATCGATTTTAAAGTTTCATTATAAACAATTTATTGTTTAAACGATTACTTAAAGAGATATCGGTAAAAAAGTGAATAAACAAAAAGTAATAATAATATAAGTCGTGATACGAACGGTAAGTGCTACGAAAAAAATTAGGGAATAAAAAAGATAGAAAATTCAATTATCTATAAAAAAGATCCTTTATAATTGTGGGCCTGAAGTGCACGGTTACGGAGATACAGGCCCAAACGGTTTTTCACAAAATGGCGACACTTCCATTCGCCATTTTTGTAAGTATTGTGTGTTTTTAGGTTGAGTACGTTAGACTGCAACTATCTATGAAATGAAATAACTCCTGCCTAATTATGCATTATGGACACGAGTAGCTCGCTCCCTATTACCTATACTATACCACACATTTATTTTATACCAGAATCAGAAGATATTCAAATATCGACTCAAGCACGTCGATTTTACACGTTTTATTTTGTGAAAACACATGTCTGATCAATTAACATATATTTGCTTAGTCAATCAATCATTTTGGCGGTCAAAATAACTGCTGCTTATTTTCAGTTGGACAGCTGGAATATGATGATTTAATGATATTTGCTCTTGGGATAACCGTATTCTTGTTGTTTCAACCTTTAATTTCGACCTTTCTGTTATTTCTGTCTAGACTTTGTTTTTCAGCAAAATACCATTTTTTATTCGTCTATTCTGACTGTTTCAACAACAACAACAACTACTGTTCAAATATATTTTGTATATAAATATATATATATATATATATATATATTTTGATTTGAGTTAAAATTGAAATAAGAAATTCTTATCATTATTATTACAATGATGTTATGAAATATATTTCCGTCGGTCCTTGACATGTGTGAAAACTTTCAGATTATTCAAACGAGTGTTAGTGGGTGAAAATTGACTTCCAAGATTATATTACATTGTTAGTTACAAGTAAAGCTAATAAAAGAATATAGAAAAAATCCGAAATTTGGCTTCTTCGAGCTCCCGCCAAGGCTCTAATCCCCTAGATCGCCCTGACAGACAAGTGATTCAGTGCTCTACTATACTAATGGATCATTTCCAGATATGGATAGTTTTTCTTGTCTCAAATATAAAAAAGACAATCGTAAATTAATGTCATAAAAGTCAAGTGAGTTTCAAGTAAATGTCAGTTGAAATATCAACTTAAGACGTTTTGTGAAATATTCACGACATATTTCAAGTGGAAAGGTTCTGAAAGTAAACTATGGCTACTTCAAGTGAAACCCAACGTAAAGAAATTTCAATTTTTGTTGGATGCGGAGAACTCAGCAAGAGGTATGCGACTTGTTCAATGCCAAGTATACAAGTAGACCTATCAGTCGTTCATCAGTGAGTAAGATTGAGAAAAAAATTTGCGAAACTGGTCATGTCAAGCACATTCCGAATGATGGACGACCTGAAAGTGAAGGAAACGTGAAACTTTGTTCTATTCAGTGTAGATAGAATAATCCTCACAGAACTTCACGACGGATTGCAGCATACCATGGCATATCCCAACGCTCTGAATTACATATTCTCAAAGCAGAAAAGTATCATCAATTCAAAGTACAGCTACATCAACAACTCAATGAAGGTGATTCCGATCACGGTATGAAGTTATGTGAAATTCTGCAGGATTTATGTAACGGCAACACCCGTTTTATTAAACACATTTTGTTTTCCGATGATGCTACGTTCTGCCTGAATGGTCCAGTGAATCTTCAAAATTGCAGATATTGAAGTAGGAATAATCCTCACTGGAAGATGGACGGGCATACTCAATACCCTCAGAAACTCAATGTTTGGGAAGGAATAATGAAGGACAGAATTATTGGCACTTATTTTTTTCAAGGAATCTCACAGGGGAGTGTTACGCCATACGGTTGCAATGAAATGGTGCACGTGATGTTCGTGAGTTTTTGAATAACTGTTTTCCTAGGAGGTGGATCGGTAGATGCGGACGTGGCCCCCAAGATCTCCCAATCTAACGCCCCTGGATTTTTGAATTTTGAACATTCACTGGACCATTCTGGCAGAACGTAGCCTCATCGGAAAACAAAATGTGTTTAATAAAACGGGTGTTGCCGTTACATAAATCCTGCATAATTTCACATAACTTCATACGGCGATCGGGATCATCTTCATTGAGTAGTTGATGTAGCTGTACTTTGTATTGATGATTCTTTTCTGCTTTGAGAATACAAAATTCATATCCCATGGTCTGTTGCAATTCGTCGTGAAGTACTGTGAGGATTATTCTATCTACACTGAATAGAACATAAAGTTTCACGTTTCCTTCACTTTCAGGTCGTCCATCGTTCGGAATGTGCTTGACATGACCAGTTTCGCTAATTTTTTTCTCAATCTCACTAACTGATGAACGACTGATAGGTCCATTCGTATATTTCGCATTGAACAATAAGTCGCATACCTCTTTGCTGAGTTCTCCGCATCCAACAAAAATTGAAATTTCTTTGGGTTCCACTTGAAGTAGCCATAGTTTACTTTCAGAACCTTTCCACTTGAAATATGTCGTAAATATTTCACAATACGTCTTGAGTTGATATTTCAACTGATATTTACTTGACACTCACTTGACTTTTATGACATTAATTTACGATTGTCTTTTTTATATTCAAGACAAGAAAATATTGAAATATTCGTATCTGGAAATGATCCATTGGTATAGTAGAGCACTGAATCACTAGTCTGTCAGGGCGGTCTAGGGGATTAGAGCCTTGGCGGGAGCTCGAAGAAGTCAAATTTCGCATTTTTTTAAGACTTTTTTATTAGCTTTACTTGTAACTAACAATGTAATATAATGTTGGAAGTCAATTGTCACCCACTAACAATCGTTTGAATAATCTGAAAGTGTTTTCACACATGTCAAGGACCGACGGAAATATATTTCATTACATCAATGTAATAATAATGATAAGAATTTTTTATTTCAATTTTAACTCAAATCAAATCCTTCGAATAATCTGAAATTTAGCACACATATCAAGGACCGACGAAACTGAAAATTGAATAATAAATTGTAGCTTTGAAAAAACTGAAGTCACACGCTTTTATAGTACTATGAACCGAAAAGTAAAGAATAATCTTTGAAAATTAACTTAATCAACTTTTATGTTAAGAAAGCGGACCGATAGAGTGGCCTCCGAGATCTCCAGATCTTACGCCCCTGAATTTTTTCTTGTGGTGGATAACATTTAGATCATCTAATTCAAATGTTATATTCTGTTGGACATAGAGTTACCTATTCACCCACTGAAATGAAATATTAATTTTTGTTCACCCTGTAGAAACAAATCAAATTATTCATTATCATTGAATTCAGTACCTATTGAAAGACCTTTCAGATGGAGTATCACAAGACATCAATTTCAATTTAAAAAAATTGACGATCACATCACCACGTCAGAACCAGTTACATAACCTATTTAGAATATATATTCAGAAATCGCCAAAAATAAAAATCGACCTCTTTCAGATTTTTTTTCGAAAGTACATTGCTTGCGAAATATCGTATTTGTTCCATAATTTAGCCGCGCACTGTATATATTCCTTTTCAAAATTCCCCACACAGTAGAAGGGCACACCTCGCAAAAATTCGATACGGAAGAAGTAGACTGTTGAGGATTTACTATCATCTCAACAAATATTTGAATTTGCTGTTCTTCCGGAATAGACAGATGACCTGGGGGTTTTTTGTTCTTAATATAATGAATATTATTTGTAGGTTTATCACGTTCCTGTGTTCGAAAATATTCGGCGTGAAATATCAGATAGGCTGTTCTTATGTTGAGAAGTTCAAGGCAATCATTTCGAGTATCTTCTGAATTGAACTCAGCTTATTTCCTAAAATTATGAAGTTGAAGGTCGATTCATTTTGTGAAGTATGAATACATTAACATTGAATTCACCATGCATATGTTATTATTCATAATGCATGCATATAGTATTATGTACAAATCTTTGCTCTAAACATTTTTTCCATAATTCCGTCTCATTTTTCAGTAAATTGTTGTTAGAAATTGTTGTTATCAAGATCGAATTTTTTAAGTTATTTGTCTTTCTAATTTGAGCTTTTAGTAATGCAGTCCAATAGTTTTTTAAACGAATAGGTAGTAGAATTTGTACGTTAGGTAGGCATTTTGTGAATGATAATATATCATCTGCTCTAATATTTTATTGCTTCGAACATATTCGTAGACGAGTAATCATTTTGTAATATACAGTGCTTTGCTTTTTACAGTATGAAGTTAAACATCGATGTATTCAGGCAATTATTGAATGTTCCGCCATTTTGTTGTAGGTGAAGATATCGACTTCATATTCTAGGGTTGTGAAGGATTCTTCAGGAGCTTCAAAATTATATATCAGAGGACCAAGATGAATGAAAACCCTTATAGATTGTGAGCAAATTTTCTCGACTTTTCGCTATATTGATTTTGATCAATTTTAACTGAAGAGATGCCTTCGAGAGTTTGCCAGCAGAGGTGCACCTTACGTGATTTTAATTCAATCTGTGATGCCATAATATCCGTCTGCTCGACGGCCATTCGATTATTTATATATTTATAGGTTATGTTTATTTCATGGTCTCATTTTTTGCATGCAATTTCTTACTTTCCCGCGAAATTCTAGAAATTTTGTAGTCATCACATTTCGTCTGATTATTAGGTATATGCCTTTTGCTTTCCAATTGATGAAAAATAAATCAAAAGCTCAGTGATTGTGATGTGATTTTTAATCTTCCGAAACATTAGTTGTGAGTGAAACAGGAAAGTATTAATATCTTATCTTTCTACTTTCTGGGGAAGCGAAGATAGGTAAGTACTTTTCTCTTGATAGTGTTAAAGAACGTGCAATTTTAATGTGATTACGAGCCGATGATATGAGGGATTAGTAACACCTATACGTTACACGAGCGTTTTATTTTGAGCTTTGTAAATCGGTTCATAATAAATCTAGCTATCACTATAAAAGCAAACAAATACACGAACAGCAAAGATAAACACTAAAAAAGAATATAAATAAGAAAACGTGAAAAGAAACGAGAAGTAGGTACAAGATTTTGAATATCAAAGGAACTTTCAAATGCATTCAAATTCAAATAGAACTGTCAAACATTTCAAAAATTAATAGCTTTTTATTAGACAAAGTTGACCTTACGTATTTTTTATACTGATAATTCTATTAGTGAACGAAAGATCCCGCAAGAGTTTATCCAATGAGACCGCCGGTATCGAAAATATTCGTAAGCTGCCGCCTCAATGAAAATGTACTCTTAGAAAACCGCATTTGTATCACCACCTCAACACCACCTACCGTCAAAAAATGTAAGTTTACTCTTCGATTTCTCAGGTCGAGAGAAATTGGCTAAACAAAAGCATATCGTTCAACGCACCAAGGTTTTTATTCATCTTGCAGAGGACCTCCCTTTCTATTCATTTTCTTTTCCTTTCCAGATGGCGCCCAGTCGCCACCTTGCAGTTTTTATCTGTCAATTTCACTCCTTAATATAGTATTTGTCCATCAATTTTAATCCCAAATTCAAATTTTTTTAGTTGACCCATTCAACTCTACTCTATGAACTGGTCAAGTTTCTTAGGCCGAATGGAACTCACTGGCGGGCCGAACTATAACAGTAACTCTAAATAAAATTTTTAGGTGAAGCTCATGAAATTTTTGAAGAAATCCTGAAATCCACTAGAAATCATGATTTGGTGTACAAATTTTATGGGAGTAAAACACCTCTCGGATTAACCGTATTACTAAACTTAAGTCACTTGCACTCGACACATGTTTTACCAAGTGGACAGCTTTAGGAAAACTCGGTTGGCAGAACGAGCGTCAGTTATTTTTTGTTTGGTGTTGTGGTAATTGCTGTTGGAAAAAGTTGCGAAACAGTTCGTGTTCTTTTCCATTTCGAGTGGAGATGTCAACAAGTTACATAAGATTTTCTACCATAATCATAATATTTTATTGAGATCATCAATTCGGTATTCTTCCATTTCAGTTGCTGTGGGACGACAATATACCATGGAGAAAGACCTCAGATCATCAGCGAACAAGCAGATGAGAGAACGAATCTAAACACCTGAAGATTTGGGAATATATAAATGTAGTTTTTGGATGTTTTTACTTTATTCATGATTATTGTTTCGGAATTGCTTATTTTTACATTTTGTTTGTCTCGAATTCGACAAATGAATTTTATTTCATTTCAGTCTATGCTTTCCTCATTTCTGGAGGTTGCAAAAGAAAATATCGAGAAATGCAGAGCAATATATACTCGTTCAATTCAAATTTTAGACGCCGTAGTGTTCATTGGTAAGTCGGAACATCTGATGTGAAACTGAAGTTTTTCAAAAGAGATCCATGACCCTTACACCGAAATCGAGATCACTCACAGTCGAGGAGCCCTTAGCTTACAAACCCAGTATCTTCGGGAGAAGAACATCAATTTTCTCTTCTGTAAATTACAACTTGGTTTGCAATCTGTGCATCGAGTGACAGTGATATCAGATTAGTGTTTCGGTAATTGATCACTGTCAAAAAATCTGTTCACAAGTTACAACAAAAAAGATGTAATAGAGGGTTCAAGGCGAGTTCCTGATAACAAAATTAACTTCACATAAAAAACAAAACCCAATCTCTGATTATGTAATAATAGCACTCAGACAAGAAATGAGTATTCAGCAAAGAAGTTCAAAAAATATATATCGCATTGACGATCCCAAAGTGGAAGACAATAATACATCTATCAGTGATTGCACATGGACATTGTATTTCAGATTGCCTCCGGATCGCATATAGTTATAGACTCAGTTATTCAACCAAATGCGGCGGACATTTGGCACCAAATGCGAGCGGGACAGGCAGTCCATAGGAATTCGCATGAGAGCTCTAAGTCGCAAAGTTACTTCCATAGGAAGCAACTGTTACCTACTGCCTGAAGAGTGAGAAATGAAAAGAGAAACTGGTAACCATTCCATTTAATATTTGAGGGTTGGATCTCACCTCGCCGAGGGTGTGGAACTGATAAGACTGAAAATATGTTCAAAAGATCGAAATAAAATGGTTGCTTAGATTTTCCATTTCTGAAAGTCAACTATGAGAAATTGTCTCCGTTTTATTTTCATTAGCCTACCATGAACCCGACAAATTAATAGAATTTGCGTGAATAATTTCGAATTCATCTTATTGAATTTTTGGTGATTATTCCAACATAGTTTTTTTTTAAACTAGCATCATGAAAGATTTCTGAATATTGGAGGTAGTTTCTGTTTCGCCAATAATCTCTTCAATTCTTCAATTTTTGACTTCACCGACAATGTTAAAAAAAATATAATATTGTAGTGCCATCCGCAAATAATTTCATTTGACCATATAAATTCAATATATTGAGTTTATGTACATGATGAGGATTTTGGTCAAAGAACTGGTCGTTATGATGTATCACATTTCATATCTTTTCTTGTACTAAACTAATCTCTCATGTACACAAACTGCCTTCTCTCAATCCAGCAATCTTCATTTGAAAATCTATTTTTCACCAAACAAACAACTTTTAGTCACACTTTTTTCAGTGAGTGGAAGTCAGTGAATTGAAATCTGTGAACTGTGCGGCTTTGTAGCCGTGATTATTTTCAATCAAGAAATCATGGAAAACAACATACTGAATTTGAGTCAATCTCTACCAAACTGGTTACCTGAGCTGATATTTCATTATTCCTGAATAAATAATTTCAATTCGAAATTTGACCTGTATAATTATTTTATGGATATAATATCATTTGTTCTTATTATCGGGACATTTCGGACCGGTTTTTTGATCACCCTTTCCACAATCTTTCCCTTGACTTTCCTTTTTCTTATCTTGTTTCTCTTCCTGACATTTCTTCTCTTTCTCATCTCGTTTCTGACATTTGGTAGCATCTTTATCTTTCGTCTGTTTCTCCTCCTGACACTTCTTGGCTGCTTTTTCTCTTTCCTTTTTCTGTTGTTCCTCCATCCTCTGACATTCCTTCTCCTGTCGTTCTTTTTCTGCAGCTTCACAGTCTTTTCGCTGGACAAATTTGAGCATCTCAACCAACTTGGTCGCATAACCAATTTCGTTGTCGTACCAAGAAATAAGTTTGACGAAATTCTCATTCAGTGCTATGCAAGCATTGGCATCGAAAACTGAAATACAATGGCTACCGAGGAAATCTGAAGATACAACTTCTTCGTCGGTGTATCCCAATATCCCTCTCAGCGAACCTTCAGATGCTTCTCGGATGGCAAGTTGGATAGCCTCCATATCCGCAGATTTACATAGACGAGCCGTTAAATCGACTACGGAGACATCAGCTACTGGCACGCGAAATGCCATACCTAAAAAAATAGAAGCAGTACTTTATCATGTCTGGGAGGTTCGAGAATAGTTGTACGTATATTGTGTCATTACGAAATCAAATTAACGCTTTTTATGGCCAACATTTTAGATATACAAGTAACGAGACGGAAACAGATTCCTGATGATTTTCGAGACAAAATTATACAGGTCACTCGTGGTACTGTGTTTTCAATAATGTGTGGAATGTGAAAGTTTTTTTTTTAATGGATCACTCCATTTGAATGTCATCATTTCTAAGTGAATGGATTGTTTCTACGTAGTTTTTTTGGGTCCTCAACCTTCCACAATCTGGAAAGTTTAAAAATGTTATTGGAATATAAACAAGTGTAGGAAGGCATATTTCTAGTCTACCCCGAAAATTTGCTGCATTGATTAAAACCAGTTCCTTTTAAATGAAACCCGTTCTACCAGTCAGGAACTTCTCGTAAAACTCAAATTTGTCTATCAAAAAAAATACAAGAACGACTAATCTTCATCAAAATACTCAGCGTTAACGTTTCGGAAACGGTAGCGGATTCGATTTCGGAAAAGCAAACGATAAGTATTCTGATATATATCAATTCTTGTACTTTTTGACAAATTAGAGTTATACGAGAAGTGTCTGACTAATAAAACGTGTTGCATTCAGAAGGAATTGTTTTTTAATTAACGTAGCAACTTTTCGGAATCTTTTACAAATCTACCCTCCTACACTTGTATAGTTTCCAATATTAATTATTATTTTTTCAAATTGTGGTAGCTTGAGAACTCAAAAAAAAACTACGAAGAAACAGCCCATCTTCTATTCTATTTTTTATTGAGTCTACAGTTGAATCTGAGATTCGAAGATTTTTTTTTTCGATAATAACAATTTATTTTATTTGAGTCAGTATCTTTAGAAAAGCTCATATAACACGGAATGAATCTGCCGGAGATATATTTATTCGAGTGATTCCTCTAGAAACTTCATCACAACACTGTATTCAACTACAAGATCTTCCTAGGGTGCTCATAATTTACAATTCTCAACGATTACATACATAAATTTTTCATTTCGATGGAATTTTTAGTTGTTCATTTAAACTGCATGTAGGAGGTTTTTGCAATTTCTTTCGGAAGAATGTATGTGGTTTTTATCACGGAAACTGAACGCTCTCTAGTTAATAACATTTTTACTTTAGTTTTCTTACTTTTGACCTTTCTCAGTTTGATTCCGCTTCAGTCTATCTCACAAGTTGAAAATCAAGTGATGCTAGTGATCCTAAAAATATGATCTAGGGCTCATTTCATTCGGAATGACACCTAGAAAAATCTTCAAGTTTGTATCCACCAGTAAACTAATTAGTTAGTTACCATTAGTTATTGCCAAATCAAACTATCGAAAGATGTGACTCAATTGTTCATATTTCGAAAACCGCTGATGTGGGGCGAATTCTATGAACAGATTTTTGAAAAAGAGAATTTCTTCAATAGAAGAGTTCATATGAACCAAACTACTCTACTTGTATTAACAATTTCAATTCCGTGACAGAAAATAGATATCCGCACAACGCTTACTAATCCGTTACAACACCATACAAATGATCTTAACACGTGTTTTCGACTAGCAAATAGCAATTCAAATATTCGAAAATATAATGGTGTCCTCTAGACGTCTGAAGGAACAATATGTCGTTGGAAAAAAATCCATCGAATTTTACTGAAATGAGCGTATTGGCAATGAACTTTCTCAATTCAAAGTTGTCTTCAATAAAAGCTATTAAAAATATTTCGCTCCGTGGAGACTTTATTTACCACAGGTATATTTTCTTCCCATCCTGATGTTTATATATATGTATATATATATGTATATATATATATATATATATATATATATATATATATATATATATATATATATATATATATATATGTTCGGATAGGTTTCCGCGGTCAGTTGTTGTTGAGTTCGGGTTGAACCGCGTCTGGAGTTTTGTTCTCGACGTTTCGGCTCCGATTTTGGAGCCATTTTCAAGAGGTTCGATCTAAGGAGTAGGCAGATTGAGACCTTAGAAAGAACTCGTGACGAGACCTGGGGAGTAGGCAGATTGAGGCCCCGGCGTCAAGTCACAAACCCTTGCCCCCCTGTGACAACACCTGAGGAGTAGGCAGATTGAGACCTCAGCGTGAAGTCACATTCACCTCTTGAAAATGGCTCCAAAATCGGAGCCGAAACGTCGAGAACAAAACTCCAGACGCGGTTCAACCCGAACTCAACAACAACATATATATATATATATATATATATATATATATATATATATATATATATATATATATATATTTATATAATATCTATTATATTTTTGACTGTTCATGCTACTCAAAAAAAATATTGTTTTTTCAGTTCTAGAATATTCCGAAAATATTTTTTCACGAAAAAAAAATTACATTCCTTACAAAACGGGTCCTGTGAATAATTTTACTTTTACTTCCCATTTGATCTATTAGTGGAAAGGCAAATTGGCCAGGTAGAATTATTTGTGTTATCTCATCAAGATTAGGATGAGTAACAACGTAATGAGTTTTTTGCATGAAGTGATATATGTTTTGTGAATATATCCTAAATATTCAAGCCTTTTTTTTGTATTCAAGAAGAATCAGATGATTATGAGGATTTTCATGGAAGAACAATTTGTAAGAAAGTTGGAAATCCATCGATCTTCTGAGAATATTTCAAAAATACTCGATTTCGTCAACACATTTTGCGGACAAAGTATGCAGAATAGTTTTGCCGGCCGTCACCCTGGGTAACGGCCGCAAATTTCGAAAAAATCGTGAAGGGTATAGTATTCGCCACTATTTTCAAAGTTTTTAGAATGTATCGAATGCTGGTGTGGTAGGTGGTAGGTTCATGTAGAAAAGAATCTTCTTCACATCAAGATAGAGGGAAAAGGACTCACAATGCCAAATACCAAATGATGACAATACGTGTGTTAACAACCATCATGATAATTGAGAAATCGAACGTTTGGTTCTGTTAGGAATATGACATTTGTATCATACAACTACTCAGATGCATTTACACCAAATAAATATCTCATACAAAGTATTCATTGCTTCAATTAATAAACTATATGTTCTCTCGTTGGGAATACATGTTTTTTCCATTTTTGAGGTAATGGAAGAATTTTGCTGATTGATATAAGAATCGACTTATGAATTCAATTTCGATAGTATCGGATAAGGTTTGTTCGACTTTTTATTTCAATCATTGTTCTAGAACGATTTCAGTTCTCAGCAGAACAATTTGAGCAATAAAATAGTACAGAATTTTCAACTGAAAGCCCTGAACCATTATTACTTCAGTAGAAGTTGAACGATTCTTGGTAGATCTTGAATTATCCGCTGAGAGCTGACATTTATATTAATACGAAAGATATTCGTATGAAATGGCTCCATGGTCAATCTTCATATCAAAGCAACAGAAGTCAATGTTAACAAGCAAGTTACACACCTATAACGTATGTACAAAAGTTCGGAGTTGGTACCTACTCCTGAGCAAGTACTGGTTTGATGGTAGGAGTTCAGAAAAAGAGTTCAGGAAGAAGTCGCACACAGGACTCTAATTTGCGAACCGATTTATAACCAGTTAGATCATAACTCGAACACGTTTTCGTTATTGCGCATTCTCTTGACGGTTCTCGAATGGTTATAAGAAGAAGTTGAACAAACCTATAAGTTCATTATATTGTTTACATGAGTCAAAACATATAACATGCAGAATATTCATATTCAGAATATGAGTGTTCTGAAGGTAAAAATCTCACCTGTGAGCTTTCCCTGCAATTCCGGAATCACTTTGGTAACAGCTTTCGCAGCTCCGGTTGATGCTGGTATTATGTTCTGCATTCCCCCTCTTCCATCTCTCCATGATTTCTTGGCGACTCCGTCGATCAACTTTTGACTGAGAGTCACCGAGTGTACTGTTGTCATCAATGCTTCAGCGATTCCAAAATTATCGTTGACTACTTTTGCCAAAGGCGCTAGGCAATTGGTTGTGCAAGACGCCATGGAAATTATCTTGAATAAATATGGCAAAGGATTAATTCAGTGCTAGGCAATACGAAATATGTTTTTATATTTGGTTAGTTGTAGTTACTATATTTCTGAGGGATTTCATTCATAAATTGGGTATATTTATATTTCGATAAATTCGCGATATTGAAAGTTGATGTACGCACACTTTTGCGGCGCATGCCCAGAGCCCTGTACTCAAGTCCGTCAGTCCATAAAAGAGGACAAAATACGCTACCACATTGTAATCAAGTTTGGTGCAGTTTTTTGTGCATGTACCTCGCTGCTTATTACGCTTACTGATACGCAATACAGTCCACTGTACCCACATGTTGTAGTCCTGGTCACGCTAGCCGCCCTCTAGGAAGTTTGGTAAGTGCTACGTATCATTTGGTCCATTTCGAGCCAAGGATATTTCACCCGAGATCATTATATGAATAAATTTCCGCAGAAATATGTGTAGAAGATCGAACATTCCCCCCCAAATTTACACAGTCGGTTTACCATTCACCTAGTATTATCAGGATTTGGTAAAGGGCACAGCTTTACCCAAGCTCTTTTGAGAATGGAATAACGTATTTACTAAGTTTCAAAACATGTTTCTGGATATAGAACTATCTATCGGTGGAATTGAAAATCTTCCAGCTCTTTATCACATAAAATTAAAAAAATTATCGACAGAAATTCAAAAACCAAATTGTGGATAAAGGTTTTTGAACAGTTTTTATCTTTTTTCTGTTTTCCAAAATAAAAGCATCAAAAACGAGTATCTCAGTGAAATCTATGTCAGCAGAGCAACAAACCAGTCGACAAGTGTGCGGAACACAAATTGATCAGCCACTTTTGGGTTGAGCAACTTTTACGTTGAGTCAAGTGCGCCCAGAAAGCAGAGCCTTGTGCGGGCCAGGGAAGGCTAGTTGTCTTGGGTGCCAAAGCGGGTTATGATGTACTCAGAAAACTGGATGGTTGATTTAGAATGAGGGATTTTAAAACTGATAATGGATCACTGAATTCGAAGGTGAATTTTCGGAGAAGTGAGGCAAAATATGAATGAACTCGAAATTGCTGAACATGAATGAACATTTGATCTCGATATTACTCGAGACAATGGTGCCTAAAAGTTATATTCATTCACTGTCATATTCTAACACGAGCTGATCCGAAAAATTTGGGCCACTACTCCCTTCATTTCGATCAGTCCGCACATTATTAGAACGAGAAAAAATCCATAGTAATTATCGTTGTGGGGTCATAGAATTATGGGTTTCATTTTCATTTATTCCACAATCACGCTAGTCGATAGCTTTTTTTAACTATTTTTCATTGATGAATACATCATTCAACCCATTCTTCAAATGTTTCTCATTTTGTCCTCCTTCTTCCATGAATCCACCTTCAAGAGTTAAAATCAATTCGAATCACAAAATCAAACAACACTACTCACCTTATCTTTCGGATTGTATTTATTCAAATTGACCCCACAAACATACATTGGAGCATCCTTGGACGGTGCGGAGATTAAAACTTTCTTAGCTCCTCCTTGAATAAATGCCATTGCTTTCTCGGTGGTTGTAAAAACACCGGCACTCTCAACTACCCATTCGACACCAGCATCTTTCCAAGGGACCTTTTTCGGATCTGTTTCGGTAAAAATTCGAATTTTCTGCTTATTGACTATCAAATGCTTATCGTCGCTGCAGACTTTTCCATAAAATCTTCCATGTGTAGAGTCGTGCTTGAGAAGATACGCTAAGTATTTCGGTTCAGCTGCAGGCTGGTTGATAGCCGCTACATCCGCATCCATTTCTAGAGCACTGCGTAGAAATGCTCGACCGATACGGCCAAAACCATTGATTCCAATGTTCGTCATCACATCCAGCAAATAAACACAAAATACTGTCAATTTGACAATTCGAATACCGACTTGAAGTTCAGACCAGGGAAATAAGCTTTCATCAGGACAGTTGCTGATACAGCAATCTGATCTGGAAATTCAGGTAGTATAGGTGTATAGAAATAAAACTTATATGAATTGTGCGAAAAAATAAGTTATTAAGAATTGGAGAGATGAAAACGTGGCCGATAGAATGTTTAATTGACCAGGAAACGTCGCAGAGAGAGTTGAATTTGGTTTGGTTCGTGTTTTGATGATGTTCGAACAGGGCTGAGGATGGATCTGGGTTGCGGAAAGCCAGTTGGTATTCACATATTCCACTGGTCACACATAATTTGATATGTCCGACATATCGGTATCCAAAATAATCAGCCGACCACTTGCCCGCACGAGGCTCTGTCTTATGCGCGCTCTCGTAGGAGTGTTTATCAGCAAAGAGATAATATTTTCTAGAAGTGAAACACTAGGCTTTTCCAAAACGAACGTGTGCGGCTCTTTGTTGCTTGTCCGCTCCCTCTCCCCTCTTCTTTCCATGAGCACACTTGACATGCGCATGTATGCGTGTATCCTCAACAAGTAGATAGCAAATAAATAATGATAATGATAATCGCGATTCGCGAACCTTATATCCCAATAAACATTTCTTAAAATAAGTAAAATAAAATTATAACCCAATTATATACATACTGCTCCCAGAAAAAAATATAGAAGATATATTTTGCATTCAATATTAAGACTTGGTAAAGAACAAAGTTTCACCAGAGTCCTTTCATATATACCATCTGCAGTGAGAACTGTTGCAACCCTCGCAACACCATCCGCTTCTGGATGCAGTTCAGTTAGTCTACCTAAAAGTCATTTCGAAGGAGGGAATAGAAATTAATTCATTTTCTATAATCATGGCTTCAGAAATATTTTTGCAACATGTGATAACGTTATCGATATATAAATTTTACCAAAAGTTGTGCTGCTAATGGATAACGGTTGCGCTCTTCTTCAACTAACTGCAAAATGACACGATTGGCCAAGTATGCTGAGCGAGACAATCCAGAAGTTAATCGTTTCAGTCTGAAGTGGGATATAGTATCAGAAGGAGAAAATCTTCATGGAATACGTTGAAAATTTTGGTGCTTTGGCAAAACTTCAATCTGAGGAAAAATGGCATTTATATCATGTAAAAACAATATTCGATAAGCGAAAATTCAATAAAATCGTAACAATATCTCTTTGTAGTTGTCCCAACCAATAGAGAATCATTTAAAGATTTTCCTTGGTTTGTTTTTGTCGAAGCGTCGTAGACTATGCGAATTTTTTAAGAATTTACCGTACAATGATGTGGAATGTAATACGAAAATTGGTTCATTTTCATATCATTTGAATTGAAATTTGTCTCCGGATAATCGGAATCTAATTATTCTTGAATTATTGCACTGTATTTGCAATACAGATCTGAATTAGATCCTAAGCGATTTTCAAAAGATAAAAACGGCCGGTTGCGATCAATAAAGAATTGTTTTTCGGCTATCAACAATAAAGCGACATGTCTCATCCCTAGAATGCGAGTTGACAAATATTTTTTTGCATGATTCGTCATCGGGCGAGATAACGTATTTTCTGGGAATATCCCCAATTTCTCAAAAACTTTTAACCGTTTCATTTAAGAAATAACTGAACTGTCATATGTTGTGCAGAGAAATGAACGGGTTGAGGTTGAAATGGGATTAGAATTTGTAAATTTACTCATGAGGATCCAACCAAAGACAGTATTCAACGCGAAAGGTTAGTTTGGATTTCCCTCGATACGACCCGGTTGTAAAATTTGTGCCGAAATATCCGCCCAGAGTAATATATTTATTGAACTGCTAGAATAGAAGTGTGGATCAGCAAGGAAAAGAGTTTTAACATGAGACTAATTTTCAATTTTTCAAACGATAGAGTCGGCATAACGGGACAAATACGTGGCAATGGCAAAATATAAGCATCTACTTGCACCACTGATTACATTATTACTGATTACATCATATGGCATCAACGAGAGGGTAACACCTCCATTCGTCGTGACTGTTTTCATGTTATTCAAACCTTGTATGCTCAGAGGTGAATTGAAACGTGGGAGTCTTAATTTTTTCAAGCATTTTACTGAAACAGTTTGTGAACCACAATTTTTCTAATATTTGCAGCCCTTCTCCATTTCAAACCTATCTTCTTTAAATTTCTACGGAGAGATGATCTGGAAGTTACAATTCCCATAACGTCATTAATTTTGTGTTGGATCTTTTGAGCGTAATACAACATCCTTCCGTCTTATGAGAGTCGTAAATAATCCGTCTAATATTGGAATACTCATACTCTTGGAAATATCAGTTCCTGTCGGAAACTTTTACTTGCCCGTTATTTGCAGAAATCAATTGTTCCCCTTCTTTAACCACTCTTTCAATGGTTCTTATTGAAATGCCTGATACAATATAGAGATTTTTGTAGAAAGAGTTATTTTTCCAAATTCTTTAACGTTACCTGTAGCGAGTGATATTTCATTTTTTATATTTGATAACGTATTCGACTCACATTTAACACTTTGAAATTGATTGACACTTTGAAAATTATTTCACGTGCCAGGCCCAGTGAGTTTACGAAGTACCATGTCGAGACTGCAACAAGTCCTACATCGGCCAGACCAACAGACGGATCAACGTACGCAAGGATGAACATGAGCTATATATAGCAGGGGTAGGACTATATGAAAAAGCAGTGCTGCCAGCCCCCTGATGGGGCTTATGAGGTGCTGCCGAGAGATTAGTGACCCCTCCGTACCCGGGTTTCTATAACCATCGGACTCCTCAAAGAACCAAAGTATTTCTGAAAAGTCTTCATTTTTTGTGTAAGAAAAACCACTGCTGCCATTTCCAAACAGTGGAAAACATGGCGGCAGCAGCGTTTGAAAGTCGCTCTCCGCGCAACCGATTTTGCGTTTCAATTCGGTTTCATTAGCAATCTTCCGGGTTTTTTCTATTTGTATCATTGAAACACGCCTGCCACTACCACGAACAATGAATTTCACGTATCCTTGATTGTTTAAACAAATGAAATCGCATATTTTTGTAATTTTTTTCTACTTTTCAACCGTTTTCATTGTTCCATACTGTCTTTCGTCGTTGATTATTGAAACAAAAGATTCTGAGAAGTTTTCAATGATTTATTCATGATAAAATGGAATAATATTGAAATGAGTACAAAAAAAAGAATGAAGATTTTTAAATTATTTGATCATTCATTTTTTTTTCACAAAATAGAAAGATGTATGCGTACACTAATGTACAATAGGAAGGAGAAATAATAATTTTACTTATCCTTAATTGTTTAAACAAATGAAATCGCATATTTTTGTTTTTTTTTTCGATTTTTCAACCGTTTTCATTGTCGTCGTCGTCCTATAAAAAACATCATACATGAGAGATGGAATTATATTGAAATTTGGAGGACAAATAAAAAGAATGATGGTTTTTCAAATAATTCGATTATTCATGTTAATGAAAATATCGTTATATTGGCAATAGCCAAATCGTAAGTGACGATGATTTTCGATTGCTCGCACTGCCTGGCAATAACAGCAGAGTGTGGTTTATAATTTCATGGGACGTTGGAGAACGATTAATGAGCACCAAATGTCATGCAAATGCAAATAAATCTATTTCCCATTGGAATTCTGGCAAATTGGAAAAATGAGAAGTGTTAAAATAATACGCGTTTCCTGACGAGTAAACCCCATCCTCGAATTCTATTAGAAAATATTTGGAAGTGAAGTAACACGTCATTAATAGGCAATTTTAAACCACCGAGTATTGATTCGTCCCGACCTTCTACTTCTTATCGATTGTCAGTCTTGACATAGAGCAGAAACTGCAGGGGATAATTGCTTTGGATTTATTCAGAAAAATCCATTTCCGGTTCCTCGATTTTCATCGCTGTTGGTGAAGATGCGGACAGAGATGTCGATAGATTAGTGGTTTGCAAAACCGCAGGTGTGGAGGTCATTGTAGTTTCAGATATACCAGGTTCTTTCTCAAGAACGTCTGGTGCGGATCTCGACGTACTGGGAACGGGCTTTGTGTCCTTCAAAAATTGGATTTGTATGACCAAATCCATCTTTGAAGAGAACACCGCTACGTTCCAATTTTATTTTTTCTACTATGATTTCCTACAAGAAATTATCATATATTTTGAGCAGAAACTCCCTATATGTTGAAAATCCGGCTGCACTATTAAATACGTCAGAATGAAAGGGTCAGTCGATCTTATACCTGACTCCAATGCTGCCGTTTTGGGTACATTTGTAGTTTTTGGGTGCGTTTTACACGAATCAGGAACGCAAGTACAATTTGATCGTGCTCTTTGAGAAAGGAATGGTGCCAAAAGAATGCTGTCTTATTGCTCTATCACAGATCAGCTTGGCGCAAAGTTGTGACTACACGGCTGCATTTTTTCGGAAAGGAAAGGTGCGACCCTTCAGAAACTTAGAAAGAAACAATCATTTCCTGAATGTTTTTGCGTCTCTAAAGGATATCACGGATTTGGAGAACGAATATATAATCGATCCCTTGCAAGAGTTCACGTCACAAATGTATTCAATAAAAAATTGTAGGCGTGTGGATGCGAGATTCGAGATTTTTCAAAAATTATACTCGGGAAACGAATTCAATGATGTTTTTTTGAAATAAGTAAGAGGTTTTGACTCGAGCCTTATCCCGCCAGTAGGAGATTTGAGCCGGTTCTAAGCCTCCCCCCACCACTATGACGTCACTAATGACTGATTAGTGACATCATAGTGGTGGGGGTTGACCTTGAACGGCTCAACTGGTGCATAGGACCTTGAATTTTTTTTTGAAAATGTAATTATGGGATTCTTTGTGTGTGACGTCATTCGACCTTGAGAGAGGCGCATTGTGATGCATCTTCATGTGTACTCTACTCGGGGGGGGGGGTAATTTGCATACGCGGTAAAGATATCCTTCATGTATGAAGAATAGATTGCATACACACGGATGAAGCATGTGTTCTCTGTACTACATTGCATAATGTACACATGTCTACACATACACGCACAAACACCACA